>CM035414.1:59393792-59778792 GCA_020310875.1 Ceratopteris richardii
CAAATCTCACTTAATCTATAAATGTAGAAATATAAATTATGTTTATTTCCCTAATATGGTTAAATAGAGTCCTTTATAAAATAATATTTTTCGTTCCAGACTTTATAAATTAGTTTATATGAATGCAAAGAAAATACATAAATCAAAATTGTATGACAAAGACAAATACGACCTAAAATCAACTTCATCTTCAATCTGCTTCATCTTTATGCATCTTAATTTGTTCTTCAAAGACCTGTTAAAACTCAACCAGCAACAGCTAGACACGCAAAATTATTAAATTTTATATTCAAATTTTCTCTTAGTTTTCCTGCAAAAGAAACCCACACTAAAGAAATTCATTCATACATAATTAATCATGCTCATCATCAAACATTACTTCATACATTTCATCATCTCTTTGTTTAAATAATTTAATTCTTTTGCCAGCAATTAAGTTTTTAAGAGGAGTGCCATCTAATTCGCGTAAGGCATACGTTCCATTATCATAGGTTTTGACTACCACATAAGGTCCAAACCATCGTCTTTTAAGTTTCCTACGGGCATCATATTGAGAATCAAACGTACTATCATACAGTAAAACCCAATCATTAACTTGAACCGGCTTTGGCCTTAACCTATGTGATTTATCAAAATACTTCTTATTTTTCAGACAAGAATCTTTTAGTTTAACTATAGCCTCTTCTAAACGTTCATTCCCTTGCTCTAACTGCTGGATTCGCAGAGCTAATAAATCTTCTGTCGACAAATTATCTTCCCATGATAAAGTAGTCCAAGTAACAATTTGTGTATGCACAGGGAATATCGGTTTCTGGCAATACATCAACTCTGTCGGCATATACCCCGTTGTTCTAGTGCAGGTCATTCTATCAGCCCACAACGCAAATGGCAGATAAGTTGGCCAATTCTTAATTTCTCCATTACAAGCTTTGGAAATTGCTTTAATAATAGGAGAATGCCCTCGCTCAATCTTCCCATTAGCTTCAGGGTTGTAAGCAGTAGTAAGGGCTAAGCGAATTCCATGCCTAGCAAAGAATTCTCTAGCCTCCTGCGCATCTAACTCTCCCCTATCAGCCACTACCTTTTCTACATAACCAAATCGTGAAATGACATCCTCAAGAAGAAATTTGCATACATTCAAGGTTGTCTTAGATCTTAAAGCTCGGCCTTCTACATGATTCGTAAGATCTTCACGTGCCAAGACTATATATCTCATCTTATTGATACCTTTGGGCATGGTAACTAAGTCTACAACCCATTTATAATGGATGCATGGTGGATAGGTGGGATGCAACGGATCCCTATGTTTGACTGAGGAATGAATCTGACATACGTCACATGAATTCACATAATTTTTAACAGTAACATAAATCCCTGGCCACCAGTATCCTTCTCTAATTTTTTCATACGTAGCTACAAAACCTTTATGTCCTGCCCATAAAGTATCATGCATACTCTTCATGACTTGTAACTGAAGATCCTTAGTACCTAGTACTCGTTGTGGCAATCTAATTTTTCCCCTCGCATGTCTCCAAATGAAACCATCTTTCAAAAAAAAGTTGTAAGCTCTTTTCCTAATATTCCGAAATCTATTTGAAGACCATGAAGGTGCCCTAACCAAAGTACTTAAATACTTTCCAATATCCTGCCACTCTCCTTCGTATTCTTCAATATTAAACTGTTCATATGCGTATGCTTTAGAATCATAATTAATTGCATTTATTTCTAATTTTGTTTCTTCCTCATTATCAAATCTAGCCCGAGAAAGCATATCAGCCACAGAATTAGATTTACCTGCAATATGTATCAAAACAGGATTTATAAACTTGATGTATGAAATCCATCTAAGCATGGCAATGTCGGGTGATGAACAGTTTGTAATCATTCCAATGAGAGGTAGACAATCTGTCTCAACTATTACATTTGCACCTATAAAATATTCTTTATCGGATTTTAATGCCATGACTAAACCCCATAGTTCTCGTTTAATTTGCGGATAATCTCTTTGCGTATCGTGTAAAATCTTTGCTCCAAATCTCACAGCATACCTATTGCCCTCTTCATCGTCCTGACCAATAACCCATCCTATTCCTATAGGGCTCGTATCAACAGTTAAAATGATAGGCTTTTGATCAGTATAATCTACTCGCTTTAAAATAGGAGCTTCAAGAAGTAATTTCTTTAACTTTTTCATAGCTTTTGAGTGTTCTTCAGTCCAAAGAAACTTTTGATTCTTCCTTAGCAAAGCATAAAGACAGTTTGCAACATGTGCATAGTGTGGGATCCAGATGGCATAAAACACACAAGCACCAAGGAATCGTCTTACCTCACTAATATTACTACAGGTATCTGAAATCTTGTTTATAGCTTCGACTTTAGGTGGATATGGCCTCCGACCGTAATGTCCACATAAATGCCCAACTATAAGTACCTCATTGACACCAAAAACAGATTTCTCAATGGAGAATGTGAGACCAACCTCTTCAAATCTCTGGAAAATCCTTTCACAGTCAGAGATATGATCTACTACAAACTTCCTGCAGCCAGAGGAATCTAAAGTTTCATCTTTCGCATTCTCAATACATCCTTTAATAGGAATGTCATCAATAAATGGCATGGCTATATTAGGAATGAAGTCATGTAATACTGAATTCATGGCGTTCATCATATGCGCTACTGAATTAGTAGCTCCTTGCGGCAAAGTGCACATGCGAACTAAGCCTAAAGGAGTTTTCATGGTCGTAATGTCTCTACTTTCAATAGCAAGCTGAAATTGATCGTAGCCAGAATACAAGTCTCCCGTTGAGTAAATGGCATGACCAGCGAAGGCTTCAACGAATTCTCCCACAATGGGCCCAGTACCTACATTCCTAATAGTAACCTTGTTAACAGGTTGTAAATCTTGAATGAACCGTAACTTGCCATTTTTCTTTGGAACAGTAAACCACCTATTTGAGTAGGGTGCAGACGATGGCTCTAAAATTCGCATGTGAATCTTTTCCTTAAGAAGCCGCATTAACTCTGGTAAATGGGCTTTCGGAACAGGTATGGGTCGAAGATTCCATGGAATGTGAGGCACTGTAAAGATGATCATTGGTGGTACAATTTGTGGGTCTGCACAACCTATCTCATGGGAATATAAAGAAAATGCCTTTCCATGCTTTCTAATCACTCTTTGAAATAGTTCACGTTCCTCGGGTAACAAAAAATTTTAATCATTTCCTATCTTAATTAGCTTTAAAGTTTCTTCTGTGAAGGTATGACCTATATTTGTGCGCTCTCTTAAATAAGGATCATTGGTAACTTTCCTAAACTTCTCTTCACTCTCTCGTGGTAATGATTGGGCAATCGGTTTAATTTTTTTATCAACGGTTTTGTATTTTGTATTTACTTTTGCTTCCTTTTCATTACTCATGACAAATTTAATAATCAAATCATATTCTTCAATAGACTTTAAAAGTACAAATCTAAAATTTTCTTTTTCATGCAAAATATTTTGAAGTTCTTCAATCAATGAGTTTGAAGATAAAGTTTCAATTACGGTTTCAATGTGTTCATCAGATGAAATGAATCCTTTCTCTTTATAAAATTTTTCATAATGTTTTATAATTTTTTAGAAATTTGTTTATAATGACTGAATTGCAAATATGATGAAGGGAAATATAAAGAAAAACTATCTAAAGTATCTACAGATGGGTGCGAGACATCAAACCAAGAACCACCGTTGTCTCGCTCAACAGTGGCATCTAGGCAAAATTTTGATCATAATAAGTTCCAAACTCTCGAAGAGGCATATGATCTTCGCGTATCTTTTCATGAGAACGGATAGGCGTCTTCCTAATTTGCTCCCTATTTCGTACATGGTTTGGGCTGACTATCATAACTTGGAGTGATTGTAGATCATCTTTAGATCTAATTCTTGCGTATGCTGAGCCGTCATCCATTACTTTAGTCTCCATTCTGGCTTCACAAATAAATGGTTGACCTAAGATAATTTCATAAGAGTAGTTGTCCTGAATGAAAAAGTGGAATGTCTCAGAGATTCCACCTATCATTAGAGGTATGTTGGCACATGCTCCTAGGAGTGTTCCACAACCATTGTCCGCGGTTCGCATTATCCAGCCGTGATTTTTATCAATAGGCCATTTAAACTTATCATATAATCCTTTCGAAATCACATTGATTTCAGACCCAGAGTCAATTAGGGCTAAAGCAGAATATGATCTCTTCTGATCTCCTAAGTTAACTTTAATCTCCGGTGTGCCTCTCGCCCAAAAACTTTTTCTAAAATCACTCTCTGAGTTTTTTGTTTCGTCATCTGGTACAATCGGCCCTAAGAAATTCTTGTGCACATTACAGGTATTATCTTCTTCATCCTCTGAGTCTAAAGAAAGAGATTCATGAATCAAGTGAGTTACATCGGCAACATCTTGCATCTCTACCTCTTGTGACAGAGGGAATCTCTTCCTTTTAATTAGTTTAATAAAATTTTCCTTAAATTCAATTTTTGCAATTGAGAAGATTTGTTCTAAAGTCATTGTTACTGCACTTTTTAATAAGATATACAATATTTCTTTCGAATCAACTTTTTGTTCAAGTTCAGAAATAAGAATAGCTTTCGGTACTCGTTTTGGTTTCTTTCTGGTTTCTCTTCAGGTTTTGTTTCAGTTCTAGGAATTTGCTCTACTTTGTCTGATGTTTGAATTGGCTTACTAAACACAGGTTGTTTACCCTCCCTAATTTCTTTTCTTCGCTCCTCATTTGTTTTAGAACTTTCGCCTTGTTCAAACTGAACTTTCTTAGGCTTCGGCTCATCTCTCATCTTACTTCTAGTCATTCGTCTACCTGAATCATTTGTATCTTGCTCATCATCCCTCTTTCTTTTCTCTTCAACATTCGCAATATGCGAATATATCGAGAATTGATCAACAGGAGAGTTCCACGCAGTTTTCTGCATAATATCATCTCTCGCCTTTATCAAAGCTTCAATTGAGTAGTTCCTCATTTCCCTTGTTTGTTCGGAATCAGAGTCACTATCAACATATTCTAGTTTAACAGCAGAAGCAGATTTCGAAGACTCAGAAAGGTTTTCATACAGCTTCTGCATCCCTCCCTTTCCCCAATTGGCAGCTAAGGGTAAATGTGTTCTATAGTCGCACAATCGTTTGTCAATATCAATTACAAGTCTTTTCTCTTTCGCATCTTTCAATGCTTCACATGTGTAATTCAAATGATCTGTGGCATCGCACCAGATACATCTCCTCACATTGGCATTTCTCCTTTCATTGAAATTTCTTTGGTTAAATGCTTGAGGAATTGGTTGAGGATAAATAGTCGGATGAGCTTGCATTGCAGGTTTATCTTGTAAGTTTAAAGCATATACCACATTCTGCAAAGCCGCTACCTCTTTAGACATATTTTCATGCATATGCATCATATTGTCCAACTTGTTAAACAAAATCTCAAATTGCAACTCAGTTGGTACTCTAGATGTGGATGCCGTAGGCTCAACTTTTGAATCTATATGTGTATCCCTAGTTGCCTGAATGGGAGGAAAACTGGAGGATGGTTGAGACATCGAATCATAAAGGAGTGTTTTACATTGGTTCATGTGAGCAACCGCCTCAACTACAGTTTTCACTACACCCCAGTCATCTGTAAGCCCATATTTCTTTCCCGGTTCTTCAAGCCTACGCTCAACCTCTACCCTTATATCTGGAGTCAAGATTTTAAGGAAATATAAAATGATATCTGGGGTAAGGGCAACTCTATCCTGTTCAAGTAATTGAGAGAATCTTTTCATAAATTCGCCATGGAGTTGAGTTAAAGAAATGTGAGGCTTAGGAGAACTAATCCATTTCATAAATCCCTCTCTACTGTGTTGACTATAGTCCTTTAAATAAAATTCTTTATGTAGCTCTTTTCTAAACTCATCCCATTCCTTATTGTCATGTAGATCCATAATAGCTTTCACTGTACCTATGGCAAGTCGTCCAAGATAGGATTTCCACTTTGTATCAGGCAAGCCGTGTAACTTGGCTAATTCCTCAAACGTGTCTAAATAATTTGTAACATTCATACCAGTAAATTTCCCTTTATCCTTTAATAACGTTTCAACTACTTTTTGTCCTTGCGTCTCGTGCATCATAGTTTGAAATAGTTCGTTCATTTTTGAAGTTTGTTTTGATCTAGCTTGAACAATTCTAACTATATCCTGAACTTCTTTTGTTATTCTTTCCTTATGTTTAGCTATTAATTCTGAAATTCCGTTAGAGTCCAGTTTGATAAGTTTTTACTATGCAAAAATGTTGCAAGTAAAGCTATGATTAACGCTTAACCTATGTTTAACAAACAGTTGCCTTCAACCTATACCAATAATTTAACCTTAAATAAAAGTATGTATGCAAGAATGTAAGAGTAAAGAAATTATACCAGCTGCTCGAAGATGAGGCTCAAAACAGTGCTTTCTGTGAAATTCAATACATTTATTGATTTGAATCAAAAATCTAAATACATATTTTGCTAAAATGGGTGCAAGCGTTTTGTGCATCAATTGTTGATGAAAGGGGTGGCGAGACGAGGTTCTCCTACTTGCCAATCTTCGTGGAGGCGCTCAAGTCACCAGACCAGCCCTCGACACTAAGAAGATTGCAAGCTCACGTAAATGCCACAACTTCCAGGGATGAAGACGCAGCTGCACTGATGTAAAATCGTATGAATGTATATGCAATGCAAATTGATAATATCCGTCTGAGTCGCAAGCTGATGTTCACGTCGGGTTCACCAATGTCGGGTCGTGAGAGATGCTCGGATGGTGGATCAAGTCATCCGCCTAAATCGTTCGGCACACGCAGGGTGTCTGTAGCGGACTCAGACTAAGGACCATAGGGACAAGCTGCTTTATATCTGGCAATAGCTATCTGTTTGGGTGTTAACAATAATGACTCTTCGGTTATCTGATCTTTAACTACCTCTTCTATTGTAGCTTCTAATGGTTTTGGTTGAGTTTGTCTAACTAAAGTTGGTGGAAATAAATCTTCACTACTTTGTGATTCAGGAGATGCAATGGAAGAAAATGCTAGGAATGTAGTTAAACATTGATCATAAGATAAAGACACTAATGATTCCGAAGTAATATTGTTCTTAATAAGTTCTTCTAACACTAATTCTACAGATTCGGTTGTATGTTCAATGATGTTATTACTACTGTGTTCAGATGCATGGTATAAATCGGAAGACATGAAAGAACTAATAGAAACAATATGATGCTAAACTGGTTTGAATAAATGAATTAATAAGCTAATACAAATGTAAAGTCTAGATAATTGGATAAATGTTTAATCAATTGGATAGCTGACTAATTGGAAAATAAGATTTAAATGAATCTTCAATCTTGCTGCTTCTCTTTACTTCACTTCAATAGCTTGAACTCATCAATGTTTCTGCAAAAAACATTAGGAATATTAGTAATCTAACAAGAAATTAATGAGAAACATAAAAGACATTCTTCTCATACATTTTTCATACACATGCATATGTTCATGCATACATTAAAGTATTCACATACACTCTAATGCATACATTCCTCATGCATACTAATGTACTTTACATACATGCTTTCAAATGCTAATATCTGCTAATGCACATGTTAACACATAATCTTATACATACTAATATACTTTCATAAATATGGTAACACACATTTATACATGCATGCTAACACATTAATCATTCAAACACATGCATTCATACACATGCTTATGCATACTAACATACATGCCTGCTTATGCATATTAATCATGCATACACATACATATTCATGCTAATGCATATAACACTTAGTAACTCATATGCTAAAAACTCTAATTAAACTTTTGGAAGTAAGTATTTAGAATACCAATTTCTTAAATATCTTAATAAAAGTACTTATATTTAATTGAAATAATGTAGTAATATAACTAAATAGATATAATTAATTAAACAATGTAATTAATTAAATATAATTATATTTAATTTAGATTAATGTTAATATAAATCGTTTTCTCTCTCCTAACTCTCTCTCTCTCTCTCTCTCTCTCTCTTTCTGCGTTTCTCTCTTCTGCGCCTCTCTCTTTCTCTCTCTCTCTCTCTCTTCTCTCTCTCTCTCTCTCTCTCTGCGCTCTCTCTCTCTCTCTCTCTCTCTCTCTCTCTCTCTCTCTCTGCACCTCTCTCTTTCTCTCTCTCTGCGCCTCTCTTCTCTCTCTCTCTCTCTGTCTCTCTCTCTATCTCTCTCTCTCTCTCTCTCTCTCTCTCTCTCTCTCTCTCTCTCTCTCTCTCTCTCTCTCTCTCTCTCTCTCTCTCTCTACGCGCTGCCAGTGCGCAGCGCTAGGGAGGGGGGAAGAGACTCTCTCTCTCTCTCTCTCTCTCTCTCCCTCTCTCTCCCTCTCTCTCCCTCTCTCTCCCTCTCTCTCCCTCTCTCTCCCTCCCTCTCTCTCTCTCTCTCTCTCTCTCTCTCTCTTCTCTCTCTCCCTCTCTCTCTCTCTCTCTCTCTCTCTCTGCGCGTTGCTGCGCGCAGCGCCAGGGAGGGAGGGAGAGACTTTCACTCTCTCTCTCTCTCTACTTTCTGCTCTCTCTCTTCCCCGTTCTCTCTCTCTCTCTCTCCTTCTCTGTCTGCGCGCTGCCGCGCTGACAGAGGAGGGGAGGGAGAGTCTCTCTCTCTCTCTCTCACACACATACACACATCATACACACACATACATCACATACACACACTGCTGCACACACACATACATACACACATCACATATATACTTCACACACACACATACACTTCACATACACATAACACATTCACACATAACACAAACACGCACATACACATAACACATTCACACATAACACATACACACACATACACATAACACATTCACACATAACACATACACGCACATACACATAACACATTCACACATAACACATACACGCACATACACATAACACATTCACACATAACACATACACGCACATACACACACACTACTGCAGGGACTCAGACCAAGCCATGGAATAGGCATGGTCATGCTTTCGGCCGGACAATCATTCATGCAGCAGCATGGGGCAAGATCATCGTACACAGCAGGACATGACGGCTCAATATCCCGAGCACGAGGAGGGTCTAATGAGAAAGAAGGAAAAACAGAAGAAAGTAAAGAGCAGGAGACAGTACCTGCAAAAAACATTAGGAGAAACTTGAGCTCAACACACATTTAAATACATACACAAGTCCTTCCTAATCCACTCTTTTGGTTTTAACTTTTAATCTACAACCACACTTTAATCTCCTTACTTTCACCACACTTTAAATTGACTTTATTTACACAACTCACTTACTCCATTCTTTTAACCTTTTTCATATACACCATTCATTTAAAGTTTCTCTTTAACTTCCTTTAATTGCATCATTTATTCCAACCACTCTTTCAATCACTTTAGTTACACATCTTCTATAAACCATTCTTTTTCCTAGTACTCATATAGACCACTATTTATTTATCCATTTAATTTACCATTTTTAATTTAATTAGCCTATATTTCTTATTTTAAATAAATCATTTAATTCAATCTTAGTTTAAGGGTTTAATTAATTAGAACCTTAGTATTTAAAAGTATACACACTATTAAATTAACAAATTAAACCATAAATTAAATTTGTAGGTTAACCAATGTTAAATTATAGATTAATTTCATTAAATATTATTTGTTTCAACCCTTCAAACTAAGGCTAATCTTCATTCTTGCACACTAAACCCCTTAAAACCCTTTTGGAATCCTACCATTAGCTCATTAACATTTAAATAAACCCTATCATTAACCCTTTGGAACATAAATAAACTCTAACATGAACCTATTAGAACCTTTTGAGACCCTTCAAATGAACCCTATTGTCATAAATCATATGAACTAGAGTTATATACCCATGTTTCTGTTGGAGAAACACTCACTAATTGGACATATATTTGAAGGTCAAATCTTAGGAAGAAAACACCATGCCTATGTGGGGACAAATTCACAAGTGTATCATATTTGTAAAGTTAGTTCACTTTAGTTCTAAAAGTTTTTTAAAAATCACGAGAATACGAAAATCTATATAAGTTAGTTTGTATCAATTGACGCGAAGAGAGAGAGAGAATAGAGAGAAAGAAGAAAGGAGTTCATTTTATACGACTGATTATAGTCGGGCTTCTCTGAGTGAGAAAGCATCTGTAAAACTTCTGAGTTTCCATAGCTATGAGAAAGAACTGAGTAAAGTTCTGTGTATGAGTCTCTCTCCATCATCTCCATGCTTGCCTATTGTGTGATGAATTAAAAAGATCAAGGTTTCCAAGCAACTCGATGCCCGGCATCGAATCCCTGCTGAAAAGTGGCCAAAAACACTCCAAGTCGATGCCCGGCATCGAGTTCTCGTTGCAAGTCGATGCTAGGCATCGAATTCTAATTTTAAACAGGCGCTCTTACTATAACAGGAAAGATTTCCAATTTTGGAAGGTCATACAGGGTCATCTTGTGAGAGCCATAAC
The DNA here is from genome assembly GCA_020310875.1 of Ceratopteris richardii. Lineage (NCBI taxonomy): Eukaryota > Viridiplantae > Streptophyta > Polypodiopsida > Polypodiales > Pteridaceae > Ceratopteris > Ceratopteris richardii. The sequence goes on from CM035414.1 coordinate 59,404,349, forward strand.
TTGAGTTCTAGAGATTCATTTGATGCATATCATAGCTTGTTGGAAAGCTCTACTCTTCTAGTTTTAGCCTATAAAGTTTCATGGAGAAATAATACTTGAGCTAGGAGAAATTAGCAAAATACTGAAGGTATGTCATTTCGGTGACTAGGAATTTCTGTAGAAGCAAAGTTCTCACTTTAGGCTATCATTTCTCAAAGTTTGGAGTGGCAATGAGTTAATGGTGACCATAGAGGTGTTCTAGTGTCACATCAATTCATTTCTTGTGGTGTTTCATACATCAACAAGTGGTATCAGAGCAGAAAGATTCTCGAGAGCAGAAGATGACAAAGGTACGAGAAGTTTTGTAAAGTTTTCCATTAAAGTTTGAAAGGTGAAGCATTTGAAGACACAAGGCATCAAAAGGTTCCTTCAAAAGTATCCTCATACACAAAGAACTTCAAAAGGTATTATCCTTTATCCTTTAAGCTCACAGGTTGCAGCAGAAGAAAAGAACTATGGCAGATCATATCTCCATTGACAAACTGGACAGAGATAATTACCCCGCATGGGTAATGAGAATGGAAGCCTTACTTATGAGTAAGGATCTCATGGTATATGTAACAGGTGAAGAAGAGAAGCCAGTATTTGAAGATGAAAGCCGACCAAAGAAAGAGGAACTTGATGCTTTAAAGCATTGGCAGAAGAAGGATGCAAGTGCAAAAGCATACATCTACAATACAATCTCTGATCATTTGCTACCACACATTAGAGGATTGGAATCATCTGAAGATATATGGAATGCATTGGAGTATCATTTCCAAAGTACTACTAAAGCACGAAAAGCAAGTCTATGGTCAGAGTTTACAACATTCAAGAAGAAGCCAAGTCAAACCATTAGTGATTATGTCACTAAGATGAAGGATCTAGCAGATAGTCTTGGATCCATAGATGAAGATGTTGAAGATCACAGATTGATTGCTCAATTACTTGCAGGTTTGAGAGGGGATGAAAGGTGGAAACCTTTTGTCTTATCAACAGAACTTTCATTAAATCATTATGTTCCAGATTTGAACCAGTTGCTTGGTTTGATGCTCACATATGAGCAAGACTTGAAGGGAGATGGAGATAAAGGACAAAGTTCTGCAATGTACATGAAGAACAAGAAGAAAGGAGATAAAGGTAAAGCAAAGGATGAAGAGGAGTCGAGTTCTCAAGCTTATTATGCAAGAGGTAAAGGCACTGGCAGAGGAAGACCAAGAGGTTTTGGAAGAGGAAGAGGTAATCAAAATAACAACAAGAAGGCTTGCTGGATCTGTGGATTGAGTAATCATTTGGCTCATGACTGTTGGCACAACCAACAAGGATCAAACCAGAATCAAAACAACAATAGCAGAGGTCGAGGTGGAAGATATCAAAGTAATTATCAAAGAGGTAGACAAAGTCAAAGAGGAGGCTATGGTAGAGGTGGAGGAAGAAGTTGGGGACAGAATCAATCCTACAATACCACCTACTACAACTATGCAAATGACACACAGAATGAAAGTCATACATCATTGATGATGAACTCAATCAACACATCAGATAAAGAAGATCTAAAGGTATTTTACATTGACTCTGGATGTTCTAATCATTTGTCAGGAAACATAGAATTGATGTCAGAATTGGAAAAAGGTATTTCGAGTCACACAGTTCAAACTGGTGATAATACAAGACATAGTGTACATTCAATTGGAAAAGTGAAATGCAAGAGTGGAGCAGATTTGCTAACCAATGTTTTGTATGTTCCTACAATACCTAAAAACTTGATTAGTGTGGGACAGATAGTTGAAAAAGGTTTTCAAGTTAGGTTTACAAATGAAGGAGTATTTGTTGAAGATCTAGAGAATGGATATAATCAAATTGTCTCTGGTAAGAAAGAAGGTAGACTCTTTACTTTAAGAGTACAAGGGAACATTGGTCAAGCTTTGCTCACACATGGTGAAGCAGTGATTACAGAACTTGATCTCTGGCATAAGAGATTAGGTCATTTCAATGAAAGAGGAATTAAAGCTATGGTTGCTAATCAGTCTGTACTAGGATTACCAAATGTACAAAGTCAACATATGGTTTATAAATGTGAAGCATGTCAAATGGGTAAAGCACACAGGTTACCATTTCAAAAGAAAGGTTTCAAACATGATGGATTACTAGAGCTCATTCATACAGATGTATGGGGACCAACAAAAGAAGGATCTATCAGTGGCTCAAGGTACTATGTTCTTTTCATTGATGATGCTACAAGATGGATAACATTATATGTTTTGAAGGAAAGATCAGAAGTGTCTGGAGCTTTGAAGCATTTTCATGCATATGCAGAGAGAGTCACAGGTCAAAAGCTTAAGAGACTGAGGTATGATGGAGGGGGAGAATATTTCTCCCAAGAGTTCAATGATTATCTTTGGAATGCAGGTATTAAGAGAGAAATAACTTGCAAGTACAAATTTTTGTTTGCAGGTTGAGAAGAGCATTGTATGGATTGAAGCAAGCTCCAAGAGCTTGGAACTATAGACTGGTGAAGTATTTCAATGATCTTGGATATCAAAGTTCAAAAGCAGATTCAAGTCTACTTATCAAAAGAACAGAGGAAGGTACAATCTACATTTGTATTTATGTAGATGACATTATAATCATAGGTACTTCAGATGAAGGAATCAAGGAGGTAAAGAGATTACTTGAAAAAGAATTCAAGATCAGTGATCTAGGAAAGTTGTCATACTTTCTTGGAATGGAAGTTACTTATACAGATCATGGCATATATGTGTCACAAGAAAGGTATCTTCTGAACTTGTTGAAGAAGTTTGATATGGAAAATTGTAGAGAAGCTTCAACTCCACTTGAAGTTAATCACAAGCTCAGTAAATATGATGGTGCAGAATACAAAGATATGAGGAAGTATCAATCTCTTGTGGGTAGTTTGATTTATGCTACACTAACAAGACCTGATCTTAGTTATGTAGTGGGAGTTTTGTCACAATTCATGCATTGTCCAAAGGACCCACATTGGATTACAGGTCAAAGAGTTCTCAGATATATCAAAGGAACTATAAAGGAAGGATTATATTATCCTTTTACATCAGATTTGAAGTTGAGAGCCTATAGTGATTCAGATTGGGCAGGTAATCAAGATGACAGAAGATCAACTCATGGTTACATGATATATATTGGTGATAAGCTTGTAAGTTGGTGTTCAAAGAAACAACATACAGTAGCATTATCATCAACTGAAGCAGAGTACAAAGGACTTGTGGAAGCAGCTAAGGAAGTCATATGGATGCAGACATTGTTCAAGAGCTTAGGCATTGATCAAGGTACACCTACAATACATGGAGATAATATGAGTTCACTTTATCTTGCAGCAAATCCAGTATTTCATGCAAGGACAAAGCACATAGAGATACAGTATCATTTTCTCAGAGAAAAGGTAATGGAGAAGGAGATTGAAGTGGAGTACATTTCTACTAAAGATCAGTTAGCAGACATAATGACAAAGAGCTTGGATGGTGTGAAGACCAGCAGATTCAAAAGCATGGCAGGAGTAAAAGAAAAGAAGATGATATGAAGAAACAGGGAATGTCAATTAGTGATTGAGGGGGAGCTGTTGGAGAAACACTCACTAATTGGACATATATTTGAAGGTCAAATCTTAGGAAGAAAACACCATGCCTATGTGAAGGGACACCATGCCTATCATATTTGTAAAGTTAGTTCACTTTAGTTCTAGAAGTTTTTTAAAAATCACGAGAATACAAAAATCTATATAAGTTAGTTTGTATCAACTGACGCGGAGAGAGAGAGAGAATAGAGAGAAAGAAGAAAGGAGTTCATTTTATACGACTGATTATAGTCGGGCTTCTCTGAGTGAGAAAGCATCTGTAAAACTTCTAAGTTTCCATAGCTATGAGAAAGAACTGAGTAAAGTTCTGTGTATGAGTCTCTCTCCATCATCTCCATGCTTGCCTATTGTGTGATGAATTAAAAAGATCAAGGTTTCCAAGCAACTCGATGCCCGGCATCGAATCCCTGCTGAAAAGTGGCCAAAAACACTCCAAGTCGATGCCCGGCATCGAATTCTCGTTGCAAGTCGATGCTAGGCATCGAATTCTAATTTTAAACAGGCGCTCTTACTATAACAGGAAAGATTTCCAATTTTGGAAGGTCATACAGGGTCATCTTGTGAGAGCCATAACTTGAGTTCTAGAGATCCGTTTGATGCATATGATAGCTTGTTGGAAAGCTCTACTCTTCTAGTTTCAGCCTATAAAGTTTCATGGAGAAATAATACTTGAGCTAGGAGAAATTAGCAAAATACTGAAGGTATGTCATTTCGGTGACTAGGAATTTCTGTAGAAGCAAAGTTCTCACTTTAGGCTATCATTTCTCAAAGTTTTGAGTGGCAATGAGTTAATGGTGACCATAGAGGTGTTCTAGTGTCACATTAATTCATTTCTTGTGGTGTTTCATACATCAACAGTTTCTAGCATGTATAAATATAAATACTCATGAATTAAGTACTTAGGGTAAACCCTAATATGAACATATGTCCTGCTTCATCCTTCATACCTGATAACATTTTCAAAATAGTTAATCCAATTAGCACAACTGATCAACAGTGATATAAAAGAGGTTTAGAATTCACCAATAAATATTTTAATTTTTTGGGTCATCAATTGGAAGATGCAAATCTTCCCGACAACGTAAGCCACAACTTACTCACACTTCATATATACAAATGTCAATTTACAATGTGGGAGTCAAAATCTCAAGCACTCTATGTGAACAAAAATAGATGGATGAGTGAATGTACAAATGTAACAAACATATTCAGATGTATGGATAGGAATCTAAATATATATGAGATGTGTGACCTAACAGGTTGTAGAAGAGTGAATACGAGTGACAGAAAGAGGAAGGATCAGTCTAAAACTGATAATCAGCAAACCCTCATCTAACCTTAGGCTATGGAAAACCCTAAGTCAGATCCGCGTGTGAAAGATCACATACTTACAAAAGTAGAAAAGAATGCTAACAAGTTTGCTGCCAAAAATCCTCCAACTCATATGAACATACCTTCTCCGAACACCTCATCCAAATATGCATAAAGCATACATGTACTTATTCTCTTGTACCTATGTCAAATAGGACTCCTCCTGATATGGATGTTACTGCCTCCATAAACTCCTAGTAGTACCTATGTGCATAAAGAGAACATGTACCTGAATTTGTAACATAAGATGCAAATCTTATGTTAACCACCATCCAATGTCTTTGAAGTAACCCGAAATCTTCATGTAGAAGACAATCTTCAAATACATCATGTGAATGGCCGATCCACACCACCAAGTTGCTAATAGGTAAGTCCTCTCCATAAGCAAGAGTATGAGCACACTCTTCTTCTTCAAGAAGAACTCCATAGCCGCTCATCAACATGCTTTAACATAGCACCATGGCTGCCGCATGTGCTAAAAGCACTACCTCTATTGAGGTATCAAAGCTCTCCAAAGCTTGGTGTTGAAACGAGGTGATGGATGAATAGACAATGAACCAAGCATGCTCTTTTATAGTATTGTGTAACCTTGAAAATCTCCTCAAAAAAACTTTTGCTCGATAAAATGCTCCACGATCGCTTTAAGACACTCGACATCGTTGTCCATCTTCTAACAAAGCAAAAGCACAAAACTATTTGTGATTTGCATGCTGCACCATCAAGGATTCGATCTTGAGTGGGTGATTTAGGAGCATGTTGAAGTAACCAAAGCGCCCACACGTTTTATTTGTAGAGGGACTAGTTTAAAGCTCTACAGATGCTAGAATGCCTGAGCAAAAGAACTATTGGGACATTGTTTTCCAAAAATCCCCCCTTCAATGTCATAATGGTACAAACTGGATTGGATCTGCAAACTTCATAAGCTTTAAACTAGTACTCCTGAACTGAAAAAGTCTTCTTCAAAACTAAATTTGACTTTCCTTCAACTTTTAAAAACTTGAACTTGCTGAATATGAACCATTTTACTTGAGAAAATATGCAACTAGATATCCAATAGTGTACTCATCAAGCAATCACTTGCTTGACAACAAATGTAGCATGTACTGACTCTGAACCTGCTATCTCTTGTCTTCTCAAACCTGAAAACATACACTAGGATCCACATATTTGCATTTACCTTACGAAAGCTTTCTCAAAGTACTTCTATTGTGTCATGTAAATACACTAAACATAATCAAGAACTGAATCCTAAAACCTGTGACTAATAACTCACAACTTAGTGTATTATGAACACCGCTGGTTCACCTCTGACTGTACTTCAAGTCAAGTCAACTCAACTCAACTGAAATCAATTGAAATCAACTCATGAGTCTCATCAAAAATCTATTATGTCATCGTGTCTTCATCCTTGTTCAATCTATAAATCTTTCATACCTCTTTCCTTCATAATCTGGTATAAACATATATGTGTGCACTTCTCAAACATACCTTTCTGAAATATCAAGCTTCTCTTCAATAGAACTCTAGAACCTTCTCCTGAATAGGAACACTTAACAGGAACTTTCTCCAAACATTCTCCTTCTTCCTTCTTCTTTCAAAGTTGGAACATAAAGAGAACCTGACAAAGGAAATATAGGAATACCTAAAATAGGAATACCTGTAGGTATGACTCTCTATTCATTCATATATGACTGAAAATAATTCTTCATGTTTCATCACCCCTTGGATGATTTAACACTAGTATCAAGAATTCTTCAAATATATCAAACTTTAAGAAATCCGGAATGTCTTCCTTCTTTCAATAAATCTGATCTTCAGTGATCAATACCTGTATCTGAAACAAAATCTCTGAACCCTTTTTATTAGCACTGTGCAGTTGCTAATAGCTTCCACTGTTTCTTCCTCAGCTTTCCATATTAAAGAATAAGGTTAGCTTATCTATTACATGATAACAAAAAACCTTACTGAAAGCATTTTAGGATCCATAATCTTCTGCAACATAACAAGTATCTTCTTCTATTTCTCTACAACACAAATCTGATAGAACCTGAATCTTTGACTTACTTCCTCCAATGCTAATAACTTTTCAAACAAAGGATAGAAATTTGACTCATAAATACTCAAGATGATCATTCAAGATCATCCAAGATCATACAAGATCTATGATCTTTCCAGCAAAATACCTGTGTAGAATCTGCTCTCATCAAACCTTTATGACTGAATTTTTTATTTGTTACCTAAATGTCTCTAAGTGTCCATGCTTCTCACATAAAGTTGTAAAACTTTTCTTTAACCAAATCCTTTATAAGAATCTGCAACTCCTACTTGAAACATGAGTGGACAAACTTCTCACCTTTAGAACTCCAAAAGCTGCAAGTTGATACTTCATCTTTTCATATTCTTCCCGAGTGAAATGTGATAGTACCTGCTTGACTTTCTTCTGGCTAACTCCACTTCTCAATCAAGTGATAGGATCCGATGGAACACCTTTTTGAATACACAAGCATGTATCCAAAAGTCTAGACAATCATAGAAAGTAGATTCTTCAACTGATTGGTACATAAAAAATCTAAATTTTCTACAATTTTTTGAAAATACTAAATATGAGGTAACCTTTCCAAACACAAAACCTCTCTCCAAGTCTCCAACATCTTCTACAAATACTCTTTTACCTCAAGAGTTAGATAAAGAAGAAATATACTTCTCTGCAACTTGTCATATACCACATAGCTATGAATTGACACTTCAAGAATTCTTTGAGGGAATCTATTGGTTGCTTGCTCAAAAACATCAACTAATACATAACTCATACACATATGAGTCAAAACATAAGCTACCTTTCTTTCTCTCAATGCAATTCTTTGTCAAAACCTACCAAAACATGACCAATTATAGTGCAACAAAAAATTGCTTCTTCTTTCAACTATCTTCACACAAGATGTTCTCGTAGACTTGTCTTTGGATGTAGAGGATAAAATAGGAAAATTATATGGAAAATATGAGAGAAAAGGAAGTCTTACTTTTCTTTTTGAAATTTTAGACTTTCTTCTTCTACATCTTTCTTCCACTTGATGATGTTAACATCTTCAAACTTCTCTTCCATACCCTTTGTTCTTTTCATCTTGAAGTAGCAAGCACTCTTGACTTCTTCAATGAACTCTTTCTCTTCCTCTAGTGCTAAGAGTAAGAGACAAAACAAACATGGTATACAAATCGAAGTGAACCTAGAATCATGTTTTACCATCTCCTCATATCTCTTAATCAAAAATCTGCTTCAAATGTGACTGATATGACTAAATTCACCAACTTTTTGTCTGAATGATGAATTACCTTTCTGGAGTTACCTCTCTAGATACAAAATGTGAGAAAAAAAAACTTTCAACCAACTTACAACACAAGATTGGCTGAAAAAAAAATTGATGCTTTCCACATTTCTCTTATTAAATGAGCTTTCTTGCCATGAAAGAGATCTCAAAACTCTCTAGAAAAACCTCTAGATACTTGTTTTGATGTAGCTTTTAACTTTCAAATAATGAAGTGTATAAAAGCACTCCTTGAGTCCTTCAAATCTCTTCATAACTGCTCTTCTAAGATATAACCTGCAAATGATAATCTGATAGTAGAAACTAATACTTGTGATTTGACATTGATCTGGTTCCTTCATCTTCTCCAAACCATTGTTTTTCCTTGAATTTGAAGTAGCCTTTTCTTCATCAAGTCTGGGTCTTCAAACAATACTTCTGTAAAGTATTTTCATACTCTTCCAAAAGTATTCGGCTGCTAACAGATCATCAACTTCATACTCCACAGTGATGAATAAATCTGTGACTGAATTGTCTAATTATCAAATCTCTACTCATCTAGATTAAGTGTGTATGTCAAATGTCAAATGTCAAATGAGAAGATGCTCTTTAATCATATGTTATAAACCTGGAGTCTAGGAACCTGGGAATCTGAGAGCTTGAATGTTCTAATGCCAAAGCCCTAAAGCTCTGATACCAAATGTTGGAAATTTAGTAGGCCCATAACTAATACCACAGGTCCATCATTCCATAGATCCAGGATCTACAACATAAATTTCAGCAATCTTCCAATATTGACAAAACATGAACATACCACACTTTAATCATACAAATGATGAGAGAAAGATAGAGAAAGATTAGTCAACATGTGTAAAGTGTTATGTAAGCCACTGCTTACTTACACTATCATATATACAAATGTCAATTTACAATGTGGGAGTCAAAATCTCAACTATTCTATCTGAAAAAAAAAATAGATGGATGAGTGAATGTACAAATGTAACAAACATATTCAGATGTATGGATAGAAATCTAAATATATATGAGATGTGTGACCTAATAGGTTGTAGAAGAGTGAATACGAGTGACAGAAAGAGGAAAGATCAGTCTAAAACTAATAACCAGCAAACCCTCATCTAACCTTAGGCTATGGAAGACCCTAAGTCAGATCCATGTGTGAAAGATCACATACTTACAAAAGTAGAAAAGAATGCTAACAAGTTTGCTGCCAGAAATCCTCAAACTCATATGAACATACCTTCTCCGAACACCTCATCCAAATATACATAAAGCATACATGTACTTATTCTCTTGTACCTATGTCGAATAGGACTCCTCCTAATATGGATGTTACTGCCTCCATAAACTCCAAGTAGTACCTGTGTGCATAAAGAGAATATGTACCTGAATTCTTAACATAAGATGCAGATCTTATGTTAACCACCATCCAATGTCTTTGAAGTAACCCGAAATCTTCATGTAGAAGACGATCTTCAAATACATCATGTGAATGGCCGATCCACACCACCAAGTTGCTAATAGGTAAGTCCTCTCCATAAGCAAGAGTGTGAGCACACTCTTCTTCTTCAAGAAGAACTCCATCGCCGCTCCTCAACATGCTTTAACATAGCACCATGGCTTCCCCATGTGCTAAAAGCACTACCTCTATTGAGGTACCAAAGCTCTCCAAATCTTGGTGTTGAAACTAGGTGTTGGATGAATAGACAATGAACCAAGCATGCTCTTTTATAGTATTGTGTAACCTTGAAAATCTCCTCAAAAAAACTCTTACTCGATAAAACGCTCCACGGTCACTTTAAAACACTCGTCGTCATTGTCCGTCTTCTAAAAAAGCAAAAGCACAAAATTATTTTCGATCTGCACGCTGCACCATCTAGGATTTGATCTTGGGTGGGTGATTTAGGAGCATGCTGAAGTAACCAAAGCACCCATATGTTTTATTTGTAGAGGGACTAGTTTAAAAATCTACAGATGCTAGAATGCCTGAGCAAAAAGAACTATTGGGACACTGCTCTCCTCTCCTCACTTCTCTCTCTCCCCTAAACCTAACTCTTTCCTCACTTCCTCACTCCTAACCCTAACCCTAAAAGCTCATTACACACACTCCTAAAGTGTGAAGTAACAAGTGCAAAAATACTTAATGACTTGCCACTGACTGAATTCACCTCTAGAAGTATGATTCATTCACTCCATAGCTATAACCATCACAAAGGCACCTTGGTTGGGCTTCCCCCCAACAACAGCACCAAAAATGTGTGTACCTAAGTCGTGAAGTCTTAGGGACTTGTGTCGACGAGACTGTACCTCGATCGCCCCACAAGTGCATATAGTGGTGGATTAGTACATGTTTAATTATCAATCCATGGAATTAGACATACCAAGTGTATGAAGACGTGTGCACACATGATGTAAGTAAAGCAGCTAAGCTACAATGCATGTATCTTATCTCAACTACCTCTCCAACTCACGAATTCTTTGAAAATGCATGTCACGATACCATTTATAGCAGTAAGCACAAATTCAAACTTTTTTCTCAGCTTCGGACTCCGAATATGATCAACAATGGGTTCAATTTAAAGCTCTTGATTAGGTGCATCTATTTGTATTTTCAAGTGAATCTAAAAAATGTGCTTCAAGTTATGAGCAAAATAGTGAATGGCAGGAAACACCAGCACTTGCTTAACAGCTCGTTATGGTTCACACACACACTACAATAGCTCAAAAGCAATAGGAAGGGGTAGACAACAGTCCTACACACACATTTCAAGCATTGGACACACACAAAAGCTCTTGGAGAAGAAAGAAATGAGCAGGAAAGAGGCAAATTCGAAATTCTTCTTCAATTCTCACAATGGCAAAAAGTTCTTTACAAGAGTCACAAAGTGACTTATATACATGTGCCATAAAAATGGTCTTTTCACACAAGAGACCAGCACTTTTATTGACTAACTCTAATTTCCTAATATTTTACAAGGATTATGATACAATGATTGGGGATGTATTAGCATCAATTTTTGGCATGTGTATTTTCCATTATCTTTTTTATTGGATCAGTGACAGGTGGTGATAGGTTACTCATTCTTCTTTTGTTACTAGATATCTTGTTTTGATTGTAACTCTATCGAATTTCTTCCAAGATTCTTTCACATCAACTTGGTCAGTTTGGAGACTTGGTGAGCAAGCTTATGCTCATGGTTTTATGTGCATTCTAGATGCATGGTTATGTGACATGTGGTTCACATGGTTTCTTATCTAGTAGGACATTTGTGATGTAAGTTATGCATATGGATGTGCAAGGTGATCCTATTAGTGATAGAGTATTATTTCTTATCTCATAGATTGTCAGCATGATGTCTTCTTGGAGCATGATGTCTTTTTGGAGTGATGACACTCAATTTTCAAGATGGAAAGATCAGAAATGGCATACATTTGTTCATGCAGGGTTACACATCTATGTGCGTAGAGATGCACAAAGGGCTCGTAACATGCTAGACCATGTATGGATGGATATGAATGCATTTCCTAGCTCACCTATCCAGTTACAACTTGTGGATTCTATATCTGAGTCTATGATGTATGAGGAGATGAGTATTGCATTATGGAAGAGCATACATGATATATATGTGAGTCCACTGACTCATGTGAGACATAGATCACACCAACAACTTCGATGTTGGCACTCTGGTTGTTATGGACATACTCGATAACTTTGCTTCATGCAGATGCGATAATGATGTTAGAGACATGCATATAATGCAGATCAAGTAGTGGTTTTAGGAGAGACTATGGTGGTTGATTTGACTAGTGATGGTGATGTCAATTCTCCAATGGTTCATCTCACAATTCCTCTTGTTCATTGGATGGCACACATATGGCTTGGTTGCTTGATGCATTAGCCACTTTTCATGTTACACCACACTGTGAGTGTCAACTCTTACATCAGAGTCATGGATGTGTGCACATGCCTGATGGTTTTGCATATGACATTGAGGGTGATGGAGATATATGCCTTATGCTACCTAGTGGAGCATCACTTATACTCAGACATGTGTTGAAGATAATGTACAAGCTCATTTTCACATGAGCTATTATTGGATAAATTTAACAAATATAAAGATAAAGGAAAAGAAGAGAAAAGAAAAAAAAGGAAAAAAATTCTAGTCAAAATTCATGATGAGTAATATATACAATATATGTCTTGTAGTAAGTGCAATGTGGTGGGCAATCAAATGAAAGTGGTGAGTTAAGAAGAAGGCACAAAATTCTTTACATGCTCATTGGTTATAAATGTGGAGTGCAAGCACGTTCTAAACAAGGAGAGAAAGATGCAAGAGCTCCCAATAGTCGAATTTGGTCTTTTTGTCATATTGTCTTCTCATAGATTCCTTCCAACTACACGTCATTTTGTACACAGCTCTATTGTGAAGCTCATATCTCAGTGTATATGTAACCATTTCTTGTTTTTAAACACTTATTGGAAACCTTATCTTGTGTACTTTTCTATCGCGAATATCTCCTTCTAAAGCTTATATACTCTGTGAGATATCAATCAAAGAGTGAAGCCTAGTTTTTTAGCATACCTGTGTAGACAGGTAGTCTATTTTGGCCGGTTATGTTTCCCAACCAAAACATATCCAAATTGCGGTTTTTAACTTGTTGGAAAGCTATTTGCATGTATTTTCACTATCCCAAATATGTCATTCAAAGAACTTATATTTTGTGAGATATCTATCAGAGAGTGAAGCCTAGTTTTTCAGTATCCTTATGTGTGTAGGTGGTCTATTTTGGTCAAGTAAGTTTCCTGACCAAACCTCATCAAAATTACTTTCTTTTTAGCTTGTTGGAAAGCTATTATTGTGTCCTTTCTCTATCTCAAATATCTACCTCAAATGATATATATTTAGGGAGTTATTAGTGTGAGAGTGAAGTTCAATTCTTGAGCATACTTGTGTGGATAGGTAGTTCATCTTCGTCAGTTGCATTTCCTAATCAAAACTTGTCCAAATTAAGTTATTTATAGGTTTTTAAAAATCTATCTTTGTCTACTTTGATTGTATAAAGGCATAAATCCATTTGAGTTTTGTATTGAGAGCAGCAAGCTATCTAAGGTGCAACTATTTGTCCAAGTGTTGGACATACAAGGGTTCACTACACATTTTCATTGCACATAGGAGAAATCATTCTCCACAGTTGGTATGAGAGAAAACTTGGTGCTGAAGCTTCATCAACAGAGTTGGAGTTAAAGTAAAGAAAAAGAGGAGCTAGAAAATAAGGGGGAGCTTCACAAACGTAAGACCAAAGGACAATATAACTATTCGAGGTAACTCTCAAAGTTTTTGATAGTCTTCAATGGTTGACTTGGGTCAACAAGCTGAGAAATTGGATAAGAATAACTATCTCCTGTGGAAGTTTAGAATGAACAACTACCTAATGGGCAAAGGCTTGTGGGGTATTGTGAGCAGCAATGATGCTCAACCTCAAATCAATCAAGCTACAGCCACCGAAGTCCAAAGGATGCAAGCAAAAGAATGGGAAGAGAGGAATAGGAGAGTCATGTTCCTCATTTCACAAGTCATTACTAATGCCATGGTCAGGCATATTCAACATCTAGAGAAATACGAACTATAGCATCTCCCAACCATACTTAAACCTAGGAATCGGAAACAAGGAGTATCAACTAGTGGATGCTTTGATTGACTCAAGAGCGGCCTTAAGCTGTATACGAGTGTTGTTAACCACACATCTCCAAACAACCATCAATCCCACTAAAGCATGTATGATAGGAATTGGAGCTCAAGTTATAGACTATTTCGGAGAAGCCCTAATTGTTAAAAATAAAAAAGTAAGGTCATATATATTTTTGCAAAAAGGATTTTCTTCAAATATAAGGAAAACACAAAAATTAGAAATGGAAGCATTTACTTCACCAAGTAGTGGAGGCCAAAAGAGAATCAATCAAAAGAGAATCAAATCCAAAAACTGAACTGTAAGAGGAGTGGCTGTCCAAAGTAGTGGAGAAGTTATGGAAAAGAGCTCTCAAACTCATCATGAGAGTTTTTGGTCACTTGGCTATAAAAGAGGCAAGGGAGGACACTCAAGAATAGAGGAAGAAGGCGTGGAAGTCCCCTTTTAGCTAGTCCATTTGGTTTGAGTCATTTCATTCAATCCACTCTCATAGAGTATGTCCAGCTGCACACCCATTTCTGGGTAGTCTACTTGTAAGAGTCATATCTCTCAATATATGTATCCAATTTTAGTGTTTAAACATTCATTGGAAAGCCTATCTTGAGTAATTCCTCTATGAAGAAGAGTTTTAGAAAATTCTTTATGTTCTGTGAGTTATTCAGGTTTTAGTGAAGTCCAGTTTTCACCCTAATTGAGTGGACAGGTAGTCTGTTTTGAATCAAAGAGTCGCCAATCCAAATCTACTCCCAATTGAGTGTTTGATAGCTCATTTGAAAGCTCTATGTGTCTATTTTGAGTGACCAAAGTTTCAAGTTCATTGTATTTTTCACTTGGTACCAGTTTTCATTTGAAGGTTTAGCTATTGGCAAAAGTCTTGATCGTGAGAAGGTCTTCTACCTCGCTACGAATAGGAGAGGAATTCTCCTACAATTGGTATCAGAGCATTGGATTTTGAAGAGGCAAAGCATTGGAACTGAAGTGACGCAAAGGAGAAGCTACAAATCAAGGGGGAGCTTCGTGAATTCAAGAGAGAACGCCATAACATACTTGAGGTAAACTTCAAGCTTGGAAGTTTTCAATGGCTGATTTAGGACAACAAGTTGAGAAGTTAGACAAAGATAATTTTCAGTCTTGGAGGTATAGAATGATAAATTATCTTAAAGGTAAAGATTTATGGAGTCTAGTTAGTGGACATGATTCACAACCGATGGACCTTGAAGATCCCAACATTACTCCGGCACAAAGGAGACAATTTGCTGATTGGGAAGAGAGGAATCGAAGGGTGATGTTCCTCATCTCTTAAGTTATTTCTAACACTATGATTGGTCATGTGCAAAACTTAGAAACAACCAAGGAAGTTTGGGAAGCATTGGAGAAGGTGTATGCTACCTCAACAAGGTCTCGGAGGGTGCAACTCAAGAACGAGCTCAACAACATGAAGAAAAGCTCAAACCAAAGCATTAGTGAGTATACATTGAGGATCAAAGAGCTTCGAGAGCAACTAGCATCAGTTGGATGCAAGATAGAAGAGGAAGACATTGTCCAAATAGCCCTCAATGGCTTGAGGAGTGAAGAAAAGTGGAAGCCCCTCATCACAAACATTCTTTATAGAGATCCTCTCCCAACATTCGATGAGATCATACCAAATCTTGTGGCTGAAGAGGTTGCTCAACAAGGAGAAGGCAACAAAGGTAAGGACAACCATAATCAAATGTTATATGCAGGTCGAGGTGGAGGAAGGAACTCAAGAGGAGGCTCCAGAGGAAGAGGAAGAAGCTACAACAATACAAATTTCAGCCAACACAACTTGGACGACAATAAGGACAACTCAAATGAGAAACACATGGAAGAGGTCGAGGAAGAAATAGAGGAAGAGGTCGAGGTTCATACAATCCTCATAAAGGTATAACATATCATTGTGGTAAACTAGGACATTATGCAAATTATTGTTGTCAAAAGAATGGAAGGTTGAATGGAGGCAACCAAAGGAGCCAAAATAACTATGCAAGTACATCAAGTGAAGGAGACAATCAAACCATGCTTGCCATGAAGCATGACTACAACAACCCGAGAAGTGATGATAAAAAA
Organism: Ceratopteris richardii; assembly: GCA_020310875.1. Taxonomy (NCBI): domain Eukaryota; kingdom Viridiplantae; phylum Streptophyta; class Polypodiopsida; order Polypodiales; family Pteridaceae; genus Ceratopteris; species Ceratopteris richardii. The sequence continues at coordinate 59,420,447 of CM035414.1, forward strand.
TGGTTTATAGATTCAGGTTGCAGCAACCATATGACATGCCAAGGAGATTTATTCACAAAGCTAGAAGCTCCAAGTGGAAAAGGATGTGTGGAGACTGGTGATGTAACTCAACACCCAATTGAGCATGTTGGAGATATCAATCTTGGAGACAAGAAGGTATTGGCTGATGTTCTTCATGTTCCTACTATTGCAAAGAATTTGATTTCAGTAGGACAAATGGTAGAGAAAGGATATCATGTTATCTTCAATGAAAAAGGTTGTTTTATAAAGAATCCAAAAGAAGGATTCAAGGTCATTGCTCAAGGAAGGAAATAAGGTAGGATGTTCACTTTGGACATTCAACAACCACATGGAAAGGTGATGTAGATTCAGTTTGGAAATAAGAGGATTGCTGAAATTGATTTGTGGCACAAAAGGTTTGGACATATCAACATTCCCAAGCTCAAGGACACGAGCAACCATGAAGTGGTAAGAGGTCTTCCAAGATTCAATGATGTTGGACTACATGAGTTTTGTGAAGCATGCCAACTAGGAAAGCAAACTTGACAACCATTCAAGAAGAGCAACTATGTGGCAAAGAATGTCCTCGACTTGATACACATGAATGTATGGGGACCATTGTTGGAGCAAGTCTATGACAAGCCTAAGTATTGGCTTGAGTCCCACAAAGTCATAGAAGAAGCCTTAAAATGAAGACAATGTAAAGTTCACTTGTGAACTACCTCTTGTAACTTTTGAAGACTTTACTTAATGTAAAAGTGAAAGAATCTTAAGTGGTTGAGTCCACTTGATCAAAAAGGGAAAGAGGAGCCACGAATTTGTGATTTGTGGTAGGTAGAGAATCAAATCAATCATTGATTGATTGGAGAGCGATTGAGGGAAGTTAGCCTCCCAAACTCAACTATAAATAGATGGCAGTTTTAGTCGTGGTTAGAGAGACCTATGTGAAGACCTCCAAGAGATTAGCTTTATGCCATATCAAGGTATGATTACAAGGCACACATATGTATCAGTAAGTCCATTGTATTGTACAAGCAATATACTTTCATTTTCATGATCATTTGAGTTCATATTTCCATGTTCTTGTGAAGTATACTACTCACTTCCATATCTCTCAGTTTTCTTAGTCAGATTGCAGAGATGGTTTCTCTGCGCTTGGCGCCTCATTTTCAGTTATTTAACTTGGTAAAGTTAGCTCTATAAGTCTACTATATGCTCACAAAGTTTCATGTCATTTGGATGTTGCAATCTTCAGTTATGTTCAGTTGACATCAACAGTGTCTCTTCATCTTCACTTCTCTGTCAGGTACCCGACTTTTTCACTCACCTTGTCAGAGCCATTTCTCAGTGGTTACTTATCCAAATTTAGTGATTTAAAGCCTGTTCTATTCAGCGTACTGTCTAGTATAACCATACAAATTTTCATAATCATTGGATACCTACATTTTGATTTATGTTCATATATCTACTCACTGGTCTCAAACTATAGCAGTCCGTGAAAATCGGGATGATGTCATCACTTGTTAAAACTCATTCTCAGTGTGTGGTTTATTATTTTTGATGAGATTACTCTTGAAAGTTATCTCTTTACGTTATCTAGACTTCCCCAAGAGGAATTAAGCTAATTGCTACTGTGCTCAGAGAATTATGTAAAACACTGGACAGGTGTATGAACCAAAATAGCAAGTTTTTCACCTCTGAGCTAACTCCAACTTATCTGTTTTGATCTATCTTTTTGAGAGTGATCTTCCAAGGTACATAGGGTGTCTAATACATCCATTGGCAAGCTAAAAGGGCCCACCATATACTCCTGGAGTTCATTTGGATGGTGTAGATCAAGGATTTTGCAACACCTCTTCATCTTCAAGCACATACCTATCCATCTCTTCACACTGGTATCAGAGCAAGGTTGGACAACATGGCAGATGGATTTCCTTCATCAATTGACAAATTGGACAGAGGTAACTACTCAACTTGGTCATTAAGAATGGAAGCTTATCTCCAAGGTAGAAGTTTATATGGTTATGTGGCTGGAGATGAAGTTATGCCAAGTTTCAGGAACAAAAGTCAACCAACACAAGAAGAGCAAGAAAGATTGAGCACATGGTGCTCCAAGGATGCACTTGCAAGGTCTTATCTCCTCAACTCTATCTCAGATTTTTTGTTGCCTCATATTAGAAGTTGTAAGACATCTCAGGAAGTCTGGGATGCACTTGAAGCCTTCTTCTCTTCAAGTACCAAAGCTAGGAAGCATCAACTATGGCTGGATTTCACAACTCTCAAGAAGGCTCTGAAACAAAATGTGACTGATTTTGTCACAAAGCTCAAGGACATAGCGGATCAGTTGGGAAGCATTGGAGAGGTAATAGATGAAGAGCAAATTGTAAGGCAGGTCATCAATGGCTTGAAGGCAGATGACAAGTGGGAAGCATTCACCACAACTATGGATTTGTCCATGGACATGCATGTACCTGATTTCAATACACTCATTGGACAACTACTTACTCAAGAGGCAAAGCTTATAAAAAATGGAGAAAGCTCTAAAGGTAATCAATCTTCAGCCTTATACACTGATAAAAGCAAGTCCAAAGATAACAAAGGAAAGGCAAAGAAAGTGGATGATGAAGTAGGTACATATCAAGCTAACTATGCAGGTAGAGGAAGACATGGCAGAGGTAGAGGAAGAGGAGGTAGACAAGGCAGGGGGAGATCCCAAGACTCCAACTCATGTTCTCTTTGTGGATTAACTAATCATACAAGTGAAAATTGCTTTAGGAATTCCAAGAATCAAAGAGGCAAAGGATACAATCGAGGAAGTTATGGCTACTCAAGAGGAAGGTTCAACAACTATCATGGCAACTATAACAACTACAATCATTCAAACTATCAAGGAGGCTACAAAGGAAGGAGAGACTACAATAACTACACAGAAGACTCAAACAAAGAGGATTCATTATTGATCATGAATAATGCCACAAGGTAAATCTGATGAGCATGTTTTCTACATAGATTCAGGTTGTTCAAATCATGTGGCAGGAAATGTGGCACTCCTATCAGATTTAGAAGATCCAAGGAATAAGCATGAGGTACAAACATGAGATGATACAAAACATCCTGTGGAGAAAATAGGCAATGTCAAAGCACCTGATGGAAACATCAACCTACTCAGTAAGGTATCTATGTCCCTACCATTACAAAGAATTTGATAAGTGTTGGGCAGATAGTAGAGAAAGGGTTGCAAGTCAGGTTCACAAAAGCAGGAGCATTTGTTGAAGATCCAAGTCAAGGATTTAGAAGAATTGCAAAAGGTGAAAAGGCAGGTAGATTGTTCACATTTGAATTACAAGACACTAGAAACGTTGCTCTCTTTAATTATTGTAGCCAGACACTCACAGAATTGGAAGTATGGCACAAAAGGTTAGCACATATTGGTGAAAGGTCATTGAAGCAAATTTATAGGGACCAAAGTGTACTTGGACTCCCTAATTTGTCAAAACAACATATGATTTATAAGTGTAGTGCATGTCAATTTGGAAAGTCTCACGGGTTACCATTCATGAAGAAAGGTTATATGCATGGAGCTCTCTTGGAGTTGGTTCATACAGATGTATGGGGACCTAGCAAGGAAGCTTCAATATCTGGATCAAGGTATTATGTTTCCTTTATTGATGATTGCAGCAGATGGACTATCCTATTCTTTATGAAACACAAAGATGAAGTTTTTTCATGTTTCAAAAGATATTTGGCTCTTGTGGAGAATCAAACAGGTAAATCACTAAAAAGACTAAGGTCAGATGGAGGGGGAAAATACTTCTCCCATGAGTTTGATTCTTTTCTTCAAGAAAGAGGAATCAAAAGAGAGGTAACTACAAGGTACACTCCTGAGCAAAATGGAGTGGCAGAAAGGAGGAATAGGACAATTGTTGAAGCTGCAAGGTCTATGTTAAATGAAAAACAATTACTTATGGGCTGAGGCTGTATCTAAAACCACTTACTTGATTAACAGGTTGCCTTCAAAATCCCTTGATGGGATGAGTCCATATGAGGCTTGGAATGGAAGAAGACCAAGCTTAGATCATTGTAAAATTTTTGGATGTATTGCTTTTGCTCATGTTCCTTCACATGTTAGAGGCAAGATGGATCCAAAGGCAGAAAGGTGTGTATTTATTGGATATGACAACAATCAAAAGGGCTACATGTTATACAACCCTACCAACAAAGGATTCTTGGTAAGCAGAGATGTAGTTTTTGATGAAAACAATTCATGGTATGAAGATTCATGTAGGAAGGTCAATTTACCATATGATCGTGAAGAAGATATTCCAAAGCTTGGTAGAGAACAACCAAAGATTGAAGAACAAGATACCTCGGAGGATGATGAAGAATCTCATATGGAAAAGATCAAAGCATGGAAGTCTAAAGGTAAAGCAAAATTGCAAGAACTTGGACATGAGGCAGAATCATCACATCATGGCCTAAGAAGATCTATGAGGGAAAAGAAAAAACCAGAAAGGTATGGGTTTGACACCTCATTAGTAACTAAACATTCTATCTACATAGCACATGATATAAACCAAGAGGAGCAATCATCCTTTGAAGAGGCCAAAGCAAAATCAGAATGGAAGCATGCAATGAAGGAAGAGATTGAAGCACTTGAGGAAAACAACACTTGGGATTTGGTGCCCAAGACTTCATCCATGAAGGTAATAGGCTCAAGATGGGTCTGTAAACTCAAAAAGAATTCTGACGGTTCCATTAACAGTTATAAGGCAAGGCTTGTAGCAAAAGGCTTTGCACAAACTCATGGAATTGATTATGAGGAGACCTTCTCTCCTGTGGCAAAGATGCCTACTATTAGGGCTTTGCTTAGGATTGCCTCTTCCAAGAATTGAAAGATACTTCAACTAGATGTAAAGAATGCATTCTTGAATGGTTGGATAACAGAAGAGGTATATATGGCACAACCACCTAGTTTTGAGAATCAAGTTTATCCTGATTATGTGTGTAAACTTAACAAAGCATTGTATGGTCTCAAGCAAGCTCCAAAAGCTTGGACTTTCAGACTTGTTTCATTCTTGCAGGACAAAGGCTTTCAACCAAGCAAGGCAGATCCTTCACTCTTTATTAAAAAGAGTTATTCTGAGATCATCTACCTATGTGTATATGTAGATGATATTATATTGACAGGAAATGATGCAGATGGTATGAAGAAGATCAAACATCAGATGAGAGAAGAGTTCAAGATAAGTGATTTGGGTTCACTTACCTACTTCCTAGGTTTGGAAGTTGTCTACAAAGATCATGGTTTGTTTCTCACTCAAAGAAAGTACATTAAGGACATGTTGGCAAAATTCAAGATGCAAGATTGTAAGATTGCAGGTACTCCAATGGAGGTCAATCACAAATTGAGCTCACATGAAGGTGACCTCATAGAGGACATCACATCATATCAAAGTCTAGTGGGTAGTCTCAACTATGCCACATTGACAAGAGTAGATATATGTTACAATGTGAGTGTGCTAAGTCAATTTATGCACACACCAAGGAAACCACATATGGATGCTGCCAAAAGGATTCTCAAGTATCTCAAAGGAACCATAAATGAAGGACTTTATTATCCTTATGTATCTGATTTAGGGTTGAAGCTATTTTTTGATGCAGATTGGGCTGGCTCCATGGAAGATAGAAGGAGCACTTCAGGTTATCTTACCTTTGCAGGTTCAAAGCTTATTTCATGGTCATCCAAGAAGCAACCCACAGTTGCTCTCTCTTCTATTGAAGCTGAATACAGAGGTCTTGCCATAGCTACACAAGAAGCTATGTGGATGAAGACATTATTCAAAGATCTTGGATTGGAGTTTGGAACTCCAACTATTTATGGTGACAATATGAGTTCTATTCATTTGGCTGCTAATCCTATTTTTCATGCAAGGACTAAACATATTGAAGTTCATTATCACTATGTACGAGAGAAGGTTCTAAGCAAAGAGATTCAAATATCATATGTGTCCACTCATCAACAATGTGCAGATATTCTAACCAAAGCATTGGATGGTACAAAGCTTTGCAAATTCAAGGCTATGATTGGTTTACAAGTAATCTTGGAAGAACTGGTCTCAAATTGTAGCAGCCCGTGAAAATCGGGATGATGTCATCACTTGTTAAAACTCATTCTCAGTGTGTGGTTTATTATTTTTGATGAGATTACTCTTGAAAGTTAGCTCTTTAAGTTATCTAGAGTTTTCCAAGAGGAATTAAGCTAATTGCTGCTGTGCTCAGAGAATTATGCAAAACACTGGACAAGTGTATGAACCAAAATAGCAAGTTTTTCACCTCTGAGCTAACTCCAACTTATCTGTTTTGATCTATATTTTTTTAGAGTGATCTTCCAAGGTACATAGGGTGTCTAATACATCCATTGGCAAGCTAAAAGGGCCCACCATATACTCCTGGAGTTCATTTGGCTGGTGTGGATCAAGGATTTTGCAACACCTCTTCATCTTCAAGCACATACCTATCCATCTCTTCACAACCATCACAACAACCATCGATGGCTGGTAATCGATATTTTGTCACTTTTATTGATGATCATTCAAGAAAAGTATGGATGTTTTGCATAAAACAAAAATAAGATGTGTTCTCCATGTTCAAGAGATTTAAAGCACAGGCAGAAAAGGAAACATGACGCTACATAAAGACCTTGAGGTCTGATGGAGGAGGAGAATATTTCTCCAAAGAATTTTCAGATTTTCTTTATGAAAATGGCATCAAGAGACAATTTACATATAGGTACATGCCTCAACAAAATGGAATAGCTCAAAGGAAAAATAGACATATCACAGAAGTTGCAAGATGCATGCTCAACGAGATGAAGGTGCCACTAAACTATTGGGCTGAAGCAATTAGTACGACCGTTTATTTGATGAACAAGTGCACAACAGCTGGAGTGCATAATCTAACTTCCGAGGAGGTTTATTCCGGTAAGAAACCTGACCTTACATATCTCAAAGTCTTTGGATGTGTGTGTTATGTTCACATCCCTCAAGAACTAAGGACAAAGATGGAGGCAAAGTCAAAAAAATGTATTTTCATTGGATATTCATCAGAGCAAAAGGGATACAGGTGCTACAATCCGGTGACAAAGGAGCTACGAGTCTCACGAGATGTGGTATTTGATGAGCTAAGACCATGGTTTGGAGACAAAGGGAAAGAGAAGATTCTTGAAGAAGATTGTGAAGATGATGGAGGTGCTGTACAAGAAGAATTTCAGCAAACACGCACTTAAATGTCAGGTCTAGAAGCTTCTACATCACTTGGAGAAAGCTCAACATGGAAGGGGAGACTAAGGAGTCATTCCTCATCACCAACATCATGTTATGAAAGATCTAAAGCTAAAAGTGCTGCCCAAAATAGTGATTCAAATGCAAGTGCAGAAGAGTATGAAGAGGTGATCACACCAAAGGTAAAGTTGAACCGGTTGAAGAAGCAATATTCAAAATAAAATGAAAGGAGGTCTTCACGAGCAAGGTATCCAATTCAAAGGCTGAGCTATGATAGTGTTATTGCAAAGCATTTTGCATATATGACACAGGTGGTCAAAGACAAAGAACCGGATGCATATGAAGAAGTATGTACACAAAAGCATGGCAAGAAGCTATGCAAGAAGAGATAAAAGCTCTCAAGGACAATCACACATGGGAGCTAGTTCCGAAGGCTGAAGGTATGAAGATTGTTCCAAATAAATGGGTGCTTAAAATAAAGAGAAATGCTGATGGTTCTCTAGCAAGGCATAAAGCTAGACTAGTAGCAAAAGGATTCAAGCAAACTCACGACATCGACTATGAAGAGACTTTCAGCCTGGTTGCAAAGATGGGAACAATTAGAACCTTGATTGCTGTGAGTGCAGCAAGGAGATGGCCATTATACCAACTTGACATAAAAAATGCTTTTCTCAATGGTGAACTTCAAGAAGAGGTATACATGAGTCAACCGATTGGATTTGAAGATAGAAAGCATCCAAATTTTGTTTGTAGATTGAAGAAAGCTTTGTATGGGTTGAAGCAAGCACCACGTGCTTGGAATCAAAGATTGGTCGAGTACCTCACAAGGTGTGGGTATAGTCCAAGTAATGCAGATCCCTCTCTCTACATGAAGAAAGAAGAAGGCAAGCAGGTATATATTTGCATATACGTTGATGATCTCATCATAACAGGAAGTAATATTACAGGAATACAAGAGATAAAAAGAAAACTCGGTAAGGAGTTTAAAATTTCAGATCTTGGTGAGCTAAAATACTTTTCAGGCATTGAGATAGTCTATGGGAAAGATGGCATTTACTTGATGCAAAGAAAGTACGTGTTGGATGTTCTTTTCAGATTTGGAATGAGTGAATGCAAACCACTCACTCAACCTATGGACACAAATGTGAAGCTAAGCTCAAATGACGGAGAGAAGTTACATGATGTAACTACATACAGGAGTATTATAGGTTCATTGATCTATGCTATGATCAGAAGACCAGATTTGTGTTATATTGTTGGAGTTCTTTCTCAATTTATACAAGCTCCAACAAGTGAACATTTAAATTCAGCCAAACGAGTGCTAAGATATGTGAAGCACACCGTCAATCATGCATTGTTTTATAGATATGATGAAGAATTGTAGGTAAAGGGCTTCAGTGATGCTGATTGGGCTGGTTCGAAGGAAGATAGAAGATCTACTTCATGTTATGTGTTCATGATAGGTAGCAAACCTATCACATGGAGCTCAAAGAAGCAACCTACTGTTGCACTATCATCTACAGAAGCTGAATATAGAGGTTTATCCTTTGCAACTTGTGAAACTATGTGGATTAAGAAGCTCTTGGCTGATCTTGATGTGAAGATGGAGACCATTCCAATTTATGGTGACAACATGTCAAGCATTCACTTGACAGACAATCCAATGTTTCATGCACGAAGCAAGCACATAGAAGTGCATTATCATTATGTTCGAGAAAAAGTTTTGAGCAAGGATGTGGATATAAAGTTCATTGGAACTAATGACCAGGTTGCAGACATGTTTACAAACTCCTTACATGCTTCTAAGCTAAAGAGGTTCAAGGATGACATCAACTTGCAGGATATGGCTGAAGGTGCAAGCTCACATCTGAGCTTGAGGGTGAGTGTTAAAAATAAAAAGTAAGGTCATATATATTTTTGCAAAAAGGATTTTCTTCAGATAAAAGGAAAATACAAAAATAAAAAATGGAAGCATTTACTTCAGCAAGTAGTGGAGGCCAACAGAGAATCAAGATCAAAAGATAATCAAATCCAAAAACTGAACTGTAAGAGAGTGGCTGTCCAAAGTAGTGGAGAAGTTATGGAAAAGAGATCTCAAACTCATCATGAGAGTTTTTGGTCACTTGGCTATAAAAGAGGCAAGGGAGGACACTCAAGAATAGAGGAAGAAGGCGTGGAAGTCCCCTTGTAGCTAGTTCATTTGGTTTGAGTCATTTCGTTCAGTCCACTCTCATAGAGTATGTCCAGCCGCACACCCATTTCTGTGTAGTCTACTTGTAAGAGTCATATCTCTCAATATATGTATCCAATTTTAGTGTTTAAACATTCGTTGGAAAGCTTATTTTGAGTAATTCCTCTGTCAAGAACAGGTTTAGCAAATTCTTTATGCTCTGTGAGTTATTCAGGTTTTAGTGAAGTCTAGTTTTCAGCCTAACTGAGTGGACAAGTAGTCTATTTTGAATCAAAGAGTTGTCAACCCAAATCTACTCCAAATTGAGTGTTTGATAGCTCATTTGAAAGCTCTAGGTGTCTAGTTTGAGTGACCAAAGTTCAAGTTCATTGAATTTTTCAATTGGTACCAGTTTTCATTTGAAGGTTCAACTCTTGGCAAAAGTCTTGATCCTAAGAAGGTCTTCTACACTTTCCGCTGCGAATAGGAGAGGAGTTCTCCTACACTAATATCAATGCACTTAGGAAATTCCACTATGGAGCAACAAGTTTTAGTATGTAGAGATTAAGACCTAATTGAAAATCTGATCCTACGGAAAGACTGGATTATTGAGAGTGAAGTGAGTATACATCTCGTACAAGGATACATATAAGCCAAAATAAGGCATAAAGAAATCTTCAGTTTGCTGGAAGAAAGGCCATCTCAAATCCATAAGGTCATCAAACCTAAAGAAGAGAACTTAGAGGAGGAGAAGGAAAATGATTCAATAACGAGTATATCCCAAGAATGCCTTAATCTAGAATCACTTGTAAATAGGAAAGTGATCCATGATAATGAGACCAACACAACCATGATAAAGGAGCCCAAGAGAGAGACTGAGAACATTACTTTTTCACCTATCTACACTATGAGAAGAAAACCCACCTTGATGTCTATTTTTCGAACATCACATTCATATAATACTTGTATACAATGGATATGAAAGGATTGAATGACTCAACCCATCAACTCAACACTGAAGCAGATTAGCCATTCACCAAAAACATGAAGGGACTCAAACCACAAGTGGGAAGGAGACAAGGACCAGAGAGCAAGGATCTTGATAGAAACAAATGCCTCAAGCACCAACTACAAAGTGGATATGGAGACCTAAAAGGCAGCAAGGACGGAAACAACTGACTCAATGAGATTCTACCTACACTCATGAAGAGTACATTGCATCCACAATATGCATGATAGGGCCACATTACAAGGCCATGCATTCGGCACATTGGTTCTTCAACAAAACCAGTGGTGCACATTTCCATCATTGGAATATGTCTTATATTCTACTGTCATAGGAATGATCGTACATTCTAAATAAATAAATGCTTTGGCTAGAATTAATTTTTGTTTTCTTTCAAGATTAAAACTCAAGAAAAGTATGGTAAGAGACATTAATTACTTATGCAAGAGGGAACGAAGCGACAAAAAAGAATCGACATATCATTGAACCACACTAAAACACATGAGTTGGTTTCTCCTGTAAGCTGATTCTTTCCTTATTACAAGTGCAGATGGCTTTTGAAGATTCTGAGGCAACCATTCAAGAAGAAGTATTGGAATTTCTGCTACAAAGTGTAACCAAAGCAAAGGGCCATTGGTTCCGAGATGAACAACCTATTGGCAAGCATCTATTTTTGGTGACCATAAAGATAATGGACACTCATCATCAGTTTCCTCTGATGTCCCAGGACTTCAAAGTCTTACGTGAACTCCCATCGACCATGGATGCGTTGACAAAAGTAGGAATTCATAAGTACTTCGAGCTACCCATTTATAAGTCGGATTTTGAACGATGCACTCAGGTTATGAATGCTCTTCAATCGGCTCTACATAATCCTTTTGTACCAGAAGCAAAAGTTCTAGATGCGAAAGGAGAATGGGTGATCATTCAATTCACTCATGAATTGATTAAAGAAGCAGAGAAAGATGGGAGCACCGACCTAAAGGATGAAAGCCATGGAACAAAGACCCACACACTCATGGACATTTATCATGTGGATATTGAAGAGGAGGTCATACTCATTCATCAACATTTTTGTTTTCCCGACATGCACCACTACACAACACCTCAAAAGATTATAGTACAACTCTTATCTCATGCCACCAAACAAATTGGTAATCAAGTGAATTTGACACCCTACATCCAAGAGCGCTTATTCAAAGCCAAGAAGCAATGGGACCAGAAGAAGTTCCTAAATGGAAGTATGGTATTGACAATTCTGATTTATCATGCATTAGGCATGAGGGAGTATCTTAAGGAAATGCCTTCATCTATGGAAATGGCGATGTATGCAAAGCCAGCTACTATCCCAAGAAAGAAGAAAGGAGTAAAAGTGACTGAGGAAGCTGGAACAAGCTCTCAACCCAGAATGAGAGGTGCAAAGAGAGTGAGAGAAGTTTTGAAGGCAGAAGAAGCGCTTCCTTCATCGAAAAGAATACATGTTCTCCCAAGAACTAAAATCAAACCGGCCAAGCCCATCACGGAAGAAGAGTCAAAGGAAGCCATCGAAGATACTCATAGATATATGGAAGGACAAGTAAACCTGCCAGTACAAGGGCATCACTATCATCAAACTCATATGGAAACTTTGCAGGGAAAGAGGTTGACAAAATTCCATAGATAGAGAGATTTAGGGTTGGTGAACTCTAGTTCATCTTCTGAAGTCCAGGAAGACAATGTATCATCCCCAATGAATGTGGATATTAGAAGAAAATCAAATGATGATGGCAAATGGGATGAATTAAATCAAGTGAAGGACTCCTTTGAAATGGAAGGCACAAAAAATGGATAAAATGCCGGAAAACATAGTCACGGAGATGCCAACCAAAGGATCATCTCAAGGGGAAGTCCATACAATAAGGATGAATAAGGAAACAACGATTCAAATTATGGAGACCCACTTGGATGGAGAAGCTATGTTGAAGATGACAAAGGAAGAAAAAGATCAGGAAGGTGTGGAAGAGCAAGAACCGTTTACGCCAATACCGATTGTAGCAGAGCCTTCTCCACTAAACGTTACATTTCAAGGAAGTGCTACAAAGCCTACAACACAGGAAGAAGAAGAAAGTGTGATCCATCTTCAAATTAGACAAACACATAATGAAACAATACATGTAGATAAGGGCAAAGGTGTACTCACGGGTGAAACACCAAGCATTCCAAAGACATGGCTGAACTAAGATGTAGCTCAACTCAAACCTATCGTAAAGCAAATGATACAAACAACCATGGAAACTTAGCCACAACTTATCAAAGCAGATAGCAATTATGACAAGGCCTTATTGGAATGCAATAAATTCAAGGTATTGAGTGAGAACCTATCTTCACAGGTAATACAAGTTCAATAGGCACTTACCACCAAGGAAAAAGAAGCAAATGAAGCTATGGAGAAGTGCAACATGCTAACTGCTGGAAATCAAAATTTGCAAGATCAGCTCAAAGAGCTTCAAGGTAAGTATGAAGCCGGTGAAGTAGAAAAGGCACAAACGATTACCCAAAGCAAACTCCTAGAAACACAAATCAAGGTATACATGGATGAAGCAGAAAACCTAAGAAATCGAAATAAAGAATTGATGACTTCCATTCTGTGTAATAAACTGGTAGAGGCAAAAGAAATCACACCAAATAATACACAGGCACTGGAAGCACAAATAACATGATATCAAGATTAGCTAAAACAAGAGCAAGCCCTAAGGGAAGAATGGGAAAAGAAACATATGTATGATAAAAATGAACTCAGAAAAAGGTGGAAGACAAACTTCTTGCACAATGTAATGAAGATGCTGATCAAATGGCTACAATAGGAGAAGAACTCTTGAAGAACAAGTAAGCACTAAAAAAGGTGGCTAGTGAAATCAAGGAAAAAGATGAAATCATTGAAAGTTAAAGGCTCAGATAGCACAGCAGGTTACAATGGGGACACCAGTAGTTCCAAGCTCCTAAGCGGCTACTGTGGAGATTGAGGTATGTCCTCTTTCTCCCCCCATGCATCATTCACCTATAAGGGAGGACGTAGAGCCAAGAACTCATAGACGTAAATGGGATATTGTAGAACTGGGCCATCATGAGAGAGCACTATTGGTGTCCCAACTTACAGAGCAGTTTGAGGATCAAGTAGTGAAGGTAACGAAAGAGGAAAAGATCGAAAGTAAAAGTTTAGAACAATTTTTGAAGTCATTCAGTATACCTTACAAACTGTTAAAAGAGGAAACTAGACAATATATCAAGAAAACTACAAATAAGGAACCTGATCATGATCTGCAATTCAACATGAACACAATTTTGTATACTCAAGAAGAATTTGACAAGGCAGATCTAGTGTGGAGATGGAAGTTATTAGAGAAGAATCTGACATTAAGGGTGCACTGGGAGTCAGCACCATATGTGCTACAGATCAATCCATCTTTTTGGCAAGTCCCTCAAAAATGAGCCTGGACACAATTTTTGGAAGCACAACATCAGGGTACAATAAATAATCAATGGCTAAACTATCCACTACTATCGAGTCTGCCACATAATTACTTACCGACAGAAGAATACATGGTATGAACAATAGAATTTTGGTTATCAAGATATGCGATAGTGCCAGACTTAGCCATCAAGATGACAAATAAAATATTAAGCATGCTCCTTATAGTTTTGAAGGTATTCAAACATGCATAATATACATTTTTAAACTTTATCGGCATCAATCAAGGAGTAGATGCAATCATTTTTCACTTATCTACTACACCAAGTAGACTCACAATAATGGCTATGTATTCTAAATTAATGTTCCTCCCGAGCCCATACATGCAAACATTTGAGGAAGCATTCTTTACAGGATTTTTTGAAATGCATTCTGAGATTTTTGTAAAAATAACTTCAAACTTAAATGCAAGACTGGTGGTCTATGAGCTTAGTTTCTTTGCACATCATAGGCAGGCACCAGATGATGGAGTGAAGTCAGCACAGTGGAAAGAGCTCATGATATGTGAAACCAATTCACTAAATGACAAAGAGCAAAAAGTCATATAAACATACTCACATCACCACAAAAAGCCTGTCGGGGATGACAAGGTTCAGGAGGAGGGACGTGTGGAGGGAGAATCAATCAAAAAGAGACGAAGAAGAAGATCAAAGAACAAAACAACTCAATAAGAAGAACCACCCTCTACCTAAAGCCCCGCAGGGGCACACATCAGGCTACAACACCAAAGGACCAGATCTCGAAGAGTGGAAACAAAGAATCACAACCAGGACCTTTCAAAGGGAGGTTGTACACAAAGGATTCAAGATCATATAAAGTAACAAATGGTCTGAGAATCCTGACCGCTTCCTCATCCAGCAGGTGCATGCGGTGGAAAGAAATGAACAAGCTAAATAAAAGCATCAGATCCCAAGGGATGTGAAGAAAGATTTAAAGAAAACCTTTGAAGCATCAACCAAAAGATAGAAATTGATGCAAGGTTGACCAAGTGATGCATGTGGCAAAAAGAAGTAAATAGTCTAGAGAAATACAACAGGGTTGGATGTGTGGGAACAAAGAAATATCCAAAGACCAAAAGTTAGAAAGAGGTAGAGGCTGAGAAGTTGAAACAGATGACTAAGGCTATCACATTCTTAGCCACTGGATGCATGCATGGCAGCCTGAATTAAGACAGCAACCTAGATTTATGAATGTAAAGAATACCAAGGGGATTACAAAAGCAAAGGACTTAGATCGGATAAGGTAACAAATTCACTAACAGTCCTTTTCGCTTCTTCAACCATTGGGTGCATGTACTAAAGAACTATAAAAAGGCCGCAGACAAAGAAGCAAAAGCTTGTCAAGGGAAGACCGAGACAAAGAGGGGGAGAGTGTTGCAGAGTAAAGAAACACAGAAGAGGACCCACAAACAATTTTCAAATTAGGGGCACAATTTTTCTTCTTCAAAATCCTATGAAAATCCCTTGAAGCTATGTAAATGCACTAGAGGAGGCCTCTAGATGCATAAATCCCAATCATTGTATCATAATTCTTGTAAAATATTAGGAAATTGGAGTTATTCAATAAGAGTGCCAGTCCCTTGTGTGAAAGGACCATTTTTAGGGCACATGTATATAAGTCACTTTGTGACTCTTGTAAAGAACTTTTTGCCATTGTGAGAATTGAAGAAGAATTTTGAATTTGCCTCTTTCCTGCTGATTTCCTTCTTCTCCAAGAGCTTTTGTGTGTGTCTAATGCTTGAAATGTGTGTCTTGAACCATTGAATACCCCTTCCCATCACTTTTGAGCTGTTGTGTGTGTGTGTGTGAACCATAACGAGTTGTGGAGCAGGTATTGGTGTTTCCTGCCATTCACTATTTTGCTCATACATTGAAGCACCTTTGTTAAATTTGACTGGAAATATGACCAATAGATGCAGCTCATTGAGAGCTTCAAAAAGAACCCGCTATTGACCATATTCAGAGTTTGGAGCTGAGAGAAAATTTTGAATTTGTGCTTGCTGCTATAAATGGTATCGCGACATGCATTTTCAGAGAATTAGTGAGTTGGAGGTAGCTGAGACAAGATACATGCATTGTATCTTAGATACTTCACTTACCATCATGTGTGCACATGTCTTCATACACTTGGTACGTCTAATTCCATAGATTGATAATTAAATGTGTATTAATCCACCACTATATGCACTTGTGGGGTGATCGAGGTACAATCTCATAGACATAAGTCCCTAAGACTTCATGACTTAGGTACACATCAAGCTACCATTCATGAGTGAAATCATCTAAAATGATACACTATATGCAAAGAAATATGTTTAGCAAGTTAAGAAACTACCCCAACTTTTATGGGCCTTGACAGTCACAGACCAGTGAGAATTAATTGAATGATATTCAATGATTGTGAGAACCAAATCAATGAAACTTTGTATGATCAAAGTAGATAGTATGCTGAAGATATCATGCTTTAAATCATGTAAAACGATGCAGTACATAGTGAGAACTGTTGAGAGTTCCATGCTCCACCCTTTTGTCCAAAGCTAGTTTCATTCTCATGCAAAGCCACCTACAACATATAAAAGAGAAACTGAGGATGACTCACTATAGCTCATGCATAATGCAAAGAGTGACGCATCACTGTGCGAAGAGTAATAGAAACTCTCAAGCTGCTACAGTGGAAGTTTTGTCTTTGCACGACTTTGGAGAAGGGAGAAGGAAAAGTAGAAACTACATTCAAGCTCTCTCACAGCGATTGAATGGCAGACACATAGAGAACTCTTCTACTCTTCTGCTCAGGACTAAGTGGTGATATCGCTCTCTCTTCGAGTTCTGGTGGTGATTAACGTGGCTGAAGACCCGCGGCTATCAGAGATTATCCTAGGCACATGTCGACTCAACCAAAAAATGCATAATTAAAAACAAGCAAAGGGGCTCATCAGTTCACTGCTGCTGCACACTGCAGATGGAGCCTATGCTGCACACTGAAGATGGAGTCGCTCCCTCATGGAGAGAGAAGCACAGAGAGAAATAGACCAAGAAATCTCGGAAGTCACAGATGCAACAAGAGCAACATCCCACCAACAACACTCCATTACGAAGTGCAATCTGTGCTTTATCATGTGCAGAGAAAGCGAGAGTTTGAGAAGAGACTCTATCAAAAGCTACCTGCAACTGTTGTCTCATTGAGCAGTGGAGAAGAAGATGAAAAATCCATGCAGCCTGCAGGTTGCACGTATTGCCTCATTGAGTTGAGGAGACACACCTAAAGAAAACGCTATGGAAAAGTAGCTTCTTGCCTTTCACTCAGTGCCGAGAAGTCCGCATAGATGTTTATGGTAAACGCTCGTATTGCAGGCCACGATAAGAATTCTCCCTATGGCAAAGCTTTCTAAGTACAGATCCCCTCGTTGAAAACCAACTGGGATGCAAGGTGTGCCATCGCCCACGACGTTCTTGCAGGGATAATTATCACATGAAAGTTATGCCCGCAAAAAGTGAAAAAAAATATTGTGCCCAGGATCACAGAATTCGAAGTATCTAGTTGCTGCTACATTCAGCGAATCCGGTGGTGAATCCACACCTTCAACGTTTCGCTTTAGAGATGATTTGGATGCTCTTTTATTTCATTTGTGAATTATGAACATGCTCTCATATTGTTTACCTAGAGTAACAGTTTGGAAGAAGTACAAGAATAAAAGCTTCTTGGTGCATAATATGAAAGGTACTTTGTAGGGGATTAGACACCACCTTGAGTCCTACTCAAGGTAGGACCTTCCCAATGCCATGAAAAATTTTCCAAGGCTATGTTCATGCTCTCACACATCAAATATCTATCTCCAAATAGCAAAACCCAAGGATATGCTCACAATCAACAACAAAGAGTCCACAACAAAGAAGTTGATGCTACCAAAGATCCCATCAATGGATCCAAAGAAGGATGCACCATCAACAAAGGCCTTCAACAAATCAAAATCTAAGGAGAGGCAAATGGATCAAAACCACTACCTACCCCATGATGTAAACCCTCTACATGTCTAGGGATCCCATATGTCCCTAGATTCCATTAAAAACCACGTGGATCCCAAATGTCCAAGTATATGTCTAAGGATCCCATATGTCCTTAGATCCTCAAAACCAAATGGACTAAGTGATCCCATATGTCACTAGTTCCCATGCTAAAAACAAAAGGGTCATCACATAGAGGGGGGGTGTTGAAAGTTCCATGCTTCACCCTTTTGTCCAAAGCTAGTTTCATTCTCATGCAAGTCCATTTATCCCACATGCAAGGGAATTCTCCCAAACTCCATATAAGCAAGGCCTCCCTTCACTACCCATAAGCCATTCCACTCTAGCTCATAGCCTAGAGTGTGCATCCTCTCCTCATGGAGTCTCCATGCTCATTGAGCATCATTTGTAAGTTCTTCCCATTTTAATTTACTCATCATGTTTTCATATCTTTTGTTCCTTCCTCCTTAGCTTGTTAGATGTGTGCATGTGAATAGAGTAGGAGTAGTCCTTTTCTATTTCAATAAGAACCAGCTTAGACAAAGTCAGTGTTCTGATAGAGTGTGACAAAGATATGAGAGTAGGAAGTAATGAATATGTATTGAATAAATCATATAAAATTACAAATTCATTGGCAATAAGGCATTGCTCAATGAGTGTAGAACGAGAGAGCTATGAGGTGAGCTCCTCTTCTCAATGAAGGTACATGGAAATGATCTCAGAACCTCGAGACTACACACAAGATTTTCTTCTCATTTTTTTTAGTTTTTTGTTGGAGCCAAGGATTTTAATTCAATTTCAAATCTCTACCTAAAAGTAATCCTAAAGTATAGGATTCATTCTCTCTTGACTTCAACTACCAAATTATACGAGATAGATGCTTCCTAAATCCTTGTTGGTTTATTGATGTTTTACAATGAGTAATTGTAACTTGAAAGTTACAAGAGGTTGTACATATGAGCTTCCCAATTGATATGCTAATACATCAAGCTTATGTGAAGTGATCAAGTGTGTAGCCTTGGGCTTAATTGCACCAAAAAACATATGCCAAACTGATGCTCTCAACAATCGCTATGAAAGCTGCCCTATATTCAGTCTCACAACTGGAAGTGGCCATAGTAGGCTTCTTCTTGCTCAACCAAGATATACATGAGCTACTAAGCATGAAGCAAAAGCCACTAGTGGACACACGAGTGTCCTAGCAACTAACTGAGTCATAGTCAGAAAAAGCATGTAAATCTGGCACTAGTGATCCCCCCTTGGTATAGTGATCCCCCTTGGTATAAAACAATCCAAATAGCCAGGTATCACTTAAGTAGTGAAAGATGTGCTTAACTGCCTGCCAATGCTTCACACCTAGGCAATGCACAAACTTGCTCATCTATGAGATAAAAAATTGAATATCTGGCCAAGTAATGCATACGTAATTCAAGCATCCAATAGCCTGCTGATAGAGAACATCATCAAATGCATCTCCAACATCATGAAGACTCGGCCGTAAACCTGTCTCAATAGGAATGGCAATAGGTTTACAAACTTCAAGGCCAAAATGCTGCAATAATGTGTCAATGTATTTTTTTTCACACAAAGCTATTCTGCCATCAAGTTGCATAAATTGAATGCCCAAATAATGATGCAAATGCCCCAAATCTGACATCTCAAATGAGGCATGCAAATCAGCCTTAAAATCAGCAATATGCTTCTCATGAGGGCTAGTGAGTAGCATGTCATCAACATACATAACAATGATTAGAAGCACATCATTTGCATGCTTAATATATACGGTGCTCTCTATTGGATTGTTCTCAAAACCATGTGCAATCAAGTAGGCATGTATCTTTTCATACCAAGCACACGGTGCTTGCTTCAAACCATATATTGCCTTTTTCAACTTGCACACTTTGTTTTCATCCACTTTCTGCACAAAGCCATGGGGCTTAAAAACATACACTTCTTCATACAAGTCACCATTCAAAAATGCAGTTTTAATGTCCAACTAATGTACATTCCAACCATGATGAGCTGCAAGTGCATAGATGCTACGAACAATAGTCATTCGACATGAAGGAGCAAAGGTCTCATCAAAATCAATGTTTTTGTCTTGAGCATAAACGTTTGCAACAAGCCTAGCCTTATACCTATCAATTGTTCCATCAGGCTTACGCTTCAACTTGTATACCCACTTAGTGCCAATGGCCTTCTTGCCAGGAGGCAAGTCACATAAAGACCAGATACCATTTTTCATAATAGCATCATATTCTGATTACATAGCAACCATCTAGTTTTCAAATTTTGTGCTTCGTCAAACAAAATAGGCTCATTCTCATCACAGATACTAGAGGTGGCCATAGCATAGCAATCCGATGCAAGAGAAGCACTATGAGAGCCTGAACAAGTACGACATGATAGAGGTGCATCTAATTTGCTATCTCCCAAAGTCTGCACTAGCCAGTTAGGCATAGTTTTTGCCTCCTCTATATCAGTTCTCTCATCAACAAGTGCATCATGTAAATCTGCATAAGAAATGGAATGATCTACATCATCAGATTAAACCTGTAGAGGCTGAGAAGTTGCCTCATTAGGACCAACACTAAACTATACACTTGTAAAAAGAGGTAGCAAAGTGTCATACATGTCTTTAGAGCTAACTGATGTGTCCTTAGTACATGAAAGTAATGGCTGAATAACATCTTCCATAAAAACAACATCATGGCTAACCAAAATTTGTTTACTCTAGATGATAAAAATGAAAGCCTTTGCTTTCAGAACTGTACCTAACAAAAATACATTTCACTCCTTTATCATCCAATTTCTTGCATTGTTGTTTAGGCACATCACTGTGAACAAGCTGCAATTTCTAAGTAGCTCAAATTGAACCATCTTTTTGAAATGAGGAACACTCCATTTTGCCCAAAATACAATCTTCATCGACATGTTTACCAAGTGCCTCAAGTTTGGCTAGAGAGGACTTCATATTACTATAGGTGTAGCAAACTAGCAAAATTAAGATGACCAAAGCGTGCACGCCAAAGCTTTGCATATGAAAAGCCTGAGAATCATGTACTGCACATGCTGAATCATTCACAAATTTTTCATATTCTATGAGCTTATACAACCCATGACATAAAATGCCAAAAGCAATAATGACATCGCCATTTGATAGATCATGAACTTTACATCTATCATCAATAAATTTCACGACCAAGCCAATCTTGGCTAAAGCTTAAACTAATAACAAATTCTTCTTGATCCATGGCACATAACGCATCCAAATATGTAAAAGAACTACCATCAACAATAGTCACAATGATCTTACCAACTCCCATGACAAGATAGGAGGAGTTGTTGGCACATGTGACAATATTCCCTATAGGGGTAGGCTCGAGTGAAGTGAAGAAACTACACACGAGGTAATATGTTTGGTTGCCCGACTATCAAAGTACCAAACATCTGAGTCTACTGCAGACATACATTGTTCATGAGAACATGGGTCATAACTACAAATAGTGGTAAATGTCCATTCTTCATTCTGCACAAGATTAGCAGACTCTGTTTTGGGTGTAGAGGCCTCTGTAGCAACCATTCGAGATTTTTTCTTCCTTGCCTCTTCAGCAGCCAGTTTTGGATAACTCTTTGATCATTTCATTTATAGTATTTTCAAAAAAAAAATCTACTTTTCTATTTTCTTCTCATCTCTTTCATCCTTCTTTGATTGTGTAGAATTAGTAGATTTTTTCTTACTAGTAGAAGAGCTCCATTTACCTTTGCCCTTCTGACTACCCAGGAAAGTGACTACCTAGGAAAGCTTGATCTGCAATATGAATAATGGGCCTGTTTTGCCTAGACTAATCTTATCACAACAGAATAGAGACCAACTCCTCAAATGTTGAGGCATTTGGATTGACTTTCATCATCAAACAAAGAGTAGAAGCAAAACTAGGATATAAATTGGGAAGACAATTCAGAACATTCTACACAAGTGAACTGTGAGGCAAGACTTCATCAGCAAAAATCAACTATGCCTTCAAATCTTTGATCTTTTTTAGAAAACTATCCATGGAATCTCCTTCATTCATGTGCTCACTCTCCAACTATTTCTAGAGGTAAGCAACACGAGCCTCATTTCTTGCTTGATATAAAGTGGTAAGTGTATCCCAAGCATTTTTACCTATTCGGTAAGAGCAAATGTGAGGAACAATGACACATTTGACAAACAAGGCTATTAATGCATGTGTCTAAGCATCTGTGCCATCCCAAAAATTTTTCTCTATAGTAGGTGTAACAAGAACTTCAACACAAATAAGAACATGAAGAATATCGACATCTTCAATGCTACCTGCATCACCTTCAAAAATTGTGTTTGCATGTGTGAGTGAGAAGCACACAAACATGCACACACATACACACACACACATGGCAAGAACAAAGAGAGCAAGACAATGGAATCACTTCTATTGCAACAAAGTTTTCATACAAGTTCAATAATACAACAAGCTACCCCAAAAATAAGTCCTGTTCAGACCTGTTGTTCGACCTAGTTAAAAATTAGGTCCCTTAGCTATTTTGGATGCTCAAACGAGCTCTGAAAATTATGAAACTTGGTAGGCCAATACTACTAAAGCTCCTCAAGCTTGAGGACTCCTCGGCTTGCATAAAATGGAGCTACAAAAAGGTGAAACGGTATTTACAATGGTTTTCAGTGATGAGAATCACTTTTAAAATAATGTAAGGATTGGAAAAAAATTGGATGGGTTGCCTCAGTGCTAGATCTGCATGTAAGCCCATACTTGCTTCTTCCCATGTGATGCCAACACTGTGCCCCCCCTAGCGTCTGTCGTCATTCCCCATTTGAACTAAGTGTGACATATGAACTGCTTCAATTCTCTTTTTTGCAATAATTTGCCTTTAATTGATGAAACAAAAGTACATCGAAAAAATGTAAAACATTTATGAAAAATATGAGAAATATAACTCACATTAATATAACCTGTTTTACTTACCTTTTGCCAAGGAAATGTTTCTTTCATGTGTGTGCATGTGCATGTGTGTGTATGTGCATGTATATGAGAGTGTATGTGTGTGTATATATATGTATGTGTGTGTGTTTTTATGTGGGTTATTTTTATGTGTGTGTATTTGTATGTTTGTGTTTGTTATGTATGTGTATGTGTGTGTATATGTATGTACATGTATGTGTGTGTATGTATGTGTATGTGTGTATGCATGTGTATGCGTGTATGCATGTCTGTGTATGTTTGAGCATGTGTGTACATATGTGTATGTGTTTGTATGTGTATGTGTATGTTGATGGGGGATGATTCTAACAGCCCTCTATACAAAGACATAAACAAAACTTTGGAAACTAGACTAGATTGTAAATGCTATTCAACAAGCTTTATGTTAGTATATAATCAACATCTATCCCTCATGATTGTATGCACATTTTGTAAGGCCCCCATTATGAGGAGAAGACAAGTGTGCATTATCCAATTGATGGGAATCCCAACTTGCATGTTTGATGAAGGTCATATTGCACCATGTACTATATTCTAAGGAAAGGGAGTTACCAGGGTGCCCAATTGTGGGGTTTGGGGCAGCAGTGAGCAACCTCGGCTGGGGGGTCCAAGAGGGCTAGTGGGCCCGCTAGTGGGGGTCCGAGAGTAGCACTCCCAGTGTGATGGTAAAGGGAATATTCCATGGAATATTCCCTCTCAAAGTCAGAAGCCATTTATATTTGTTAGCTTGATTTAACTGACCTAAGCCATGTATGGAAACTACGTGGGTGGTGGTCGCCCATGCTCTACCACCCATGTATAGCCATCCATGGAAGGCTGCCCATTATCCTATATATACATGATTTCTCAACTACCTGAGGCATTTAATCGAGCTAGCATACCTCTACCTTGTATCTCCCTATCTAGCATTGTCTAGATCACGATTTAAACTTTACCTTGAGAGCGCACAGGTGGAAAATGCCATCATCTTTGTACTTGCCGTTAGTAGAAAATTTTTGAGATTCTCCTGCATCTGTTATCTTCTCTGCTACTACTCCTATGTGGTATTGTGTACCTATTTTCTTACATGGTATTAGAGCCGTAAGGTTTGAATAGCTTGAGAAGTATCACTATTTTAGCCTACTAGTAGATCATTAGAGTGATTGCATGATGGATTCATCCTCAAACACTGGTCTTGGTGCTCCAACTAATGTTAATGTTGCACCTATTCAAATTCGTCCACCTGCATTCACTGAAGGGAAGCTAGACGGAACCAACTATACACTCTAGAAGTTCAAAATTTCTACAATTTCGGACTCTTATGAATTACTTGACACTGTCATGGGATTGATGGGATTGGATATAGAGCCTATACCAGTTGAAGATCTAGCAAATTCAAGATTGATGATTAAGCCAGATCTAGATCTTCTACGAGCTTGGAAGAGGTGGAATGTTGATGCACTATGTGGAATCGTCACTAGTGTAAGTGATTTTTTGCTTACTTTAGTGTAACATACTACTAAAGCACTTGAGGCTTGGGGCATATTGGCTCATCATAGACCAAGAACCACACCAAGATATAGAATTTAGAAAATTGTTTGGCAAATGAAAAGCATTCTGATTCTGAAAAGGCTAAAGATTTTATCAAACAGATAATAAGTAGTTTTATGGAAGATACTACATGATATGTATGTGAGTCCACTGACTCATGTGAGACATAGATCACATCCATACCTTTGATGTTGGCGTTGTGGTCATGGTGGACATACTCGAAGATGTTGCTTCCGATGGATGCGAGGAAGATGTTAGAGACATGCATGTGATGCATGTTAGGAAGTGGTTTTAGGAGAGCCTATGGTGGTTGATTATGCCAGTGATGGTGATGTGATATTCTCCTATGTTTCATCTCAAGATTCATCCTCTTCATTGGATGGCACACATATGGCTTGGTTGCTTGATGCATTAGCCACTTTTCATGTTACACCACATCATGAGTGGTTTTGTTCATTCTTAGGTGAGAGTCATGGATGTGTGGACATGCCTGATGGTATGTCATATGACATTGAGGGTGTAAGAGATATATGCCTTATGCTACCTACTAGAGTATCACTTATACTCAGACATGTATGTTATGTGCATTCATTCCCTATGAGCTTGATATTAGTTAGCCAATTATAAGAGAGAAGATGTTATGCATTCCTTGGTGAGCATCATTTTTAGTCTTAATTGGGGAAGGTTAAGCTTGTTAGAGGTGCTAGGATTGGTCACAAGTATCCACTGCAAGTACTCCATGTGAGAGACAGTCTCATCTCAGTGGGAATTCAACATTATGTGTGGTGTGAGACTCACGATGTCTAATTTCTACCTATAGATAGGTCTATTGAAATTCTTGATGCACATGTATGGTAGGATTTAGATGCTCAAATGGATGCACATATAAAGCATGATTTGGATGTCTTTATGTAGAGCATGATTTTATTAATTATATGGATGCTCTTGTGGAGCATATTTTGGACAATCAGTTGGATAATTTGAAGCATGATGTGGATGCTTATGTAGAGCATTGTGATGATACTCAATTTGAGTTAGATCATTAGATTGATCTTGGTGTTGATGTGCAGCTAGCTCATGTGGAGTGTGATGATTCACTTGGTGTGGTAAAGCAGGATAGCTCTTATGATACACAGTGTGTGGTCCAGCATATTAGACCTTAGGATGCACGACTAGACACATTTTTAGTTGAGAGGATGGCTGATATGGATGCTAATGATTCAGAAGTTATGTTGTCATTCTTAGATTTTCTCATGCGAGATATTGACAAGGATATGTCAGGACATGGTGGTCTTGATGATGGTGCTTTGAATGCCTTGGATACATGCATGTCTAACATACTTAAGTTAGCCAAGATAGCACATGTTTCGTCAGCATTCGGGATTCTGATGTATGATTTGTTACACTGGAGACTAGAAATTGCAATTGCTTTTGGAGCATTTGCACTTGGAGTTGTCAGCTATTTGATGATTGAAACATGCATAAAGCAAGTGAGAGCTTTGCAAGAACTTCATCGATTGTTGCATCAATTAGATGTGAGCTTGACTCTTGTAGATTTGATTCTAGAGCAGTTTGAGGTGCATGGATACAACCTTTTTCAAGGTAGCTGGTATATGATGATTGGTATGGGTTGAGATTTGGACTTTTCTTGTATATTACTATATAGATCTACATCATTCATTGTATGTGTGGCCACTTATGGTCACATTGATCCTTAAGTGGGAGATTTTTGGGGATGTAAGGGTCGTGTGACCTTACCCCTATATTCATATATGTTGAGTTCAACTAACATACCTGTAGCTTGTATTCCCCCATCTAAAGTTATCTAGACCACCATTGAAACTCTAATTTTAGAACTCACATCTAGACATTTCCACAATCATTGCACTTGTGTTTTGTAATGAAAATGATGAAATTCTACTATATTTGCTCTATCCTATGTTACTACTCCTATTTTCTCTTGCATAATTTCTTTATTACACACTATGCACTAATTTTGTTTTTGTATAATGAGGATACTAAGAGTATGGAGTTGAAGCTACATAGATTAGGGCACAAAAGAAGTATAGATTAATAATACACATCTTGAAATATTAAATCTACCTTCTCATCATATTTACACATGTAAATACAAGTACAAGTCAAGTGTTTCTTGACTTCATTTTAGATGTGAGCTTCCATTGATGAATCTTTGGATACCTACTCCTTTGAAATGCTTCATCCTTTGGTTGCTTGTGACTTTTGGATCGTATCCCATGTGGTTTTCCACTCAAAATTCATAACAAATTTGTTTCTTTATTATAAGGCCTCCTTGAATAAACATTTGGATCATTTGAAGCTTATAGTACTTTCAACATTTTTATCCCATGAGAAATCATGAAGAGGAATCCAATAGGAAATATTTTTCTGAGAAAGAAATCGTGCTAAATAAATCTAGTATTCTACCTTATCTTAAAGTATCGTATAAAAAGCTCAAAGAAGAAAATGATGAAGCTAGCTCCCATTAATCACGACATTTAGATTAGTTGATGATTAAAGTCATCTTTTTCCATGTTGAATCTCTATTTTGCTGTTCAAAGGGACTAAAAATTATCCATTTCATTTATGTTTATAATCAAACTCATCCTTGAATCGTCATGGTGACATGTAGAGAGGCATGAAAGAGAGAGGTAAGAGCACAAGAATATGGTATGTTATTATGCAACAAAAAATATTAGGGTGTTATTTTAGATGAAGTTTGGCCAAAGCCTATTCTCCCTTTGCTTGAATTGATTGAAAGAAAATCTATACAAGCGAATGGAAATAGTATCCATGGGAGTCCCTGTATCCCACAAAGCAAGGGTTAGATTGCCCAAAGACAAACACTAGGAAAAATTAAGGCATCTGGTTTAATACTACTCAAAGGCTAATACTAGCCTTAGGCCCGCACATGTCCTACTATAGAGAGGCGGAAGGCCCAACCACCCACACTAATGGACGAGTAAGAATTAGGGTGTTGAGGACGATTACTTGTATGTATATAATATTGTAACTTGAATTTTGTGTCTATGCATGCATGAAGTTGTTTTCTCTCTTAAATCTTGTAAGAACATGAAAATGGTTATATATATATATATATATATATATATATATATATATATAGAGAGAGAGAGAGAGAGAGAGAGAGAGAGAGAGAGAGAGACTTATGGAAAAACAGAGTGGGATGGAGTGAGGTACGATAAATGCATGTATGTGTGCAATGAAAATATGAGTGCGTAAAGGAAAGATGAAGTAAAGTGACCTTGGAATAACGCAATTCATTATGAACATGCATGTTTGAGTGCAAGATTACGAGCAAATTATGGGTGTAAGTATTTGGTTACAAAGTGTGTGTAAGCATGTTTGATTGAAGAAAGTGGACATATTGTTGAGGTGTCAAGTTGTATATGCGTGGGGCATTATGTGTATGTGAAAGACTCTTGCCTATATGAATGTAGCTACGGCATATGTATGGGTATTACTTGGGGTGAGAGATAATTTTTCACATAAAGGGTATGTGTGCATGTGAGCTTGTGTGTACTTGTGTGGGTATGAATTTGCGAGTGTGTGATTTTTTGGAAGTGGGGTGGGCCTCAATACCAATATTAATAACAAGTTTAAAGGATTTCCCAACACACGAACCTTAGCATACACATCTTAAGACTCAAAATGAGACAAGTGAGAGATAGAGTAGACAATATTTTCAAGTTTAACGGTAAGCAAATAGCCTACCTACACTATTTTATTTATGAATGTTAAATACAATGTGTGTAGATGATTACAAACTTTGGATCTATGCACGATTAGGAAACTAGATACAAGAATTTGTGTATAAAGTGCCTAAGAGGTATGAAGAGTTTATGTGTGTGTGTGTGAAAATCTAGAGAATATGAATAGTTTAGAACTGTTTTACAATAAAACCTAATTTTAAAATTAGGGTTTAAAAAACCCTAAATCAAAAACTCGTGCACTAACAAGTGTGAAAATAATATAGATGTACTAATCATAGTAAATTAGCAAGAAGGTGATGGTTGGCTGATACAAACTCCTCCACAGCTGCACCAAAGGTAGAGCACACCTCCTCCAAGTGTGTAGAACACCTCCTCCAAGTGTGTAGAACACCTCCTCCAAGTAGAGCACTTGTGATTGATTTTGAATGATGATATTGAGTCATTGGATTATGATAGAATAATGCCCCAAAGGCCTCACTATATAGGTTTTATGCCTCATGTGAGTGCTTTTAGATAAAGCATGCACAAAAGAATCTAAAAGGCAAGAAATCAGTTGCTAGATTTAATGAAAAGAAAAAAATAGCAAAAGTTTAATTTTATCACACTTATGAGCTTTTCAGATGTGAATTCTACTGTGAATTCTACTGTGATCTCTTGAATTGGCCTTCAATTGATAATTTTAAGTTGCTTTCCATAACCTAGAGGCTGAGAGGGTTCAAATGAGGTGAAAAATACTTTTTACCTAGAAATTAGGGTTAGGTTTTTCTCTTGATCCGTACCTCTGATAACTGAGTGTTATATATCAAATCAAAGGGCTTTTCAAGCTCAACAAACCAATAATAATTTTTGAACTTTTGTGATCAAAATTTGGCTAACTACCTAAAATTAGTGTTGCTAGAATTTAGGTTTTTGGACTATTTAACACCAATTGGCTTTTTTCCTTTTGGTAACTCACAAAGCTTCCATGTTTGACTCTTATGAATAGAATCAATCTCTTCTTGCATAGATTTCTTCCATACGAAACTTTATAGTGCATCTTTAACATTAGTTGGTTCATTCTCAACTAAATTTAGTAATAAAATGTTATGAGCCTCAAAATGTTATGCATAATTTACATGATCTGCTTGTTCTCTCCATGTTTGAATTTGGGTCATCGTGTGACTTTCTTTATACCATCATCCTTCCAAGTTTGATATAACCACCTTGGCATATTCTTGAAAAGTGGAGAAATATCTTCTAGTTCTCTAATATATCTTTCTCCTGGAACTTTGGAACATTCTCCAAATTCATAAGTCCAAACTTCAAGAGGTACTGATGTAGGTAATGGAACTCTCTCTTAACCTTTATCAAGTGCAACATTTAGGTTTTGAGAAGGTTCATCATCCCCCTTGTATGGCTGAATGTAAGAATCCGAATTCCTTCTAAAAAATGCATTATTTTCTTATTTTATGAAATTTGGAATCTTTACCTTCTTATCATAAATCTGACTTTCTGCTATATATGCATTGTGTGAGAGTAGGATATCCCCTATTTTTGGAACATAGAACCTATATCCTTTGCTTTCAATAGCATAACCAATAAAGATAGCTTTAATGGCTTTTACATCAAGCTTACCATGATCCTTCTTCCTCATCGTGAACATAAGCTAGAGAACCAAAAAATTTGAATTAAATCACATTGAAGTTTTTCCCATAATAAGCTTCATAAGGTGTAATGACCTTCAAAGCTTTTGTGGAAGACCTATTCACAATGTGATTAGTTGTATGTACAGCATCAAACCAAAAATTGGAAGAGAGATTTTTGGATGAAATCATACTAAGCATTATCCGAATAAGTATCCTATTCTTTCTCTCTGCAACACCATTCTGTTCTGGTATATAAGCAATAGTGAGTTGATGAGAGATACCTTTTTCTTCAAGAAAAGACTTAAAGTCTTTTGACAAATAATCTCCTCCTCTATTACTTCTTAAAATCTAAATTTTTGACTTACTTTCAATTTCAACCATACCTAAGAACTTCTTGAAAGTAGGAAAGACCTCTAACTGTACTTTAAGACCATAAATTCATGAATATCTTGAGAAATCATCAATGAATGTAACGAAATACCTAAAATCTTGAATGGAATCTGTTCTCATAGGACCATTCACATATGAATGTATGATCTGCAACTTCCTTGTGGCCATGATATATCCATGCTTCTTGAAAGGAAGTTTGTGAAGCTTTCCTTCAAGACATCCTTCACATGATTTTGCATCATTTGATAAAGAAAAAGTAGGCAAATTCTCCATGTTAGCCCCAAAAATGGTTCATTTTTATGCATTAATCGGTTCTATTTGGCAGGAAAATATTTTTTTGCTTTCAAATTGCAGGAGCTTTCGGCATGCAATGTCGCATTAAAATTGGATGTTTTGAAGCAAGACATGAGGCCTGGGAACTCTTTGGTAACATAAGAGGAGCTGGTGGTGATAACTGGGACGATGGCAGGGGTCATCTCGTGCAGCCAATGCTCAACGGTTCGCCCAACAAGCTGCACATCCTATCCACAAACACGTAGAAGCGGACTTCCCCAGGCCCTGTTATCATTCAACCCTTCGACAATTCGTCCTTCATTGCAATGTAAAACTGGTCTAGCTTCATCATCTACATCTTTTCTGGGAGGAGAAGATTCTGGACGTCTGCTCAAAGATACGCATATCCTGTGGTTTAGTATCTCAAGAAAATCATGTAATCCAAGAGCTTCCGCAGAGGATGTGCCGAATTTCAAGGGTTTTCCTCCAATGACAAAAAGGCCACGATGGTGGTGGAGGATTCTGGCATGTATCCCATATCTCATACCTCTAAGTGAGACGTGGATGTATGCTGAGACTGCATACAGCTTACATGGATTTCTTGAGGACTACAAATTCGCTACATACCCTTTCCTGACTTTTATTGGGAAGCTTCCATCATGGTTTTTGTTGGCCTATTTCTTCAGTGCTTACCTCGGAGTTGTGCGTAACAATCGCTGGCCACATTTCTTCAGGTTTCATGTTGTGACAGGGATGCTCCTTGAGATCATTGTCCAAGTGATTGGAACAGTGAATGACTGGGTTCCTCAATCATTGTATTGGGAAAAAATTGGTGCACACTATTGGTTGGCTCTCGCCTTTGCTTTTCTTTTTATAGTTGCAGAATGTATAAGATGTGCATTGAGGGGTATGTATGCAGATGTGCCATTTTTTATCTGATGCATCCTATATGCAAATATCCTTTGATACTTGAAAAGCAACATTGACAAGCTAATAACCACTAGCATGGGCTACCCTTGTTCCGTCAGACCCGGCACCATTCCTTTCCCGCAAGGATCTCTTCTTCCGTGAACTGGCACGTCCGCTTTTGTGTGGCTGTGACTGCCCTGACAAGAGGAAACGGAAAAGGAGAGTAAGGGGCTGGCAGGTCCGTTTCTTCCGCGCTCTGACAAGCAACATAAAAGGGGGGGCTCGCGCTTTTTGGGGGTTCTCTGCAGGCCATAAGGAATAGAGAGTGTGTCATGGGGGTCGCGCGTTTTTTGCTGGAATAGGGAGGAGGGAAGAGGAGCAGAGATCCTTATTGTTGCTGGGGGCATCCTGAGGAGGTTTGGCTTCGTCGATCGAGGAAGGGCGGTTGCATTGGAGGTGTCGGGCTTGATCATGGTGTCGGAGGGCCTGTGTGCACGTACAAAGGAAGGGAGGGCTTCTTGCGGATTGGATATCGGCGACCACCTTCGTCCCTGTTCCGTCAAATTACACAGGAGGTCAAAAGGTCCCATTGATTAAGCGCTATGAGATTGCACAAGTTTACAGAAAAGCTGCAGGCCCAGATGCTCCACATGAGTATTACCAGGTTCTTTTTTTCTTTTCCAACTCCCTGTGCTCGATTTCACCAACGAAAAGGGTTCATATTGAAACTCCTATGACATAAATTTATGGATTATCATTTTGTGTTGGCGTCAACGAATCCACATTAAGTAGCATGTATGGATCTCATTATTTCTTCTGCAATGAATTTATCAAGACTCAAAATGTTAGTCGCCTTCTTAGACATATATTTTGATTCATCATTTTTAGCAGCAGGTATGCTTGGTAGTTTGATGACTGAGTGTTGTTTCCTTTCTGTACTGTTAGTATACTCAGGAAGTATGTAAAGCCATTGCGAGCTCTAAAATATAGTTCTAATAAGATGAACCTTTCCTTTTCTCTTTTTCTGAGTTTAGAACCTTCTGTGAGTAGAAAAAAACTGAGAGGCTCACAAAGTTCTTCATGCATGTACAAGGTGGATAGTAGTCCTCTGCAGATTCATTTCATATTCCTTGCAAAGAAAAACTATGTTCGATAAGCAGAAGGTTAAAAACCATTTGAATGGAGATTGTAACTTGACTTCAAGGTGCCATAAAAGTTCATTTACTTAAGATACACCATCACGGATACTGCAACACAGGATAGAAACCAGAATCATTTATTTATTTGATGGTCTTTGTGGGAACGATGTTGTTTTCCTCCTCTTGCCAAGGATAGAGGAAATGCACAAGATTTCGTCATTTAGAATTGAACTTCTCACTCTATCATAGCAAAGTAGGAGGGTCACTAAATGGCAAGAAATATGTCTGGAGAATCAAGAAGACCTATAAGGAGTAAGATTGCTTTGAATATATCATCAAACAGTGACAAACCCATATCTGGAAATTGATTGAGAACATGATTATAAGCGTGGAGGTGTTCTCAGTATGACTTCAAGCCATCGAGTGTCAATTTGACAGCCATCCTCCCAAGTGGACTTGATTCACTAGTGTCTTCTCGATTTCAATTTCCCCCATATATTAGCAGTCACTCATCATCCCTTGAGCTTCGTGTGTATTCATTGGCAATGGTCATATTGATATGTTGGTTTAGGACCCAATATTGGCTCCTTACACTCTTCTTTTAGAAAGAGTATACCTTGTATGCCCTCTCTTCATAGATGAAAACCGATTCCCTTGAATTTATTATCCCCAATATAATGCTTATTCTAAGCCAATATGAACAATTCCCCTTCAAGAAACCCTTTATAACAGTGAATACATAGCTCTTTGAAAATATAGAATGTAGTGTAAGGGGGGAAGAGAGAGATAGAGAGAGAGAGAGAGAGAGAGAGCAAAAAGGATAATTGGGTGCAACTGTGTGTGAAGATGAAAGAGAGCGGTTGGGAGAAAAAGAGGAACGAAGGATAGATAGATCACGAAACAAGAAGTGTGAGCAGAAGGAGAGTGCACTTTACGCCTTATTGAGGACTTAGAAGAGGGCCGATAGGTCGATTTCAAGTAATTTGGCAAAGCAATAGCCTCCGTGCACATCTTTCCCTTGGATTGAGAGTGCTAACATTTGGTGCGTTTGCCGGGATGCATATGAGCTAGTGAATAGACATAGGAAGGATCCATTGCGAGATAATTGTGGGCTCTAGATAATCCAAGTAGACCAATTCCGAGGGATTTAAACCGAATAAAGTCTTGTAAAACCATTTTTTCCTGCGGCATTAAGAGCCGATTCATTTGGTGCGTTTGCCGGGAACATATGAGCTAGTGCATATACAAAGGAAGAACTCCTCGAGAGACAATTATGGGCTCTACGTAATCCAAGTAAAATGATTGCGAGGAATTTAAACCAAATAAAGTCTCCTACAATCACTTTTTCCGTGGACTTTAGAGCCGATTCATTTGGTGCGTTTGCCGGGAAATAGCTTGGTACGTCTCTATAAGAGAGTGCCATAGGTTCGCCTAGCGCCACAGGTTGGCCGAGCTTGCGGACCCCACGATCTAGTACATGAGCGAGGGGAGCTCATCGTCAGGAGCAACACAAACTCAAAGAGAGGAACGCGCTCAGAGAAGAGCCCTTGAAAGAGAAAGGAGACGGTGGGAACCGCCAGGTGAGTGGACTTCGATTGGTTCGAAGAAGTCAGTCAGAAACGTGTACTCTCGTAGGAGAGTCGCGAATCAAGTACGAAAATTTGAAGGAGGAATCCTGAAGCCACGTGTGCTAAATTTTTGGGATCGAAGTGATATTGATATCACACCTCTGTTCGAAATGGCTCAGCGGATTTCAGTTCACTTGGGGGACTTTACCAAATTTTCGGGTACTTGGGACGAAGATCCGGATAGCTTTATCCAGTTGTTTGAGGTCACCTGTGAGGCCAATGATGTAGTTGACCAGGATCAAAAGTTGCGAATTTTTCCGGCTATTCTCCGTGATGAGGCAGCCAATTGGTATGGAAATTTGACACCACAAGAGCGTGGAACTTATCAAATGCTCAAGGAAGCCTTCTTGGCAAAGTTTCGACGACAAGGCTTCCAAGATATATTGGCCCAACAAATGGATTATTTGCGACAAGGAGTCAATGAGAGCATCGACAAGTATATTCAGAGAATGGAGACTTTGGTAAGAAAAATGGGCGTGAATGCCCCGAATGATGAGACATTGAAACGTAGATTCATTTCAGGATTGCGAGATCCTACGGCACAGCAGCACATCAGCCTGACAAGACCTACGACCTTAATGGATGCTAAGGAACAAGCAAGGCTTTGGGAGGAAGTACAATTATGCCAACAAAGGAAGATGGAACTCTTATACGAGCCTATGGGAGGCCCAGGAAACATACCAATGAAAGATCCTAGTCAAGGAAGTCCCGCATTGACGACTCCAGCTTTTGTAGCTGCCACTAGCACGCCAGGCGAGGTAAAGCCTGTGCTAACCGAAGAACGAATATTGGAATTGGTCACGCAAGCTATTAAAGCTGCCACGATAACTCAAGAGACGTACACAGTGAAACCAGAGGTCACAACAAATCCGAATCAAGTGTTTCGATCGAATACATGGTGTGGAAAGTGCCATGGTTACGGCCATTTGGCTTCAGAATGCCCTACGGTCTCGAGAGTATTCACAGATAGGTCGCCACCTAGGATGCGTTGTACTTTTTGTGGAAGGACAAATCACACAGAGGACCGATGTTACAACAAGAGAGCCTATGAAGAAAGGACTATGAAATCCGGAGATACACGAGAAAGACCTTACACGGGATTGCCTGCTCAAAGTGTACCACCTACATCTCGTTGGGAAAACAGACCTACTTATGGATATGGTGCTCAGGGTCAAGGAGGAGACTATCCAAGAGGAGCCACGCGTGATCCAAGAAGAGATGGTCCAATCCAGTGCTGGAGATGTCATGGCTTTGGCCATACTCAATCTAGATGTCCAAACGAAAAGAAGCCAATTGATTATACCCCGCTCTGTAGGTACTGTAGTGGGGAGGGCCACTTTGATGAAGATTGTCCAAAACGAAGAGCTTCTGCCGGCAAGGAAAAAGGACCAGTAGGATCCTCAAACTATGTTGATACTCAGATGCATACCACATCGAGAGCCCAAGAGCACATTCCTACGATCGGAGTAGTGTTCAAGACACCGAACCCTCAAGAAGGCTCTAGCTCGTCAATGCACTTTGTGGATGCTTACGAGGCCAAGAACCCACACAAACATCCAACTGTGGCAGTAGTCACAAGGACTCAAGAGTACTCGAAGAAGAATCCAGGAGGCGAAGGTGAAGAAGGGAGTCAAGGGAGGATAGCTGAACACGAAGAGGTAGAAAACCAAGTTGGAGGATTTGTT
This sequence comes from Ceratopteris richardii, assembly GCA_020310875.1. Classification (NCBI taxonomy): domain Eukaryota; kingdom Viridiplantae; phylum Streptophyta; class Polypodiopsida; order Polypodiales; family Pteridaceae; genus Ceratopteris; species Ceratopteris richardii. The sequence goes on from CM035414.1 coordinate 59,456,355, forward strand.
GAGCGGCAAGAGTTTGAGGATGGGGAAGAGATTGAGATCCTTCCACCAGTAACCAAGGAGTTTGTGCCGGGCATAGCACCATTCCCTGAAAGATTGAAAGCTCCTAAGATTAGAAAGGAAAGACAAAGTTCGGAAGGAGTGGATATTGTAAAGTTGCTCGCTGACACTGAAGTCACGTTGGACATTGGCACATTGCTAAAATGTTCGCCTGTTTATAGGAAACAGTTCTATAACGAATATATTAAGAAACCGAGGAAAGCTCGAGACAAAAAGAGACAAGACGAGGATGTCCAAGGAATCATTCAAAGCATCACGACGCAAATTGATTCAAATGCTCCAGCCGTGACGGTCGAGATTAAAGGATATGCAGTCCCTGGTGCTCAGTTAGATAGTGGAGCCGCAGTCAACCTTATGACAGAGTTCATGATGAAAGCTTTGGGCCTCAACCACATGGAAGAAACGCCGATGTCTTTGAGAATGGCGGATCAAACACAAGTGAAACTTGCGGGTCTGTTGAAGAATGTAAGTACAGTTGTGGGCGGTCTAGAGTTTAAAGTTGATTATCTGATAGTAAGACCAAGGACCTCGGAGGCTACCTTCTCGATCTTACTTGGACGACCATGGCTGGTGCAAGCCGAATGTGTGCATGACTGGCGCACAGGTTTTATTTCGATAGGGCCAAAGTCTGATCGGATTCAAATACAAGTATCCCCACCCTCGAGCAACAAGAAAAAGACAATAATAGTCGATGAGATGGAAAAGAAAGAAAAGGAGAAAGCAAGGCACGAGAGTGCACGAGCTAGGTTTTCTTTGAACATGGACACCTACAAGAATCTGCTTCAAGACGGGTTTAACTTGCAGCTCTTTAAGAATCAAGACACGAAGATGGGAGAATATCAAAATCCATTGCTCTATAAAGACGATTCCGATCAGGAACTACTAGGATGGTTGACGCATACAAGTGAATTTGATTGTTACATGTTGAGTATAGACTCAAGTAAAAACAAAGCTACTCAATCCTTGGAGAAAGGAACTTCGAGAGAAGAATTGGAACTAGAACCAGCTGCGGCGATGGAAGTGCAACAGTTGCGAGACAGAGTTAGAATGCTAGAAGCAGAGATTTTAAAGAGGAGTCGAGAATCAGAAAAGGAAGCAAAGAGTAAGACCAAAGTGTCGGAAGCCGTCGCAAAAGCTGAATTGAAGAAACTAGGCTCAATCGGAAGAGAACAAGACAATGATTTGCTGACCAACCATGCACGCGTGATCGGAGAGCACATTCCAATCACAGTGTCATCGAAAAATAAAGATTATTCGCGAGAAGCTCAGTTGGAAAAATGGGAAGTCTTTCCAAAAAAGTTCTTGAGTGTAGGGTCAGAGCTACCAGATGGAGTACGAGACTGCATTAAAACGACACTCAAAAATTTTAGCGAGGCCTTTGCATGGTCGTATAGTGATCTGAGAGGAATTGATCCCCAAATCTGCCAACATTACATAGACTTAGAAGAAGGCACACGACCAATATGTCAGCGACTCAGGCGAACGAATCCAGTCTATTCGGAACTGATCAAGCTAGAATTGACCAAATTATTGGAGGCAGGATTCATATACCCCATTGCATCTAGCGAATGGGTATCACCAATTGTAGTTGTGCCGAAGAAAAATAAGAAAATCCGTATTTGCATAGATTATCGGAAGTTGAACGAGCGCACGAAGAAAGATCACTTCCCCTTGCCATTTACTGATCAAATCTTGGACAGAGTGGCTGGCCATAAGTTGTACTCATTTTTGGATGGTTTCAGTGGGTACAACCAAATCCAAATTCATGAAGAGGATCAATCCAAAACTACTTTCACGACAGAATGGGGTACGTATGCATATCGGGTGATGCCATTTGGATTATGCAATGCACCAGCCACATTCCAGAGAGCAATGATAGCTGCATATCAAGACTACCTGCAGGATTGGATGGAGATATTTCTTGATGACTTTGCAATCAGAGGCAACGATGAGAACATGATGGAGAGGATCGAAGCAATTCTAAGAAGAAGCATCGAAAAAGGAATCGCATTGAATCCTGAAAAGTGTACATTTGGGGTACGAAGAGGATTGCTTTTGGGTCATGTCATTTCCGAAAAAGGGATTGCGGTTGACGAGGACAAAGTGGAGAAAATTGGACAACTTCCACCACCGCAAAACTTGCGACAACTCAGAGGATTTTTGGGCCATGCAAATTATTATCGACGTTTTATATTAAATTTTGCATCTATAGCGGCACCACTGACGACTCTTTTGAGAAAGGACCAACAATAGCAGTGGACGGGAGAATGTCAAGTTGCATTTGACTCGATCAAAGAGAGGTTAATAAATGCACCGATTTTGGTAGCACCTGATTGGACGAAGGAATTTCATGTACATACCGACGCTTCTCACACTGCAGTTGGAGCAGTACTATGCCAAGCCGACGAGAAAAAGTTGGATCATCCTATTTACTATGCAAGTCGCAATTTGAATAGCACTGAGAGGAATTATACGACTACGGAGAAGGAATGTCTCTCAATGATCTTTGCGGTGAACAAGTATCGGCACTACTTGATGGGAAAGCATTTTACTTTTTACGTGGATCACGAAGCCCTTAAGTATATCATTAATAAACCAGAGTTATCAGGACGACTGATGAGGTGGATGCTACTTCTTCAAGAATTTCAGTTTACAGTGGTAACCAGACCAGGCAAAGCACATATATTGGCCGACCATTTATCTCGAATTGTTAATGAGGAGCCAATCTCTGGTGTGCCCGACGATGCTCCTGATGGGCATCTATTCCAGGTTGATGCGAAAATACCTTGGTATGCCGATTTGGTGAATTTCTTGTGCACTACTAGATACCCGCCAGGAGCAAGCAAGAGGGAGAAGCAAAAGCTGTTAGCATTGGCGAAGCATCATAGCATCATTGGGGGGCAACTCTATCGATATTTTGTTCACGAGAGCATTTATCGGAGGTGTCTCGAGGAAGAAGAGGCAAATCTAGTGTTGAGGGCTTTGCATGACGAACCTTGCGGTGGACATTTTGCTGGTGAATTGACAGCAAGAAAGATTTTATTAGCAGGGTATTGGTGGCCAACATTGTTCAAAGACTCACATACATATTGTAAGAAGTGTGATAAATGCCAACGAATGGGAAAACCCACATTATCACATGCTTCTCCTCTTACGCCGGTGTTGGCTCTTAAGCCGTTTGAGAAATGGGGAATTGATTTTGTGGGGCCTATTGATCCTCCCTCACGACGAAGATCCAATAGGTATATCTTGGTCTGTACTGATTATGTTACAAAGTGGGTGGAAGCCAAAGCTCTGAGGACTGACCGAGCTGTTGATGTAGCGAAATTTCTGTATGAGCAAATTATCACTCGATTTGGATGCCCATTGGAAATAGTGAGTGATAGAGGGACACATTTTGTCAATGAATTGATCGAAGAATTGATGGAACTCTACAAAATCAAACATAGAAAGAGCACTCCGTATTATCCAAGGGCAAACGGACAAGTGGAGGTCACCAACAAAATCCTTGAGCAGATTCTGACAAAAACAGTAGCGGTGCATAGGAGAGACTGGGATGACAGACTTCTGGAAGCTTTGTGGGCGTATAGAACATCCTACCGAGTGACGACAAAGAGTACTCCGTTCTCTCTAGTATATGGCGAGGAAGCCATTTTCCCTATCGAAAAAGAAGTGCCGACACTAAGAGTGGCCATTGAAGCCAGATTGGGCGAGGAAGAGTCATTGAAGGAAAGGTACATACAACTGGTGAAGTTGGAAGAAAAGAGACTCATCGCACAACAAAGCTTGGAAGCTATTCAGAAGAGACGTAAGGAAAGACATGACAAAAATCTCAAAACCTATGTGATTCAAGAAGGGGATTTAGTACTAGTCTATGATAGCAAGTATTATAAATTCCCCGGGAAGCTACAGACAAGATGGGCGGGACCGTTTAAGGTGGTGGAACTCAATCCCAATGGTTCCATGCAAATTCAGGATTTAGGAGAAGAATATGCTCCCGTGAAGGTTAACGCGCTTCGAGTTAAACCATATTTCAAGTGATGTTAGGATGAGAGAAGCCAGACAGGATCCAAACGAAGTGACGAAGTAAACTCCTTGTACATACATGTATAGTATTATATATATATGCGCATATGTAAGCTATGATTTGTATGTCAAAAATAATCTCCCTTGCTAGCTCAAGCATTTGGACTTCTAATATTTTTTGTGTTATGCAGAGACTGTTAGAGCCTAAGTAACAAAATGGCAGACCAAATTACGCAACTCTACTTGTACGAGCTAAGGATATATTTCTCGGACCAAACGTTCGCTCGCATGGATATAGATGTCGACGACCTTGAGACGGAATACGATGTTGAGGAAGCGCATTGGCTGGTATGCTTTATAAACCAGGATTTGGGTGTTGCATTTTATATTGAGTGTTTTGAGGAGTACCTAGCTCAACATGTAGGATGGGCGGGAGATCGATACTACTATTTTGATCCCGCGAGGGAAATGCCTAACGAGGAAAATGATATCACATGGGCTTGGGCAGATGTGCTGACACTAGGAAGTGATGACGGAGCTCCCGAAGTTGAGCCTGACTCGCCTTAGAGAAGTTGTCGGGATTCGAATACAATGTGAGGCTACATGAGACATTCCGGGGACTCACATTCTAGGACACCTAGGGATAGGTATACGAGGGACTAAGGCATAGCTGGTTGTAGTTACCAAGTGAAAAGTTGAATTGATGAATACATATGTAGTGTCTATAGCTGAGAGGATGAAGTGAAGAAGTGGTTGATCTGTCAAAGGCTAGAGTGTATCTGTTTTGCTTGTATGTGTGGGAACAGTGGGAAAAGTCCCTTTCTTCCTCTCCCTAATTCTCAGGACATGGGTGAACTAACTAACTATGAAAAGAAAAACGAAAAAAAAAAAAGAAAAGAAAAAGAAAATGTGTTGTGTGATCGTACCAATGCGCTATGGTGGGCTAGTAGGTGGGTGGATTTATCCTCGCCGGGTGGTTAGGACCACGAGCCGCAGCTAGTTTCGCCATAGGCTTGGAAGTATGTGATTGTGTCTTAGCTACGCGCCATAACGGGTTGGTAGGCAGGTGGAGCCATTGTGGCTGGGCAGTCACGACCATGAGCCGTATCCAGCTTCGTTATGGGCTAGCCGATCTATGTATGTGTGATCATGTTGTGTTTGTGTGTTGTGCGCTGCATTGCGTTGGTAGATGAGTGGAATCAACCTGATCGGGTGGTCAGGTCCACGAATCGCATCCAGTGTCAATGTAGGCCAACGTGTGATTAAAATAAAATTTTCATATGAAGTTATTCCCCACTCCTGAGGGGGAGAGAAAGAGAGGAGAGGGCGATGATCGCCTGGAAGGGAATGTTAGTTGCTTGCGTGATTAGTATATGTTGGCTTGCGACAGATCAGCTCACTTTGAATCAACATTCTTGAAGGCACGGAGACTCTATATGTACTTATGGATGAGGCTTTAGCGAGGTGATGCAACGGTAGTGCTTTATAACTTGTGTGCTCTACCTGAGGGTTTTTCTAGTGTTTGGGACACTCTAGGGTTCTGATGTATGTCTTGACTTGCACTCGAGTTTCGATGATTTTTGTAGGACGACGATGGCGATTCTTCGGAAGCGTCTAGTCATGGAATGGTTGTACATAGCGAATAGTAGGTCAATAAAAAGGGTTATGCATTTTGGGTATCTTTGCATCTCCGATTTGATTTATTTTAGTTGTTGTTGTTTATGTTGGCATTTTCTTTCTGTTTTTCGCAATGCTAGTTTCATGTGTAGATATGGAAAGGTATGTATGTGTTATTTTGGTTGAGATCATTGTCATAATGGAATGTATGAGCAAAGTAATGCATGGCTGAAATGGAATTGCATATATGTGCATGTTCTTGGATCGTTTTGGAAGTGACTGATTTGAATGTATTTACGAGTGATTTTTGAGCACTAATAGCTTCGATGAGTGCATGTTCAGTGGAAATGGCGGCTCAATGAAAAGGTATGTGAACTAATTGGAAATGGACATGTTCATATTTGTTTGGATTGTATTGCAGCATGAACGGCTTGTCGAGGACGACTTCGCAAATAAGGAGAGGGAAGTATGTTAGCCCCAAAAATGGTTGATTTTTATGCATTAATCGGTTCTATTTGGCAAGAAAATATTTTTTTGCTTTCAAATTGCAGGAGCTTTCGGCATGCAATGTCGCATTAAAATTGGATGTTTTGAAGCAAGACATGAGGCCTGGGAACTCTTTGGTAACATAAGAGGAGCTGGTGGTGATAACTGGGACGATGGCAGGGGTCATCTCGTGCAGCCAATGCTCAACGGTTCGCCCAACAAGCTGCACATCCTATCCACAAACACGTAGAAGCGGACTTCCCCAGGCCCTGTTATCATTCAACCCTTCGACAATTCGTCCTTCATTGCAATGTAAAACTAGTCTAGCTTCATCATCTACATCTTTTCTGGGAGGAGAAGATTCTGGACGTCTGCTCAAAGATACGCATATCCTGTGGTTTAGTATCTCAAGAAAATCATGTAATCCAAGAGCTTCCGCAGAGGATGTGCCGAATTTCAAGGGTTTTCCTCCAATGACAAAAAGGCCACGATGGTGGTGGAGGATTCTGGCATGTATCCCATATCTCATACCTCTAAGTGAGACGTGGATGTATGCTGAGACTGCATACAGCTTACATGGATTTCTTGAGGACTACAAATTCGCTACATACCCTTTCCTGACTTTTATTGGGAAGCTTCCATCATGGTTTTTGTTGGCCTATTTCTTCAGTGCTTACCTCGGAGTTGTGCGTAACAATCGCTGGCCACATTTCTTCAGGTTTCATGTTGTGACAGGGATGCTCCTTGAGATCATTGTCCAAGTGATTGGAACAGTGAATGACTGGGTTCCTCAATCATTGTATTGGGAAAAAATTGGTGCACACTATTGGTTGGCTCTCGCCTTTGCTTTTCTTTTTATAGTTGCAGAATGTATAAGATGTGCATTGAAGGGTATGTATGCAGATGTGCCATTTTTTATCTGATGCATCCTATATGCAAATATCCTTTGATACTTGAAAAGCAACATTGACAAGCTAATAACCACTAGCATGGGCTACCCTTGTTCCGTCAGACCCGGCACCATTCCTTTCCCGCAAGGATCTCTTCTTCCGTGAACTGGCACGTCCGCTTTTGTGTGGCTGTGACTGCCCTGACAAGAGGAAACGGAAAAGGAGAGTAAGGGGCTGGCAGGTCCGTTTCTTCCGCGCTCTGACAAGCAACAGAAAAGGGGGGGCTCGCGCTTTTTGGGCGTTCTCTGCAGGCCATAAGGAATAGAGAGTGTGTCATGGGGGTCGCGCGTTTTTTGCTGGAATAGGGAGGAGGGAAGAGGAGCAGAGATCCTTATTGTTGCTGGGGGCATCCTGAGGAGGTTTGGCTTCGTCGATCGAGGAAGGGCGGTTGCATTGGAGGTGTCGGGCTTGATCATGGTGTCGGAGGGCCTGTGTGCACGTACAAAGGAAGGGAGGGCTTCTTGAGGATTGGATATCGGCGACCACCTTCGTCCCTGTTCCGTCAAATTACACAGGAGGTCAAAAGGTCCCATCGATTAAGCGCTATGAGATTGCAAAAGTTTACAGAAAAGCTGCAGGCCCAGATGCTCCACATGAGTATTACCAGGTTCTTTTTTCTTTTCCAACTCCCTGTGCTCGATTTCACCAACGAAAAGGGTTCATATTGAAACTCCTATGACAGAAATTTATGGATTATCATTTTGTGTTGGCGTCAACGAATCCACATTAAGTAGCATGTATGGATCTCATTATTTCTTCTGCAATGAATTTATCAAGACTCAAAATGTTAGTCGCCTTCTCAGACATATATTTTGATTCATCATTTTTAGCAGCAGGTATGCTTGGTAGTTTGATGACTGAGTGTTGTTTCCTTTCTGTACTGTTAGTATACTCAGGAAGTATGTAAAGCCATTGCGAGCTCTAAAATATAGTGCTAATAAGATGAACCTTTCCTTTTCTCTTTTTCTGAGTTTAGAACCTTCTGTGAGTAGAAAAAAACTGAGAGGCTCACAAAGTTCTTCATGCATGTACAAGGTGGATAGTAGTCCTCTGCAGATTCATTTCATATTCCTTGCAAAGAAAAACTATGTTCGATAAGCAGAAGGTTAAAAACCATTTGAATGGAGATTGTAACTTGACTTCAAGGTGCCATAAAAGTTCATTTACTTAAGATACACCATCACGGATACTGCAACACAGGATAGAAACCAGAATCATTTATTTATTTGATGGTCTTTGTGGGAACGATGTTGTTTTCCTCCTCTTGCCAAGGATAGAGGAAATGCACAAGATTTCGTCATTTAGAATTGAACTTCTCACTCTATCATAGCAAAGTAGGAGGGTCACTAAATGGCAAGAAATATGTCTGGAGAATCAAGAAGACCTATAAGGAGTAAGATTGCTTTGAATATATCATCAAACAGTGACAAACCCATATCTGGAAATTGATTGAGAACATGATTATAAGCGTGGAGGTGTTCTCAGTATGACTTCAAGCCATCGAGTGTCAATTTGACAGCCATCCTCCCAAGTGGACTTGATTCACTAGTGTCTTCTCGATTTCAATTTCCCCCATATATTAGCAGTCACTCATCATCCCTTGAGCTTCGTGTGTATTCATTGGCAATGGTCATATTGATATGTTGGTTTAGGACCCAATATTGGCTCCTTACACTCTTCTTTTAGAAAGAGTATACCTTGTATGCCCTCTCTTCATAGATGAAAACCGATTCCCTTGAATTTATTATCCCCAATATAATGCTTATTCTAAGCCAATATGAACAATTCCCCTTCAAGAAACCCTTTATAACAGTGAATACATAGCTCTTTGAAAATATAGAATGTAGTGTAAGGGGGGAAGAGAGAGATAGAGAGAGAGAGAGAGAGAGCAAAAAGGATAATTGGGTGCAACTGTGTGTGAAGATGAAAGAGAGCGGTTGGGAGAAAAAGAGGAACGAAGGATAGATAGATCACGAAACAAGAAGTGTGAGCAGAAGGAGAGTGCACTTTACGCCTTATTGAGGACTTAGAAGAGGGCCGATAGGTCGATTTCAAGTAATTTGGCAAAGCAATAGCCTCCGTGCACATCTTTCCCTTGGATTGAGAGTGCTAACATTTGGTGCGTTTGCCGGGATGCATATGAGCTAGTGAATAGACATAGGAAGGATCCATTGCGAGATAATTGTGGGCTCTAGATAATCCAAGTAGACCAATTCCGAGGGATTTAAACCGAATAAAGTCTTGTAAAACCATTTTTTCCTGCGGCATTAAGAGCCGATTCATTTGGTGCGTTTGCCGGGAACATATGAGCTAGTGCATATACAAAGGAAGAACTCCTCGAGAGACAATTATGGGCTCTACGTAAGCCAAGTAAAATGATTGCGAGGAATTTAAACCAAATAAAGTCTCCTACAATCACTTTTTCCGTGGACTTTAGAGCCGATTCACTCCACCATTCCAATTCTTCTTCATTTTCAAAACATAAAGAACGTTAGAAACTGTGAAATTTCCACGTGCTCTTGACTTTTAGTTTACTTCTCCAACACCCACAACATCTAAATCATGAACATCTGTAATGGTCTCTCTTCTACTTGAAGAGTTTGTAAGATAAGAAAATACCTTTCTGCAACATGTCAGCTGCTTAGTACCTCTAGAAAAAAAATCCAATGATTATCAATTATTGCATTTAATATTTCTTGCTAAGTAGAGCACTTCTAATTGATCTAGAACAATGATATTGAGTCCTTGGACGATGATAGAATAATACCCCAAAGGCCTCACTATATAGGTTTTGTGCCCCATGTGAGTACTTTTAGATAAAGCATGCATAAAAGAATCTAAAAAGCAAGAAATTAACTGCTAGATTTAGCGAAAAGAAAAAAATAATGAAAGTTTTATTTAATCGTACTTATGAGCTTTTCAGATGTGAGTTCAATTGTGATCTCTTGAATTGGCCTTCAATTTATCATTTGAAGTTTCTTTTCATAACCTAGAGGTTGAGAGGATTCAAGTGAGGTGAAAAACGCTTTTTGCCCAAAAGTTAGGGTTAGATCTTTCTCCTAATCTGGACCTCTGATGACTAAATGTTATATATCAAATGCTAGCTCTCTTCAAGCTCTAGCATACGAGCCAATGATAATTTTTGACCTTTTGTGACCAAAATTTGGCGAAGTACCTGAAATTAGGGCTGTTGAAATTTAGGGTTTTGGACTATTCTGACATTGTTTCCAACATTATTGAGGTATTGGGTGAGTGGGAGAAAGACCTTGAGGGGGGGGGGGGTTGATTTCCTAGTTGTGAGAAGGTAAGTGATTTGAGAATGTGAGTTCGTTATGTGAGGTGCAAGAGAGTGAAATTTTGCTTCCAAAAACAACAAACTTGGTAGGCCTTATGCAAAGGCTATCACAAGTTTTCCTAGCATACTATTTAGTTGCATGATATTATATCTCCTCAAGCATAGCATTCCAAACTATGAAGAATAGCGAATAATAGAGGTTGCATTGTGAATACGAAGAGAGAGTAGAAGGAAGGCCATGTATTTTTGAGAAAGAAGACATTAGCTAGTTCTTGATGGCATGGCGAGTAATAGTTTACTTGGTATGCTTCCCATATTTTGTTGGACTATGTGGCAAGGATGACAATGTGCACATCCAAATCTTTGAGGTTGATGACAGTGATATTGTTGACAATAATCGGATGTTGAGGGTTGATGCTAAAATTTGGTACAAAAATGTGATTATTGAGGAGAGATCCAACAAGAATTCTTATAGTTACTTTTTGGGAGCGTTTTTTGAGAGAAGGTTCCCATGAAAGAAATTTTGAATAGCTAGATCTCCTACATTAAGAGGTAAATGAGAGCATGGGTAACTACTTCACATTAATGGAAAAAATGGTGCAAAACATGGTGGAAACATCAAAACAACAATTTATATCTAGAATTTGAGATCCAAGCCACAACCACAAGGTTTCTTGTTGAAACCTAGTTTTATTGAAGGAAAGGATGATAGGAGAAATTGAGAAGATGTCCAAATCCATTAGTAGAAGTGACGATAGCTTATGTCCAAATCCTTAAAGAATGTGATTGTGGAAGATAGATTGAGGAATCCATAAAGATCCTAAGAACTTATTGATCATAGCCAAAATATGGTGTTGTCTATGAGTACACTTGCATTTTGGAGGCCACAAGCACGAAATTTAATGTAAGTTTAGGCTTATAGAGGAGCATACAGTTAAGCTTATTAGAAAAACTTTAAATAACACGCTGTAGAGACTTATTGAGTGAGAGAAATGGGGCATGCAAACATACTATAGGGAATATTAAGATTACATACCTGATGTTAAAGATGACATGGATATGGCCATGTTCTTATGGAGTGCCCCCATATTTCTTGAATTCGGCCTAATAAATTGATGAGATTCAATACTTAATACTCAAGACATAACAACATGGATGATAGTGTAACTGTGTGAAAGTAAGTGAGAGGAGGGGAGCTCAATTGGATGAATATGAGTAAAGATGGTAGATGAGAATACCAACTCAGAGAAAACATTCAATCTTTAGGAAATATATGAGATAGCCACCTCAGAAGACAAGAGTGAAAGAGTATACTACAAAAGATGTATGGATGTCACCCTTATTGAGAGGCTTCATTTAAATAGGGTCCATTGTTGGTAGTTCCAAGAATAGGGTTAGATTGACATATATTTCCTCAATGAGAAATGATGGATGGAGTACAATCCCTTGCACAACACTTTTGGCAAAGAGGGAAATAATGAACAAGATTTCCTAATTGTGAGAGACCTTGAGATAAAAGAAAGTGAACCTTGGGCCTTCAAAAAAATTATTTGAGACATGGGTGAAATTGGTACACTCATTGAGAGGCACAAATAGATTAACATCTTAAGTTCAAAGAGAAGATTTTGAGCACTTGCAAACAAGTGATCCTAACTAGCAATCAGACGTTGTGCAAGCATAATCAAGTAATGGATTGACCTAAACATGATTAATATGTCAAAACAAAAGCTCATTCGACCAAGTGCATAGAAGCATGTGCATATGCAATGATCAACACAAGGAATGGACAAGGAACTACCTAATGCAAGTAAACATACACTCTTTTCCAACTCTTATTTAGTAGATCATGCCTTTTAGCTACAAACATTAGCAAAAAAGAAAAAATGGACATATATCCTAGGTTCAATGTCCAAAGATGGTCAATACTAGGTTTCATTGCAAAGCTCTAGATTAGATGCTTCTAGTTGAAGTAGTCTAGATGAAATATGACTCTATTGTGAAAACTTATGGAAAAAAAAACAAGCATTAAAAATTACCTATTTACACTAAAGCTTTTAACACCTAGAATACATGCGAGAATGAAAAAAGAGTGTATGCGGTAGCAAACTTATCTTAACATGCATTATTTTCCATAAAATTGCATAATACCCCAATAAAGGAGATGAGGGTCGAAGAGAAGCAACGGGATTGCATTTCTTCAAAGTTAGTTCTTCTTCAAAATGGCAAAAGTCCTTAGAAAATTGAGAATAGATTGATTTACATACATGTGCCTTAAATTAGACCCTTTCAAAAAATTGGATTGGGCACTTCTAAAAGTTACTCTTATAGCAAAAAGACCACAAAACTACGATGCATGATTGGGATTGTGTGTTTTCTTGCATTTTATATTGGTTCCCTTTTCACTTCAGAATTATGTAAAGCTATTTTCTCTTTCAATTTTCTCTCTTCCACTCTTTTACCCTTCTTTTTCTTCAGTTAATATTGATTTTAGAGCCTAAAACTCCAAAAGATACTACAAAATTTTGATACTTGAAAAGGCAAATCTATGCAATTTCAGTGAAGATATTTGTTGGAAGGTTTCAAAAACCATAACTTTGAATCCAAAATCATGTAATTTAGACACTTAAAGCTCAAAAAAATGGCTCTCTAAAGTCTAAGTAAAACATAGATCTCCACGAGATAATGCTTTGGAATACAAGCTTTAAGGCAATATAAGACAAAGGTAGTACAAAGACAAAAAAACATGTCTCATCTGCTATATTACATGGAAAAACTAATTGAAATCCTCAAAAATAGAAACTTATCATGCCCCTCTCCCTCTCTGTTCTTCTCTCTCTTTCAAGTTTTCCATGAATCCTCAATGTTTCCACATGCATCTATGATAAGAAAAATTAATTTGATCAAAACTATCTCACATGGAGTTCAAATTGAGCTTATGAATAGTCGTTTATTAGGTTTTTGCATTTTGCAAACACCTTGGCATAGATATTTTGACCAAACTTCCAATAATTTGAAAATTACTATAGTCTAATCAACATTTTACTCATAGAAGTCAACCTAACACCAAGAGGTAAGATTGGGGAGTGCACCCAACCTCTCTTCATTCCAAGATGATTCAAAAACAAGAATCTAAGGCCTAGAACAATAAATACTTCAATAAAACTATTCAACAACATATAAAGACACAAGGAGTTACACAAATGGGAACAATATGCCACCCTAGTGCACCTCTCATCTCATCTTTAGAGTTGTATAGTCTTTGTCATTTTGAGCTTCTACAGGAGATCTTTTTGTTGTATAGTGAAGGCTTTGAGCATTGTATAGACACGTCATTCGATGTGTATTTTCGTGCTAGAAATGTAAATATGGACATGACTTTTTACTATTCTTTCTTGCAAGAGTGTGTTGTTAAAGGTTTTAAAGATCTTATGTTTGAATTAAGAGATGTTTTTCCGAGTGACTTACCTAGAGGGCTCCCACTTGAGCGAGGGGACATTGACCATTATGAGGTAGTTACTAACACTAACCTATTTGTAAGCCACCTTATGGGCTTAGTGTTTCTTAGCACGAGGAGGTCGAGTGGGAGTTAGAAGACTATTTAGATAAGGGCTTCATTAGACCTTATAACTCACCTTGGGCATCGCCAATGCTCTTGGTTAAGAAGAAGGATGGCTCTATGGGATTATGCATAGACTATAGAGCACTAAACAAGGTAACTATCAAAAATAGGTTTTCGATGCCTAGATTGGAAGACCGATTTGATCAGTTACATCAAGCTAAGTATTTTACCAAGCTTGACCTTAGATCAAGATATCATCAGATTAGAATTAGGGCATAGGATGTCCTTAAGACTAAATTCAGGACTAGATATGGGCACTATGAGTTTTTGGTGATGCCTTTTGGTCTCACCAATGCTCTTGTCACTTTCATGAAGCTCATGAATAGTGTATTATGACCTTATCTAGGGTAGTTTGTAGTAGACTTCCTAAATGATATTCTGATCTATAGTAGATCACAACAAGAACGCTTAGAACACTTGAGAAAGGTATTCCAAGTGTTGAGGGAAAGTTCACTCTTTTCTAAAGAGTCAAAATGTGAATTTCGCAAAACAAAGGTTAGATACCTTGGGCATATAGTCTCCCAAAATGGAATCCAGATGGATCCTGAAAAAGTAAGGGCTAAGGGAAGAGAGGTTGGGTGTGCTCCCAAATCTTACCTCCAAGTGTTAGTTGATTTCTATGACTAAAATTTTGATTAGCCTATAGTAATTTTCAATTTATTGGAAGTCTGGTCAAACCATCTACGCCAAGGTGTTTACAAAATGCAAAAACCTTAAAAAAGACTATTCATAAGCTCAATTTGAACTCCATTTGAGATAGTTTTGATTAAATTAATTTTTCTTATTTTTATTATCATAGATGCATGTGGAAAGAAAACGTGAAAGAGAGAGAAGAACACAGAGAGAGGATTTCAATTAATTTTGAGGATTTCAATTAATTTTGTGGATTTCAAAGAATTTTGCCATGTAATGTAGTAGATGAGAAGTTCTTTTTTTTGTCTTTGTACTACTCTTGTATTATAGTGCCTTAAAGCTTGTATTCTAAAGTGCTATCTCGTGGAGATCCATGTACTACTTACATTGTTTTTTATTCAAGGTTATGGTTTTTGAAACTTTTTAGCAAATCTCTCCACTGGAAATGGACAAATTCTCCTTTTCAAGTATCAAACTTCCTTTAGGCTCTGAAATCAACATTAAATGAAGAACAAGAAGGGGAAAAAGGTGAAAGAGAGAGTACTGAGCTGTATACAATTTTGAAGTGAAAAGGGAACCAATACAAAATGGAAGAAAACACATACTCCCAATCATGCATCATAGTTTTGTAGTCTTTTTTTTTTTAGAGTACAATGAATTGGAAAGACACACACACCCGACCTCTAAGGTAGAGGCACCCATATTGGGGAGCTTTGAGGCATCCAGCCCTAGGCAGTACTTGAACCCTGGCCATCTGCCTAGGAGTACAAGGCACATCCGCTAAACCACGCCTACTGGATAATTTTTTTTTTGTAGTCTTTTTGCTGTAAGACTAACTTTTAGGAGTGCCCAATCCAATTTTATGAAAGGACGTAATTTAAGACACATGTAAATAAATTGATCTCTTCTCATTTTTCTAAGAACTTTTGCTATTATGAAGAAGAACAAACTTTGAAGAAATGCAATCCCATTGGTTCTCTTGGCCCCTTATCTTCTTATTTGTTGAGGTATTGTGAAATTTTATGCAAGATAATGCATGCTAAGGTAAGTTTTCTATTTCATCATCTCTTTTTTCATGATTCTCTCGTATATTCTAGGCGTTTGAAGCTTCGAAGTGTAAATGGGTAATTGTTAGCGCTTGTTTTCTTGGCCATAATTTTTCACAAGAGACTCATATTGCATCTAGACCACTTCCACTAGAAGCATCTCATCTAGAGCTTTGCAATGAAACCTAGTATTGACCATGGATTTGGACATTGAGCCTACGATATATGTCCATTTCTTTTTGCTAGTGTGTGTAGCTAAAAGACATGATCTACTAAGTAAGAGTTGGAAAAGAGTGTATGTTTACTTGCAGTATGTAGTTCCTTGTCCATTCCTCGTGTTTACCATTGCATATGCACATGTTCTATGAACTTGTTCAAATTAGCTTTTGTTTTGGCATATTAATCATGTTTAGGTCAATCCATCACTTGATCGTGCTTATAGAATGTGTGATTCCTAGTTAGGATCACTTGTTTGCAAGTGCTACAAATATTCTCTTTGAAGTTAATATGTTAATCTATTTGTGCCTCTCAATGAGTGTATCAATTTCACCCATTTGTCTCAAATATTTTTTCAAGGTCCAAGGCTCACTTTCTTTTTTTCTCAAGGTCTCTCACAATTAGGAAATCTTGTTCATTATTTCCCTCTTTGCCAAAAGTCTTGTGCAAGGGATTGTACTCCTTCAATCTTTGCTCATTGAGGAAAGATATGTGAATATAACGCTATTCTTGGAACTACAAACGATGGGCCCTATTTAAATGAAACCTCTCAATCAGAATGACATCCATACATCTTTTGTATTATACTCTCTCTCTCTCTCTTGTCTTCTGAGGTGGCTACCTCATATATTTCCTAAAGATTGAAGGTTTTCTCTGAGTTGGTATTCTCATCTACCATCTTTACTCATATTCATCCTATAAAGCTTCCCTCCTCTCACTTACTTTCACATAGTTACACTATCATTCATGTTAGTTCTGAGTATTAAGTACTGAATCTCATCAATCCATTAGGCCAAATTCAATATATATAAGGGCCTCCACAAGCACATGCTCATAGCCATGTCATCTTTAACACCAGGTATGTAATCTAAATATTCCCTATGGTATGTCTACATGCTCCATTTCTCTCACTCGATAAGTATCTATGATGTGTTATTTAAAGTTTCTCTGATAAGCTTACCTATCTGCTCCTCTATAAGCCTAAACTTAGATTAGATTTGGGTGCTTGTGGCCTCCAAAATGAAGGTGTAGAGAGCACCATATTCTAGCTATGATCAATAAGTTCTTAAAATCTTTGTGGAGTCCTCAATGTATCATCCATAGTTACATTCTCTAAGGATATGGACATAAGCTATTGTCACTTCTACTAATGGATTTGGACATTTTCTAGTTTTCGCATGTCATCCCTTCCTTCAATAAAACAAGGTTTCAACAAGCAACCTTGTGTTTGTGCTTTGGATCTCAAATTCTAGATATAAATTGTTTTGTTTTATTTCCACCATGTTTTGCACCATTTTTCCCATTAATTTGAAGTAGTTACCAATGCTCTCATTTACCTCTTATTGTAGGAAATCTAGCTATTCAAAACTTCTTTCATGGGAACCTTGTCTCACAAAACGCTTCCAAAAAGTGACTATAAGAATTCTAGTTGGATCTCTTCTCAATAATCACATTTTTGTACCAAATTTTAGCAACATCCGATTATCCTGAACAATATCATTGGCATCAACCTCAAAGATTTGGATGTGAACATTGGAATCCTTGCCACATAGTCCAACAAAATGTGGGAAGCATACCAGCTAATGTCTTCTTTCTCAAAAATCCATGGCCTTCCTTCTACTCTCTCTTCTTATTCACTACGCAACCTCTATTATTCGTTATTCTTCATACTTTGGAATGCTATGCTTGAGGAGATATAATATCATGCCACTAAATAGTATGCTAGGAAAACCTATGATAGCCTTTGCATAAGGCCTACCAAGTTTGTTGTTTTTGGAAGCAAAATTTCACTCTCTTGCACCTCACATACCCAACTCACATTATCAAATCACTTACCTTCTCACAGCTAGGAAATCAACCCCCCCCCCCCCCCTCACTGTCTTTCTCTCACTCACCCAATACCTCAATCACACTCGTAAATTCATAACCCACACAAGCTCACATGCACACACATCCTCTATGTGAAAAGTTATCTCTCACCCAAAGTAATACCCATACATATGCCGTAGCTACATTCATATAGAAAAGCGTTTTTCACACACAAACACAATTCCTCACACATATGCAACTTGACACCTCAACAATATGTCCACTTTCTTGAATCTAAAATACATACACACTCTTTGTAACCAAACACTTACACCCAGAATTTGGTCGTAGCCTTGCACTCAAACATGCATGTTCATAATGAGTTGCGTTATTCCAAGGTCACTTTACTTCATCTTTCGTTTACGCACTCATATTTTAATTGCACACATACATGCATTTATCGTACCTCACTCCCTCCCACTCTTTTTTTCCATAAATATCTTTCTATCCATCTCTCTTTCTCTCTCTCTCTTTATATATATATATATATATATATATATATATATATATATATATATATATATATATATATATATATATATATATATATATATATATATGTGTGTGTGTGTGTATCACTATTTTCATGTCCTTAGAAAATTTAAGAGATAAAACAACTTCATGCATGCATTGACACAAAGTTCAATTCACGTACGAATTTATTAATACATATTATATACATGCAGCTCGTCTTCTTCAACACCCTAATTCCTCCATGTGCGTTAATGTGGGTGGTTGGGCCTTCAGCCTCTTGAGGCAGGGGTGACGGGTTCAACCCCCTCTATGGTAGGATATGTGTGAGCCTAAGGTTAGTGTAATGCCTTCGTGCAGTAATAAACCAGATGTCTTTGGGAAATTTTTCCTAGAGTTTGCCTTTGAGCAATCAAACCCCTATTTTGTGGGTGTCACTCTAGCACAATGGTGAGTACCAACCTGAGAAGAACCACCTCATAAATGTCAATCCGTGGAGCAAGTGAGAAGAACCACCTCATAAATGTCGATCCCTGGAGCAAGTGAGTGTTGGGGATCTCACCTCTCTGAGACCACTTATTGATGGCCGTCGCGGCAAAGGCTTGAACCTGGTCAAGCCTGTGGAAATCGCCGCGCCACCGAAAAGATGCTAAGCTAGAGTGATATTAGAACACCTCCATAATCAACAGTAGCTTAGCAAGGTTACTACCACTTAAACATATAACACTGCATTTTGAATTCACTGAAATTCCACTGGAACTTCACCAGACTATCACCAGACTGTCACCAGACTGTCACCGTAATTATATCGGAATCCTACCGGAATCAACTCCTATTCTGTTTGTAATTACTTCAAGTGGGTATACAAGAAGTAAGGAAGTGATGCATGAACTTCCTTCACTGAATGAACTCTTTTTGAAGTTTAAGGAAAAACTTCACCAGTTCAGAATGCCTTCTTCCGGTCAGACTTTGTACTGTGTGTACATATCCATTTCACCGAAATCTTTGATGGACTGATAGTAGAGATGTCTAGCTATAAGATAAGCTATCTCTCATACAAAACTTTAATTTAGTTTGCGAGATATACTTCGTTATTCTACCGGAAAACTCGTTTGGTGAGAAAACTCTAATTGATCGGAAAGTACGTTTACAGAGAAAAATACCGGAAAACACTTTTACTGAACGAACTGTAACTGTTAACTGACTTTGTACCGTAACATGAAAATACTCAGAGTTCTTCACATACGAACAGTGCGTGCAAACTTCCACATGAACATGTGTTTTCTATTAGAGAAGATGTGTACAAACTAACTTGGCCTCTTCTTGCTCAAGCTATAGAAACTCTCCTACACTGAGTAGTTTCTTCTTACCATCTCTCTCAGATGAATACCTGACATTTCAGGTTTTTGTTATTCATCTTTACATATGCGATCTCTGGCATCTTCTAAACAACTCTCTCTCTCTTCTGAAAAGATTCTCTTCTCTCACTCTTTCTGACCTCTATATGCGCCCTATTTAAACTGCATGCTCTACTTACGCACGTTCTTGTTCGCACGCTTCCTCTATTATTCTTATGCACGTTCTCTCTTTATATATAGTTTGATTCGGTGTAACGAACTCTAACAAACTCTGATTCTAGAAGATTCTATGCTATACATAACGGTCGTGAATTTGTCCCTTCACTAAGGCTTTTGATTTTCCTGAATATTTTGATTCCTCTTCTCTTTATCTTTCTTTATCTTTATGTCTATTTGTATGTCAAATTCGTGAGTGATTCTTCAACAGCTCCCCCTCAATCACTAATTTGACTCTTCCTGTCTTTCATATATTTTCCTTTCTTTTATACCTGCCATTTCTTTGAATCTACTTGTCTTCGTTCCATCCAAGCTCTTTGTCAAAATATCTGCAATCTGATCTTTTGTCGGAGTGTATATTATTTCTATCTCCTTCTCCATTACCTTTTCCCTCAGGAAATGATACTGAATCTCTATGTGTTTTGTTCTTGCATGAAATACTGGATTTGCTGCAAGATATAGCGAGCTCATATTATCTCCATATATGATAGGTATACCTTGATCAATACCCATGCTTTTGAACAAGGTCTGTATCCATATCACTTCTTTAGCTGCTTCTACAAGTCCTTTGTATTCTGCTTCTGTTGATGATAAGGCCACTGTGTGTTGTTTCTTCGAACACCAGCTTACTAGCTTGTCTCCTAGGTATATCATATACCCATGTGTTGATCTTCTGTCATCTTGACTTCCTGCCCAGTTTGAGTCACTGAATGCTCTCAGTTGTATATCTGACGTAAAAGGATAATATAATCCTTCCTTTACAGTTCTTTTGATATATCTAAGTCCTCTTTGTCCTGCAACCCAGTGTTGATCCTTCGGACAATGCATGAACTGTGAGAGAACTCCCACTGCATAGCTAAGATCCAGTCGTGTTAGTGTAGCGTAGATTAAGCTTCCCACTAACGACTGATACTTCCTCATATCTTTAAACTCTCCACCACTATATTTACTGAGTTTATGATTTACTTCAAGCGGTGTTGAAGCTTCTCTACAATTCTCCATATTAGACTTCTTCAATTAGTTTAGGAGATACCTTTCTTGCGTAACATATACACCATGATCTGTGTATGTGATTTCCATTCCAAGAAAGTATGATAACTTTCCTAGATCACTGATCTGAAACTCCTTTTCAAGTAATCTCTTTAATTCTTTAATTCCTTCATCTGAAATACCTTTGATTATAATGTCATCTACATAAATGCAAATGTAGATCATACCTTCTTCTGTTCTCTTGATGAGTAGACTTGCATCTGCTTTCAGACTTTGGTATCCAAGTTCATTGAGATATTTCACAAGTTTGTAATTCCAAGCTCTTGGAGCTTGCTTCAGTCCATAAAGTGCTTTTCTTAATCTGCAAACAAAATTTGGGTATTTGGAACTTACAAACCCTTCTGGTTGTTCCATGTAGACTTCATCTGATATATATCCATTCAGAAATGCATTCTTGATATCTAGCTGACTTAGCTTCCATCCTTTTGATGCTGCTATAGCAAGCACTGTCCTTATGGTTGACATCTTTGCCACCGGACTAAACGTCTCATCATAATCTATGCCATGCGTCTAAGCATAGCCCTTGATAACCAGTCTAGCTTTGTATTTGGCTATCCTTCCATCTGCAAGTTTCTTAACTTTGAAAACCCATTTATTTCCAATTACTTTCTTACCATTTGGTTTCGGAACAAGTTCCCATGTCTTGTTCACTTCCAGTGCGCTGAACTCTTCTTCCATTGCTTCTTCCCATTGCTTCTTGCCTTTAGCTTCATCATAGTTCTGAGGTTCTTCATCATCTTTGACCATATATGCATAATTTTTCTGAGTTATGTACGAAGTATCATAAGAATACCTTGTTGGTTGTTTCCTTATCCTGTTTGACCTTCTTGGTTCAAACTCTTCATGTGTATTTGAATACACATCTTCATCAAATCCCTGTTCATCTTCATTTCTCATACCTGATCCGATCCTGGACGTACTTGTCTGCATATGATCTTCATCTCTATTCACCTGTACAATTGATTTCCCTTTCTCTTTCCTTCTTATCTCTTCTTCAAATTCTTCCGTTGTATGACTTTGATCTGCATACCAGCTTTTGTGTTCATCAAATGTAACATCTCTGGAAACAGTGAATTGTTTTGTTAGAGGACTCCATAACCTGTAAAATCTGCTTTTCATCATATCCGATGAGCACATATTTCTCTGCTTTTGGTTTGAGCTTATGTCTGAGTTGTGATGGTACATAAGCATAAGCTACTGATCCAAACACTTTGCAATGATCAAGTGTTGGCTTCTTTCCCCACCAAGCTTCATAAGGAGTCATTCCATCTAAAGCTATACATGGTAATTTGTTTACTAAGTATGTAGCTGTATTTATAGCTCAGCCCAAAGATAATTTGGACAATCCTTTTCCTTTAGCATAGCTCGTGCAAACTCTACTAGAGTTCGGTTCCTTCTTTCTGCTACACCATTTTGTTGTGGTGTATACCTGCAGGTTATTTCTCTCTTAATACCTACATTCCAAAGATAATCATTGAACTCTCGGGAGAAGTATTCTCCCCCTCCATCAGACCTCAGTCTCTTCAGCTTTCGACCTGTGAGTCTTTCAGCATATGCATGAAAATGCTTGAAAGCTCCAAACACTTCTGATTTTTCTTTCAAAACATAAAGAGTTATCCATCTTGTAGCATCTTCAATGAATATAACATAATACCTCGATCTGCTGATCAATCCTTCTTTTGTTGGACCCCATACATCTGTATGAATGAGTTTGAGTACTTCATCATGTTTGAATCCTTTCTTCTGGAAAGGTAACCTGTGGGCTTTTCCCATCTGACATGCTTCGCACTTGTGAATCATGTGTTGGTTCTATATATTCGGTAATCCCAGTACTGACTGATTTGAAATCATAGCTTTAATTCCTTTTTCATTAAAATGACCTAATCTCTTATGCCAGAGATCAAGTTCTATAATCACCTTTTCACCATGTGTGAGCAACGCTTGGCCGATGTTCCCTTGTACTCTTAAAGTAAAGAGTCTACCTTCCTTCTTACCAGAGACAATCTGATTATATCCATTCTTAGGATCTTCTACAAATACTCCTTCATTTGTAAATCTGACCTGAAAACCTTTCTCAACTTCTGTCCTACACTAATTAAATTTTTCGGTATTGTCAGAACGTACAAAACATTGGTTAGCAAATCTGCTCCACTCTTACATTTCACTTTTCCAATTGAATGTACACTATGCCTCGTATTGTCACCTGTTTGAATAGTATGACTAGAACTACCTTTTTCCAATTCTGACATCAGTTCTATATTTCCTGATAAGTGATTAGAACATCGAGAATCAATGTAAAATACCTTTAGGTCTTCGTTATCTGATGTGCTGATTGAGTTCATAATCAATGATGTATGACTTTCATTCTGTGTGTCATTTGCGTAGTTGTTGTAGGTGGTGTTGTAGGATTGATTCTGTCCCCAGCTTCTTGCTCCACCTCTACCATAGCCTCCTCTTTGATTCTATCTTCCTCTTTGAAAATTACTCTGATATCTTCCGCTTCTGCCTCTGCTATTGTTATTCTGATTCTGATTTGATCCTTGTTGATTGTGCCAGCAATCATGAGCCAGATGATTACTTAATCCACAGATCTAGCAAGCCTTCTTGTTGTTATTCTGGCTACCTCTTCCTCTTCCAAAACCTCTTGCTCTTCCTCTGCTGGTGCCTTTACCTTTTGCATAATAAGCCTGAGAACTCGACTCTTCTTCATCTTTTGACTTAAATTTGTCTGCTTTCTTCTTGTTCTTCATGTACATTGCAGAACTTTGTCCTTTATCTGCATCTGCTTTCAGGTCTTGCTCATATGTGAGCATCAAACCAAGCAGCTGATTTAAATCTGGTACAAAATGATTTAAAGAAAGTTCAGTTGAGAGAACGAAAGGTTTCCACCTTTCATCTCCTCTCAAACCTGTTAGCAGTTGCGCTATCAATCTGTGACCTTCAACATCTTCATTTATGGATCCAAGACTATCTGCTAGATCCTTCATCTTAGTGACATAGTCACTAATGCTTTGACTCGACTTCTTTTTGAACATTGTGAATTCGGACCATAAGCTAGCCTTCCTAGCTTTCGTAGTATTTTGGAAATGATCTTCCAATGCACTCCATATGTTCTCCGCTTTCTCCAGACCTATAATGTGCGGTAGTAGATGGTCTGTAATGGTATTATAAATGTAAGCTCTTGCCGTTGCATCTTTCTTCTGCCACAGCTTCAAGGCTTCTAATTCTTCTTTTTCCGGTTGCCTATCATCTTCGAAAGTCGGCTTCTTTTCTTCTCCGGTCACATACATCATTAAGTCCTTACTCATAAGTAAGGCTTCCATGCGCATTACCCATGCGGGATAATTATCTCTATCCAATTTGGACATGATCTGCCATGATCTTCTTGTTTCTTTTACTTCCGGTGAACCTTTGAGAATCTTTCTGCTCTTCAGAATCTTTCTCGTTCTGGTTCCACTTGTTGTGGTTAACCTAGGGCTCTGAACCCTCTTCTTAGATCTCACGGCTCTGATACCAATTGTTGGGGATCTCACCTCTCTGAGACCACTTATTGATGGCCGTTGCGGCAAAGGCTTGAACCTTGTCAAGCCTGTGGAAATTGCCACGCCACCGAAAAGATGCTTAGCTAGAGCGATCAGACTTTGTACTGTGTGTACATATCCATTTCACCGAAATCTTTGATGGACTGATAGTAGAGATGTCTAGCTATAAGATAAGCTATCTCTCATACAAAACTTTAATTTATTCTGTGAGATATACTTCGTTATTCTACCGGAAAACTCGTTTGGTGAGAAAACTGTAACTGACCGGAAAATATGTTTACAGAGAAAAATACCGGAAAACACTTTTACTGAACGAACTATAACTGTTAACTGACTTTGTACCGTAACATGAAAATACTCAGAGTTCTTCACATACGAACAGTGCGCGCAAACTTCCATATGACCATGTGTTTTCTATTAGAGAAGATGTGTACAAACTAACTTGGCCTCTTCTTGCTCAAGCTATAGAAACTCTCCTACATTGAGTAGTTTCTTCTTACCATCTCTCTCAGATGAATACCTGATATTTCAGGTTTTTATTATTCATCTTTACATATGCGATCTCTGGCGTCTTCTAAACAACTCTCTCTCTCTTCTGAAAAGCTTCTCTTCTCTCACTCTTTCTGACCTCTATATGCGCTCTATTTAAACTGCGCGCTCTACTTACGCACATTCTTGTTCGCACGGTTCCTCTATTATTCTTATGCACGTTCTCTCTTTATATACAGTTTGATTCGGTGTAACGAACTCTAAAAAACTTTGATTCTGGAAGATTCTACGCTGTACATAACGGTGGTGAATTTGTCCCTTCACTAAGGCTTTTGATTTTGCTGAATATTTTGATTCCACTTCTCTTTATCTTTCTTTATCTTTATGTCTGTCTGTATGTCAAATTCGTGAGTGATTCTTCAACAGTGAGGACTGGTATGATGACCATGAGAACGTGAAGGCACAAGTGCATGAGTGAGAAACACACTAACATGCATGCACATATACACACACCGCACACAAGGCAAGAACAAAGAGAGGAACAATGGAGTGCTTTCTATTACTCAAGAAGTCTCTTAAAATAGCCCAATTCTCTAAACAGCTAATCTAAAAAATGAGCTATTTAGCTAATTTTATAGTTTTTGACTAGCTTTTAGCCCTGTCCAAACCTAGTGTTCGGCCTAGTTAAAAATTAGGTTCTAGGGCTTATTTGAGGGCTCAAATAGAGTCTAAAAATTATGAAACTTAATACCTAGGTAGTTCTAATACTCCTCAAGCTCAAGGATCCTTGGATTGAACAAAATGGAGTCTAATCTACCAAAAATGATATTTACAATGTTGGTGTAGAGATGAAAATCTTTTTTAAAAAGGATTTATCCTAAAAAATTTGGATAGGCCTAGTTGCCAGATCTTCTTTGACTACTCTGCCTACTTGGTCCTACATGGCTGTCCCTCTGCTTTGACTCTTTGCATCGGCTCCCCTATCTTGTCATGCCTTGACTTTCTTGGCTGTTGTCAACACACCACCTCTCTCGCGTCTATTGTCCCTGACAGACCCCTGTTGTACAAAGTGTTTGATGTAATATTCAATGTGTAAGCCGCAGGATTGGCAATTGTAAAGTCTGCCTCTTTTTATATTCCGCACGAATCGAAAGGTCGTTGCGTAGACATTGTAACCTTCTTATAAATCAATGAAAAGAGACACTTCGGTGACGACCAGATGAGTCACCAAACTGTCTGTCTTGTTGATGAAGTCTATGTAGTTTCCGAGGTGTGTTTGAGAACTCTGAGTTATTCTGTGTCTTTCTGTGTTGTTGATTATCTGTACTTGTTCGGTAAAGATTAAGTTACAGTAATGTTTATTTTAAGTTAAGTATTGAATCACAATTTCCACTAAGTTTATTACTGTGAGTTTGTGTTATGGTCATCTTGCATTGTGCGTTGGTCACTGAGGAAGTCTTAATCTGTGTATGAATCGATATTCTATGAGTAGATGAATCAGACGAAGTTTGAGTTTTCGGTTAGTAAGTTGGATTAGTAAAATTATTGAACAGAGTGTTATGTGAGTGAGTTAATTTGGGAAAATCAAGTATAGGGCCTCTATTTAACAGACCCCTTCCACTGCCAAGAACCCGAATAGAGATTAAACGCAGTTCTGACGGCAAAAGCGACGTTTAACACTGGCGCCGTCTGTAGGAATAAGGCACCAGAGTGATGCAATATAGTTGTGGGAAAGTGACACTAGAGCGTTGTACACTGATTGTGAGAAAGTGGTCATAGATTGTGAATCGATAGTAAGGAAGAGTAGTACGCAAGTATTGCAAACGTGATATATGCCGGTTACTCGTTCCGGTGAGACGTACCCGAAGTATAGGAGAAACCAACAATCTTGGGCGATACCTAATTTGCTAAGGACGCCCCCAGGAGCTAGAAGCGCAGATAAGTTTAACCCAGTTGTCAAGGAAGCGAAGAACGTTAGTAGTGATTCCGGTAGCATTCCGGTGGAACGTACTGCAATTTCGGCAGATTCCGATGCAATTTCGGCACAGTCTGTCGAAGATATAGTAACTCCAGAATCTACCAGGACGCAATATGCAGTTAACTTAACACCATCTGGTCAAGATTCAAATTTGTCTGAGGATAGAAGTGTGTTGGCCAAAGAAATCAGTGAAGGTGAAAAAGTATCTTGTTTTGGCGAAATTTCGACAAATTCCGGTGATATATCGGTCCCAGTTACAGAGAGTTCACAGTCTCTCGGTGACAGTTTACCATTTCCTGGTGAATCTTCATTCCGGTCACCAATATTCAGAGTAAGCTTCCCTACATTTGATATCAAGGAGGAAGGTAGCTTATTCGAAGCTGAAATCCGAAAGAGATTGAACGATATTGTCAAGCCGGAGAGTGCACAGGCTGACGATACATATTTCGACAGTCAAGAAATTCAACCTCGGAACTCAAAAGATAGTAACAATACAACAGCAACCATGAGTGGGCAACAACAACAACAACAACAACAAAGACAACAGCAGCAACAGCTACTTCCACCTCGTCCGATTCCAACAGGAGTTACCTACACGAAATTCGGTGGATTTCTAGGTGATGATCCAGATGCTCATGTACGAACCTTTGAAATTAGTTATGCAGTACTTAATCATCCACTTGATCTAGCATATAAGGCCATAGTATTCCAGTCAACCTTAGTTAATGAAGCAGCGAGGTGGCTTACAGAATATGATATCAACCATTTCAGCACCTATGAAGCAGTAAGGGATGCGTTTCTGCAGAGATTCCAGCTAAAGAAGAACCCTGCCAAAATTTTTGATTACCTGCAGAACAATAGACAGAAGCTGAATGAAACAGTGTAGGAATATGCCACCCTATTTAGAACTCATTTGAGACAACTACCTCCGGCACATGCTAATTTACCGGATGATGTCATCACGCAGTGGTTTATTAATGGGTTAACTCCGCAGCTCCGACAGATTATGATCATTCATTGTGTGGGAGCTATGACGCTAGATGCGGTTATTGCAATGGCTTTGCAGCTCGAGAATAAGGTTGGAGGTTTTACCGAAGACCTAGAATGGTTAAAAGCTAGTAAAAATATTGCAGAAGATCAGACTAGACAGATGTACTGCACCACGTGCAAGAATTCAGGGCATACCAGTGTCACATGTGCCCTTAATCAGATATATTGCGCTATCTGCAATACAACCAGACATTCCACCGAAAACTGTGCTTATAACGCCAAAGTGCAGGGAATAACAACAGTAAATGCAATTATACAAGAACCAAGATAGCCTGCCGCTCACTATGTACCTCCTCAAATGAGAAACAACCAGCAGCAAGGATACAGAAATTATCGAGGACGGAGGAATACAAATTACAATACAAACCGCTGGCAGACCGGAACATCACAGGACGGTAATTCTTTGCCACCCCCTCGCTGTCATTTTTGTGGTGAATTAGGACACATCCGAAGATTTTGTAAAGATGCGGCGGAATATGATCAAAGGAAGAAAGAGCGCCAGAACCCAATGACGAACATGGTTTATATCTCACCATTAGAAACACAAGCTATAGTAGTTCAGACCAGATTTGGTAAGCCACTACAACCAGCAACAAAAGTATTTGAACCAGGCATACATGAACAACAAAGATGTATGACAAAGCTAGCCAATGGACTACAACAAAGCCTACAGTGTTTCCAGATCCAATTCCGGTGACACAAGGTCCATTACCAAATGAAAGTTCGCAGGAACAACATTCTACCCCAGTAGCAGACGCATCATCTTCAGAATCAGTAAAAAGTACAAGTCAAGTAGATCAGGCATGGGAAATTTTATCTAAAGCGTCCATTACTCTTCCTCTTGGACAGTTACTTGCATTAGTACCAGGAGTTCGGCAACAATTCCAGCAGCAGTTCAGTTCTGCATCTTCCTGCATTCCAACAACTGCGACAGTACAACCGAAAACTGACTCTACGGTGGATCATTCGGTCCCTTTAATTACGGTATGGTACAAAAATCACAAAATTACTCAAGTAATAATTGATGGTGGATCTGGTGTAAACATAGCTACTACAACACTTTGTAAAAAGTTAGGATGGACCGAAATTGAGCCTGTCCAGTTTTTTGTTAGAATGGCCGACCAATCCAGAGTCCACCCAGTAGGACTTGTACGGAATGTCCCAATCACTTTGCAGGGTACAACTTTTAAGATGACTTTCGTAGTTCTAGAACTACCGGAGTCTAGTCTTGATTATAATCTTCTTTTCGGCCGTCCTTGGTTGAAACAAGCTACGGTTATCCAAGATTGGTGCGCACAGGAACTCACTTTCAAAGATAATCACCGAAAATATGTTGTAAAATTAGATGCTATTCGGTCTTGTGAACTACATGCTAAACCATATGTAGCAGAACCGGTCCATATGCTACATGGGTTATTCGATGATGAAGAAGAAGAATTTTTAAAGAATAACATTGATTTGATTTCCTTGGGAATTGTCCACCTACAATCTGTTGTAGATAACTGGATTCCGACAGTTTGTACGGTGGTGCTTGTGACTGAAGAAGTAGAGACCGAAGATACTACTGCTAACGATGAAGCTATTATACAACTGCAATCAGTCGATGATTCAGGAAAACCTCATCAACTCTATGTTCCTGAAGATCAGTTGATCACCTATAATTTAGGGGATGAAGTTAATCAGCGACCTGTCAAGATAAAGGAAGGATTGTCTGAAGCATTTCAAGAAGATTTGATACAACTTATTTGTGAGTTCTCTGATGTTTTTGCATGGGACTATCATGATATGAAAGGTCTAGATCCTCGAATCTATCAGCATCGGGTTGTGCTCAAACCAGAAGCCAAGCCGATTAAACAACCCAGCTACCATATGAATCCCAACTATGCAGCACAGGTCAAGCCAGAGCTTGATAGGTTATTAAAAGTCGGATTCATCGTACCAGTAGAACATGCTGAGTGGATATCACCCATTGTTATCGTTCCTAAGAAAAATAAGCAATTCCGAATATGTGTCGATTACCGGAAATTGAATGCAGCCACCGTACCTGATCCATTTCCACTTCCATTCCTTGATACAATGCTGGATAGAGTGGCAGGACATGAAATGTACTCCTTTTTGGATGGTTACAGTGGGTATAATCAAGTCAGAATGGCTGAACAAGACATACCGAAAACCGCTTTCATTACCAATTGGGGTGTTTTTGCTTGTACAGTTATGTGGTTTGGATTAAGAAATGCTCCTAGCACTTTCCAGTGATGTATGCAGTAAATCTTCTCACCCTATCTTACTTCTTTTATGCAAGTATATCTAGATGATTTCTCTTTATTTGGTAAGATGGTAGAACACCTATATTATTTACGGTGTTGTTTTGAGAAATGTCATGAATACAGACTCTGCTTGAACCCAAACAAGTTTGTGTTTGCTGTTTCATGTGGTAAGCTCCTTGGCCACATTGTATCTGCACAGGGCATACAAGTTGATCCAGACAAAGTTGCATCTGTGTTAGAAGCACCTGTGCCTACTACACCGAAAGAAGTGATGAGATTCATGGGTCAAGTCAGATGGCATGGTCGACATTTACGGTGGCTTGCTCACTTGGCAATACCACCAAAACCGGTTAATAACCAGTACTCCTCGACAGTTTGATTGGACTCAGGAATGTCAAACTGCATTTGATCGTCTAAAAGGTTTATTAACGTAGGTTTCGATTCTACAACCTCTTGATTGGGATCGCCCATTTCATGTTTTTGTAGACGCATCAGATATAGCCATTGGAAGTGTCTTAATGCAACAAACCGATAAATGGTTTAGGCCTGTTTATTATGCAAGTAGAAGGCTTGCTCCTGCTGAAAAGAATTATTCAGTAACTGAAAGAGAATGTCTTGGTTTGGTATATTCTGTAAAGAAATTTCGGCATTATTTGCTAGGCCGTAAATTCATCTTTCATGAAGACCATGCGGCGTTAGTGTATCTAGTTCGACAATAGCATTTAGGTGGTTGATTAGCGCATTGGGTTCTACTATTACAAGAGTTTGATTACGAAGTAATTCATTGACCCGCAACTGCACATGCATTAGCAGATTTCCTTTCTCGGTTAGATTTCGGTGAAGCTCTGATCGGTGTTGATGACACCACACCTGCAATTTATGTTATTGAACCAACTAATGATGAATCTGCAGAACCTCATGTGACACCTACTTACTATGATCAGTTATTAACTTTTCTTACTGATGGATATCTTCCTGCTCAGGCTTCTCCTGCAATGCGTAGGAAAATTGAAGTTTACAGTCGCACATTCCGGTTGATTGCTGGAGAATTGTATTATATGGATCACACTGGAGTTTTACTTCGTTGTATTCCTCCACATGAAGTAAACTCAGTTATCGCTCTAGCACATTCAATACCTTTCGGTGGACATTTTGCAGCAGATTTAACACACTGGAAAATTCTGCAAAGTGGGCTTTGGTGGCCTACCATGTACAGAGATGTATCTCAGTTTGTCAAACAGTGTGACAATTGTCAACGGTCTGGACAACCTTTACAACAACATTTTTTCCCTCTCCAACTTGTATTACCCTTGGAGCCTTTTCAGAAATGGGGTCTTGACTTTATTGGACCAATCACACCTCCAGCAATCCTTAGCAATAACAGATATATTATGACATGCACAGATTATGCTACAAGATGGGCAGAAGCTTGGGCTTTACGGTCCGCTACAGCTATTTCGGTAGCAAAATGTTTAATGAAAGACGTATTTCCACGATTTGGGTTACCTCTTGAACTAGTGACTGATCAAGGCACACATTTTGTTAACAATTTAATGAAAGTGCTCACACACTCTTTTCAGATTCTGCATAAATTTAGTTCTCCTTATTACCCTCGTGCTAATGGCTTGGCTAAAAGTACAAACAAGACCTTGTTGAGTATGCTTCGTAAATTAATTATCGAATCACCAAAAAGATGGGATCAGTTACTACCTACAGTATTATGGGCATACCGGACTACTTACAAAGTTGCCACCGGACTGACTCCTTTCAAACTTGCATATGGAATGGAGGCAATTGCACCAATGGAGCTTGTAGTACCAAGCTTACGTGTGGCCATCTCTCAGAAATTGTTACCTGAAGATTCTTAGCCATTTCGGTTGGATACACTCAGAGAACTAGATGAACATCGCTGGGAAAGTTTTCTGACTCTTCAAGAAGTGCAGTTGAGGCAAGCTCGTACACATGATCGGTATCTTAAAACTCCAGTTTTTACGGTAGGACAATTTGTGCTATTTTATAATGCAAAATCAAATCGTTCTGCTGGAAAATTCAAGTTACGATGGTTTGGTCCTTACCAGATTACTGAACAAGTGGGCCCAACAACTTTTCGGTTGGCTACTTTGACCGGAATTCCTCTTCCGAAAGTGATAAATGGTTCAAAGTTGCGGCCGTATCATCAAGCGCCTGATGCGCACTGAAGTGTTCTGCGGTTGCCCGTGTATTTTTTCTTTTTTCTTTTCTTTTCCTTTTTACTTTTGCGTGATTAATAAAATAAAGTCTGTAAATATCCTCGTTTTGATATCTAATTATGGTCAATAGCCGCCCTACATTATCGTTCTGCTCATGCATGCACACCGAAGTTATGAAGGTTATCATCTCAACATTGCGCGATGATTAACAATTTTGGTCGCCTCACACTGCCAACAATCTACTTAACCTTTTTCATTCCACTATTAATCGCTATTGTGTCTGTGTGTTTTGTGTGCTTGTGCTTTCTGTATACCCTGTGCAATTGTGTTCTTGTGCTTGTTATTCATGTGCGCACCATGGAAGCGTTAGCAAACTTTGCTGCGCTCCGTGACGGACTCCCTGCTGATGTGGGTGAGTTCCTGTGTGTCCGTGGGTTGGCCAATTTTGTTGAATTGCCTTGGCATTCAGTGGATTGTCACCCGTTCTACCCTCAAATCATTGCCGCCATCGCTGCCACACCTGCTATGGACTAGAGTTGGCCAATAACCTCATTACCATCTCGGGTAGTAATAACTCTATAGACCTTTGCTGATGCTTTCCGACTCTCTTCGAGAGGTCGAGAAAATGGCCCTAATTTGCCAATAGCTACAATGATCCAATTGTTTCCCCGATATTCTTCTAATGAATATGCTATCCTTTGTCATCCTGAGCCTGAAAGAACAGCCTTACAGTTCTTAGTCGCCATCTTGAACCTGCAAAAACGTACATATGGGATATCTCGCCCATTCTATTCAGCAATAGATTTGGATGCCAGAGAACCTGTAAACTTTGCCTCATACTATTTCCGTCGCATTCATAGAGAATGCGTTTCGGTAATTAAACAGGTCAATAAAGCAGATATGCCGCGTTCCCGTCTCCCCCACATATTAAGTTTCCTGTTTCTGGCCATACAAGAAGCACAACCGCCTTCCAGAGGTCCAGTTCTCTACCATGAAGAATCTGCACAGATATTGGAAGATGATGAAGAGGACGACGAAGAAATCTTCCAGCTACTCCGCCGAAAACGCATCAGAATCAGTTCATCTGACAGTCAAGTACAGGGTTCGGCCGCAGGAAAAGAAGCAGACAACAATCAAGAAGAAGAACATGAAGAAGAGACTTTCCACGATACAACCACCTCCATGCATAATGAATCATCAGCGCAGTCCTCTCCAAATCAGCAACAAGAGCATGATGATGTTAGATATGCTCAATACTCCACCCTCATGTGACCACAAATGATCCATGGTGCTCTAAGTTGTAAGGCCCCCATTATGAGGAGAAGCCATTATGAGAGCCCGGACATTTGTGGAACCCTAACTTCCAAGTTAGATGAGGTCTATGTGTGACCGTTGATGGTTATAGATGATCTTTGTGAGCCTAGCCGTCAGGTTAGGTAGGGCATAAACTTCCAGGCCATTGGGTTATCATTTAAGGTGAAAATAAAGGCCCTGTGGCGTTGCGCCGTTTCCCCATAGAACCTTAATGGGGGGAGTGCAGAGGGGGGCTTGCCCCCTTCTGCGGGGTCCGGGGGGCCTATCCCCCCGGCCTGTAGGGCCGAGACGGTAGGACTTCTGGTCGTGGAGATATTGTCGGATCATATATTTTACCGACTAATTTGTATCTCCCGACTACGTTTATCTATACCGAACCGCCTTGTAAAAGCTATATAAGCACAGCCCAGGTTGAGCTTTATATAGCATTGCGCACTAGTAAGCCCTTCATCTAGAGTCTGTCTAGATCGCCATCTAAGCTCCACAGTGGGAGCGCACGGGTGGACAGCACCATCATTGTAACTGCATTATGCTTTGCAATCTGAGAATTTGAGTTCTCTACCTCTCAGTCTGCGTCTATCTTTGTCTGCGTTTTTCTCTCAACTCTGTCTACAGGTCTATTCCGCTGTGCTGTTATTTTCTTATAGATGATACCACCAATTCTGCAGCAAGCTCTTCTAAAGAAGAATTTCAACAACAATCCAAACAGGAAAAGCAAGAAGATGGGCAACCTATTATTAAAGAAATTTTTGAAGAACTGATTAAGGCAGTTGAGTCTCCAGTTTCCAACCCTGATGACACTACGCAACAAACCACCGAAAAGGTATTAGAAACTAACACTGTTCTTCTCACTACTCCACCTGTGCCTCCAATTAAACCCCATATTCCCATTCCACCCATTATACCTGATGCACCTGATTCCTCATCTTCTTCACCGAACTATTCTCCACCAAATTCCCATAAGCTCCTCACCACTTCTTCATCTCAACCACGTCCTTCCCTTCTCTTTCCTTTGCTTCCTGTATTTAATGAACTAGCATCCATGGGTCAAATGTTGATCCAATTATCACGGCAACTACAAGAACAAATAAAAGAGGTAACTGATAATATCAGAGATGATTTCCAGCATAAAGTTGATGTTTTGGAAGCAGACATTAGCCCTCTCTAGGAAGAACTAGAGGCAGTTAAAGCAAAAAATCAAACTTTAAACGAACAAATTAAGGAGTTACAGGCCAGACTTGCCGAACAAGAAACAGTAACTAGTCAAGGAGATGCAGCAATGGCTGAAGCTCGAGAAAAAGATGAGTTATTAAGTGTTGCTGATGCAGAACTTGTCCAGTTGAAGCTGTTAGTGCAAGATAAAGAAGATGCCCGCATTGCACTGGGTGATTTGTTAAAGGAGACTCGAGATCAATTGGATGAAGCAGTACAAAAAGGGCAAGAAATGGCAGCTTTACTAAAGCAAACAATTACGTAGCTAGAGTTTGCAAATTCAAACTTATTTGAATCAAATGCTGCTCTTAGGAGCAAGATGTTGCTGGTCGCTCAACTAAAGAAGGAGATACCAGAGATAAGAAGAGAAAGAGATGCCTATTTCAAAACAATTCAATTTCAGAATCAAGAGTTGGATAGAAGAGAGAACCAACTGGATGCTCAAAAAGAAAGATTATCCAAAGTTGATAAGCAGATCACAGATATGAAAGTCAGTCGTGATGCGGCTCTGTCCAATGAATTTTACTTACAGGAAGCTTTTTTGCAGACATAGGCAGAGAGTTTAATGAGCCAAGTTATTTCTTTAAGTTTAGTACGGACAGATGCTCAGCTCGTAGAACCAGAAATTTTGAAGCAGATGTTAGAGTCATTGAAGAAGAAAATTGCCCGGACTTTTAGGTTAGCTAGAACTATGTATCTAAAAGGTATAGTTGATGAGCCGTAATATTTTTTGTATACCTGCGGGTTCAAGTCAACCGTGCGTGCCAGTGTAAGCCGCAGGATTGGCAATTGTAAAGTCTGCCTCTTTTTATATTCCACACGAACCGAAAGGTCGTTGCGTAGACATTGTAACCTTCTTATAAATCAATGAAAAGAGATGCTTCGGTGACGACCAGAGGAGTCGCCAGACTGTCTGTCTGGTTGATGAAGTCTGTGTCGTTTCCGTGGTGTGTTTGAGAACTCTGAGTTATTCTGTGTCTTTCTGTGTTGTTGATTATCTGTACCTGTCTAGTAAAGATTAAGCTACAGTAATGTTTATTTTAAGTTAAGTACTGAATCATGGTTTCCACTAAGTTTATTACTGTGAGTTTGTGTTACGGTCATCTTGCATTGTGCGTTGGTCACTGAGGAAGTCTTATTCTGTGTATGAATCGATATTCTGTGAGTAGATGAATCAGACGAAGTCCGAGTTTTCGGTTAGTAAGTTGGATTAGTAAAGTTATTGAATAGACTGTTATGTGAGTGAGTTAATTTGGGAAAATCAAGTATAGGGCCTCTGTTGAACAGACCCCTTCCACTCCCAAGAACCCGAATAGAGATTAAACGCGCTTCTGACGGCAAAAGTGACGTTTAACAAATGATATTGGTGGTGAGGTGATGTTCTTGTATCCGTAGTCCTCTTGCTAGATCTATCATTATTGGATCCCAATCGATTGGACCTCAAACATCTGGATGTGGTAGGCATAGCTGATCAGCATGTATGGCTTGTTCTATTGCAGAGAGATGTAATAGGTGGGTGGGCCTCAAAACAAAAATTTTTGAGTGGTAATCCCAGAACCCTATAGAGAACATCTCTTCAAATGTCTTCTTGTAGCAAGTAGGTAAGTACTTTATGTGTGCATGCCATGCGCAAATTGTGATGATGGAGGGGGTTTGGCTCATGTCGTATACCAAATCGCGGTTCTCTTCAGAAAACTCGAGGGCTAAAATATATGGAGCTTTGATTTTGCAAAAATTCTTGAACACCATCGTCATTAGCTCGAAGATCTTCATACATATGTGTGCGACAATGTCTGGTAGATATTTTAATCATGCAGATTAGTGCCATATGGTGGAGATCATATAGGCAACAGTGGTCAGTGCTTTGGGAGGAGCAAAGTACGAATAGCCAATCCAATCGGAACACCCTTTTTTGTTGTAGACTTTTATTGCAAATGCTTGCCAAGATCTATGATAGACAATAGGGCAATAACATGGGTTATATTTAATATATAATGGCATGTTTGACCATGTGTGCATCATTTCAGGGTGGTCCATCAAGAGTCGGGCACGTCAATTGGGTTGAAAAATAGAGCTTGCTTGTGCCTCGTCCGGTAGATCAGCTGGCTCAAATTGAGTAACGAATGTTGGCTCTTTCCCTGTATGCTACTTAATCTCAGCATTATAATTTGCTAACAAGAAAAAATATGGCATGTACCACATTTTGGATGTGGTAACAAGCTGTTGATGAGATAGGTTCTAAAAATAAGAGGAATTAAGAACTGTGTCTTCCAAATTGGAGAGCAATTTGATTTGTATGGCTACTCTATCATCATAGGTTTGTCCTATCTGCTCTACCCTCATTAGCCAACCTGGTGCTTCTATCTCAAAGGTGTCTTGGCCTTTGATAGTGACACGCCCTCCAGGTACTGGCATAGGCTCATATGGTTCTTCAAAACTTTCTTTGACTGGAATTTCCACCACTATGTCGGGTTCTAGGTCTTCAAATGGAGAGGGTGGCCTCTCATATGGTAGGAGTCTTGCTTGGAGTTCTTCCACCTATTTCTTAAGGGCTTCCACTTCCTTTGTAGGCTGAGGGAGGATGGCCGGCTCCTGTTGAGATGTGTTGACAATGGTTAAGTGCTTCTTGAAGTTTGCACATTCTGATTCCATCTTTTCATATGACTCTAAAAGGTTAGCATGTTTCTCAAGTAGTATCTTTATGTCTTCTAAGAGAACAACTCGATACTTTGTAGGACTAATCTCTGTGCTTGGGGTCCCTTCCATAGGAGCTTCAAGTTTATCTTAGTTTTGTTGTTGGAGCCGCTTGTTCTCTTCCAATGTTGTAGACATGTGCTTTTTGAGAAGCCCTAGATTTCTTCGGAGTTTTGCATTGGTGAGATGTTGCTCGTGTAGCATTGTCTCCAAGTCTTTCACAGCTTGAGCAGCCACATTTGATGTCTTGGCCTCCAATTCTGTATGTGCTTGTCGTAAGGTGAAGTATTCTGCCTGGAGTGCTTCATCGTCAGCTTCTAGTGGATGTTGTGTTGAACAAAGAGATGGGTGTAGGTGAAGTTGGTGGTAGGGGCATGGGGGATGGTGGAATCATGGGGGGAGGGAGAGGTGCAATGGGTGGTGAAATGTCCATAGGGTCAGACAATGTGGTACATTGTCGTGATGTTTCATGTGAAAGGATGGAAAAGAGGTCGGAAGCCTATTCAACATCCGTAAGTGAATACATGAAAAGAAGCTTATATTCATTCAAGTGTCATCTATATGTTTCAGATAATCAAACTTCGACTAAAATAATCACCCCTTAGTTTTTATGTTCTTAGCATAAATGCTTCATCACACATAATGGCGTTTAACATACTTATGAGATGAAAAGCTCCGTTCCATATTTGAGAGCCGAAATTAGCCTTCATATTTGTTTTACCAAATTACAAACAAAACCTTCAACGTAGAACTTCCTCTACTCTAATTCATATTAATAGAAATGGGTTTGTATATATACGCCACTTTGAATTCAATTTTAAGAAAGTCATTACGGGTAATCCCTTTCGCATGCCGTAAGCTTTCAATTCTGCACCATGACAAGACAATGGATGCGTGTTTCCTTTCGTTATCCTAAGCAAACATCGTTAACATCACTTCTTCATTGTTTTTAGTTTCTGGTTTTGGTTTTTTACAAAACTGAGTTTATATTTACATCAAACAAACAGAGGCGACTTTAAAATACACACGCAAATGAGCAATAAAAAACCGAATCACATTTGAGCCATCGCTTTCTTGATTCAAATAGTCATTACCTGCAGGATGGCATAACACAAGGGAACAAAATTTTCAGAGAACAATAAACTAGGAGTATCTTCGTTATGATCTCATGCTTGCAGAACCATTATGGAAATCAATTAAAAACAATCTTTGTTTGCATACGCCATCTTATTTGAAACTCTAGCATTAAAGCTTTCATTTATCCAAATGTGTTTAACAAAAGATCTTTTAAAACATTTTCAAAAATAAAAGGGAAAGAGAAGGTGTTAAAGCCCTCCCTTACGGTAAAAGCCTAGGCCCAGACGGGCTCACTAATGAGTTTTTTAAATCCTTCAAGTTGGTGGGAAATCGCCACCCCTCTTCATCTGGTTTGGCAAGAGGCGCTCGAGTTTGGCACACTTTGGATTTGTTTCAACAATGGCATTATCAAATTAATTCACAAAAAAGGAGAAAAGAATAGAATTGAAAACTGGTGTCCTATTACCATGCTCCAAATGGGATATAAGATCATTGCCAAAGTCATAGCCAACATAATTTCCAGCCATTTGAGAGCGTAGTTAAGCAAGGACCAAAAAGGTTTCATCAAAGGCGGGTCAATTTTGGAAACCATTATAGATATCTGGGAAGGTCTCGACTTTGCAAATGAGTCGAGACAAGATGTGGTCTTCCTCAAGATCGACTTTGATAAAGCCTACGATAGGCTAGAATGGGACTATATTCTGCAATTGCTTAAATATCTTGGATGTAGTAAAAAATTCACCAAGATGATTGGGACCCTTCTAGGAAACGCGTTGATCAAATTAATGTTAATGGCAAACTTTTGAAGGTGATCAAACTTAGAAGATCAATTAGACAAGGGTGCCCATTGGCTCCCCTTCTCTTTGCCATTACCACGGAAGGGCTTAGCAGGCTGGTGGAGCATGAGGTGGAAGCTGGTAATATCAAAGGCCTCCGTTTGCCTCATGAACATGGTCAGATCACCATGAGACTTTTTGTCGATGATATGAATGCGTTTGTCCACAATGATAGTACCAGCCTAGAGATGTTCTGGAGGTGTCTCGATACTTTTTGCGAAGCCTCTGGATCCATAATCAACCACTCTAAGATTGCCTTCAGAGCTATTCTCGGGTCCCAACCTAACCTTCTCATTGATCATGGCTGTCAAATCATTCCACAGGGCCAAATTTTTTGACTTCTTGGGATTCCCTTGGGGTTTGGTATCTCTATGGAGCAACGGTGCAACTGGGTGCTGGCCAGACTCGAAAACAAGCTAAACTATTGGAGAGGTATGCAAATCAATCTCGCTGGTCGTGCTATGGTTATCAACACATTCCTCATATCATCGACCATTTACTTCCTTTCTTATTGGAGACCGAAAGAGCAAGATCTATCGAAATTGGATAGTATATGTAGAAACGTCCTTTGGACGGGCGACCACAATAGGAGGGGGTGCCTAAAATCAAGTGGTCCATCTACACCAGCCAAAGAGATAGTGAAGGCCTTGGCATTCTAGACATTGGGTGCATGGCTAACAAACTTGCGGCAAAATGGATGATTAAGGCTTGGTGCAACGGGGAGGCCTCGTGGGCCAAGTTGATCTTCAGAAACAAGAACATTAGGGGAAAAAATGAACCCTGCATGTGGCTTGTAAGGATTCCCAAGTTTAAGGGATTAAGCCTAATCTTGTACTTGCTTGAGGGAACAAAGTGCATTTAATAGAGCACTTTTTAGTAGGCAAGACTTGGGTTTTTTTTAGGCCCAAGTAGGGTCATCTCTCTCTTCTGTAAAAGAAAGAGAGAGAGATTCCACTTTACACATCATCAAATCCGTCCATCTTTGTGAATAAAAAAATGACTTTTTTTTGAAAAGTCACACAGTTAGTTATTGCTTACTAAAAAGGGCCCATTTCTTAATATACATGTCAGAAGTTACTTTTTTTTTTAATGGATTTTTAATAAAATCACTCAAAATAGTTCTGTTTTCAAACTGCTCCAAAAGTAAAGTGCCACATCATCAAACTCGTAACTTTCCCTACCTCAAAAAATGAGTTTTTCAAATTTTAATCATTTTCACTCACATAGAATGGAAAACCTCACCCTGACCCATACACATATCAAAAAAGTAATTTTCTCTATGTACAAATACTTCTTACTCCATTATACATGTTATTTTAATTCTCTTCTATCTTTCTCTCTCTTACCTCTTGAATTCTAGCAGCCATGGGGTACTCGAACAATTTCCTTCAAGGAGAAGATGTAACAATAATAGAATCACTCACAAAGAAATTTTTCTCCCATGAGATGAAAATATTCATGTCCAAGTAGGTGGTTCATTCTTTCTTTGTGATCAAAGATGTACTATTCATTTTACTTTCCAGTATTCATGTACTATTTTTCAGGAGGAAAAGCACTCAATACCATCATTGAAAGCTCTTTCATGTGGAGTGGGAGGACACAGACACCATATTCTTCTAATGAGGTATATATTTTTCTTGATTCTCATATTTGCAAAAGAATTAAACCAATATTTCCTTTGCATAGGTAATTCATCTAAGAAATAAGTGCTTCATCAACACCACAGAAGCACTTTAAATTGTTAATATTTTCTCTTACTTCTCCTTCGTTTCAAAAGAATGACACCAATATTACACAGTATGGATAGGAAAATGTGTGTGGAAGCATTTCTCCATGATTATAGAAGTTATTCATTAGGAACATGAATTATAAAGAGGACATGATTGATATTGCCACATAGTAGTTACACATAAAAGAAAATATGCCTAGGTATGTTTAGCATGCAACCATGACTAAGAAGTCAATGAAGAAATCATATCCTTAGTTTATGAAGAACTCATATACATATGCTTCTGTTTGTACAAAACAATAAATAAATAAATTTATAATCTATAGAGGCTTCAAAAATCAATGTTCTTCCTCTAGAATAAAATCTACCTCTACTAATCTTCTTTTCATATCCCTTTTGAATTTGATTTTATATATGTTTATCTTTTTTCTACATGTTGTGGTGATAGGCTCAAATTCATATTAAAGATACTAATCATCAATGACTTGGAATAGTGAAAGGTAAGGTACATTCTACATTCAGATGTTGTTTGTTTCTTTAAATTTTGCTCAGTTTATTCATTGAAATATTACATGTTGTATTGTCATATGGAGAATTTTGATGTATGGATTTTTATCAGTCAAGATTCTAGTACTGTAGTGATGGAAAAGTCCCACTATAGATCTAATAGTAATTTCTTAAAAAGTACATGTCATGTTAGTGGTTCTATGCATGTTGACTAGTTGGAATAATACTCACTTGCTTTTCTTCAAACAACTTTTGCAAGAGTTTGACTATTAGAAATGTTTTCATGAAATTACAACACAACATTGCAAGTGAAAATTGGAGGTTATCGGCAAGTCCTTTGCATCATGGTCAATGTCATGCACAAAAAGTGTTTTAAGGTTCAACTTGGAACTCAAGTTACATAAGAGGCATCATTGATTATTTTATACTAATAAGTTTTTGTGGTATATCCTATCCATGCTCAAGGTACATAATGACCACCTTGGATGAAGCTCCATCACAGAGGATGAAGTGTTCTACATGCAACAGAGGTCACCATACAATCATAGAGTGGCTCAATATGACAGAGTGAAGTCGATTAAGAATATCAAAATAGTTCATACCCTCATCCATAGAATCATTCTTGTGAGCATGATGAAGATCAACTGCCATAGATGTGACCATTCATAAAAAGATTCTAAGGACATGCACAAAGGGGAATAATAGATCCACTAATCATTGATGATGAACCATTTGAACTCAATCTACCTCCAAATGGAACATGGTTGATGAAACATGCATGAAGTAACCATTCCAAGTCATCCAAAAAGGAGAGCTTCAAGGAATCATCATGAAACATAAGCATATTCCAACATCATATCAAGTAGCGGCTATAAAGTCACTACTATAAGGTCAAAGAACACTACCCACATATGAGAAAAGAAACATATGCCATAATTTGTGTCACAATGTCAATCAAGGCATAGATGTAAAATGAATAAGAACTACCAACCACATCATAGATCATATGTAGCACAACCTAAAGTTTCTCCTAATGCAAAAGCAACAAAAAAGTGAGCAAACGTTATCGATCCTTAGTGATTCAAAGTTAATGCACTAGACTTTGGATATAATCAATAGCACTTCAAGCCATCCAAGAGGAAGGAGATGCATTCCTTACT
Source organism: Ceratopteris richardii (assembly GCA_020310875.1). Lineage (NCBI taxonomy): Eukaryota > Viridiplantae > Streptophyta > Polypodiopsida > Polypodiales > Pteridaceae > Ceratopteris > Ceratopteris richardii. The sequence continues at coordinate 59,499,308 of CM035414.1, forward strand.
TCTATTTTGAAAGATATTGACTTGTGTGTAGCTCATGTGAAGATGATGACCATATAACCAAACAAACTAGATGGGACCATACATGATTATGTAATCATTCTTGTTGAAGAGACAGATTTTGTAAAATCACATTTCCATTATGATTATCTACTTTTAATCATCTTTCTTACACATGCTCAAGTCCACATTGATCTATATCATATGTTCATAATTGTATCCACTTGCGTAAAGATGGTATGTGTGCAAAACAAATCCCTTAGAATCAAAACTAGTATTTGCATTGTTCAACTAGGTTGTGCATATAATAAGGTCCATGAACCTAAAATTTGAAAGAAAGGAGTTGTATTGTCACTAACCACATCATATTCAAATGTCCTAGGAAGAATATACAAGCTGGGTTTAAGACTTCCACGATCACCATTCCACATCAAAAGATCATCATCTGAGTCAGAAAAGGAGTACTATCCATCCTGAGAATCATGCCCTTGATTCTTTAGCTAGATATACTACAAACCCTTTCTAGTACCATCATGGATATCCATCATCGTGTTCCAGTACAACATATAAAGAACTCTAAAAAGACCAATAACTATGAAGATTCAATTTCCAAGAAATCTCACAGTTACATAGCTACTTCCCATGGAACTTATCGCTTTGAGAGGGAGGTGATGTCATAAACACAAAGGAAACCATTGTAAAACCATAAATTCTATGAAAATGTTTATATCTCATGAATGGTTTAGAATTTGGAGAAATGGATGCTACCATCATGTCCGGAACACGCAAAAACCCTAAGATTGACTGTTCATTTGTCTAATTCTGACATCTAGAGCCTTGGTAACCTAAAAAAGCACCAGAAAAGGGGCAGCCACAGAAACGCAGGATAGGCCTTTGCAAAAGTTTTGCAGAGGTCTATCCCGCGTTTCTATGGCTGCCCTTTTTTTGGTGCTTTTTGAGGTTACCAAGGCTCTAGATGTCAGAATTATACAAATGAACAGTCAATCTTAGGGTTTTTGCATGTTTCGGACGTGATGGTAGCATCCATTTCTCCAAAATCTAAACCATTCATGAGATATAAACCGTTTTTTGGTGCTTTGAGGTCATGCAATGTCATCAAATGGTGGAAATAAGTATTACTTCTTGCAAATTTTAGGGAAATTATGCAACCCAAGAACTAAATAGGAGCATATATGATTATGTGATCATTCTTCTTGAAGAGATGTTTTGTAATGTGAAATTATCTCATTGGTAATATACTTTTTCATAAACTTTCTTACACATGCTCAACTCCACATTGATCTATATCATATGCACTCAAGTCAACATGCTATGTATGTAGAGCAAATCATTTATGGTTATGAACTCATTTTTCCATTGGTAAACTTAGCTGAGCACATAATGAGTTTCATGGACCTTCAATTTGTAATAATAAAGTTTCATATCCACAGCTATAAATAAACTTGCATGGCCTCAAAAGCACAAAAAAAGTTCATCCATAGAAAGACACAATAGGCCTCTACAAAACTTTTGCAAGGACATATCCCATGTTTCTATGGCTCCTCTTTTTTGATACTTTTGAGGCCATGCAAGGTTATTCTTAGTGGATATGAAACTTTATTATTTAGATTTTTAGAGCCGTGGAACTTATTTCTAACAAGTCACTTACTCTAGAGTGATCCATGCATATACTTCTACAATGGGAGCCAGTATAAACAAACATAGTCACATGAGATAACATAGTTTGCGAAATATAATTTAGGATAATATCCTCATGTCTAGCATTCTTGTTGTGCCTCTATACCCCACATAAGGCAGAAATCCCCCTTTGAACTCCTCCCATTAAGGTTCTATGGGGAAATTCCATGGCAGCAGAGGGCCTTTAGTTTCAGCTTGAATGGCATTCAAATTGGCAAAACTTTTATGCCCCACTTACCTCATGGCTTCAATCACAAAGACCATTTATTACCATAAATTTTCACATATAAAACTCATCTAGCTTAGAAGTTAAGGTTCCATGGATGTTTGTACTCTCAAAGTGGTTTCTCCTCATAATGGGGGCCTTATAACTTAGAGCACCATGGATCATTTGTGGTACTTGAGGAGTAAGTATTGAGTATATCTAACATGAGTGGCCTTTTTTAGTTATATCATTTGTAATTTTAAACTTCATAAATGATCATCTATTGAGAAAATTAACCAATAAAATGTCAATTATTGTGAACTTGAACATACTCTATATAAAAGCAAAAATTGAATAATCACCAAGAGAAATTATAAATGCACAGTTGTGGACTACAAAAATGTGAGAGTAGACATGTTTTCATTACAAATATCAAATCTTATAAAATTTACAAATTATTGGTATCAATGATTGTACAACTTGAAGTGCTTGCAAATGCAAGAACACATCACAAAATTTGCGATGCTCATCCATGATGTAAAGTATTTCTAGACCAATTCTAGATCAAGAGGATTTTTAGATATATTAGTAGGAGAGAAGGGATCAGAGGAGAAGGTATATACAATATCTAACATGAATCAATTGTCCTACTTTTTACAAGGTTCTTGAAAGTGCAAAAACCATGAGATACAATGACTAGGGCCCAAGAAGTGACATTATCAGGTTGCAAAAGAACTATGACAATGAGAGTTTTGTTCCATCTTTGCTCCAATCTACAGGGACTTTCATTTTGTATTCCATTCTTCTACCCACCTATAATCAATTTGCAAGAAATTGAAGTCATTAAAGTAAAATAAACAATAATGAAAAGATTACTTTAACAAAAGCATGAAACATTTCTCACCTTATGTCCTTGAATTTTGAATTTGGATTGAGTTAGTCCTTCAAACCCCATAAGCATCAAGTGTTCTCTCAGATTAGCCAAGGTCCAATGATTATTCACTAAAATAGTTTTTGTTTCATTATTGGGCAATCTAAGCTTTATTTCAAATGAATGTAAAGATCCCTCTGAACTTTGAAATGGTATCCATTTGCCAAGTTTGCACATCCAACAATCATAGTAGAATCTGATGTATAATGAAGTACGTTGTTTCAAATATCGAAATCCTATACCTGTTCCACTTATTTTACAAAGATATTTATCACCTTTTTCAATTCATTCTATCAAACCCCAATCTTCACCAAGAAGACTTTCGACTTGCTCATATGTGATATCTTTACACATGAACATGGTTGAAGTCTCTTGGAATGAGAATCCTTGGAATAAATATACAAAACAATGAATGGGAAAAGACCAGTGCAAACCTACAGACCTAGACACTTTTGTGAATTTCAAAGAGTTATGTATATCCATTACCATCTTCTACTTCAAAGATGATACGGACCATATATCAGGTTTTGGACCACTCCAAGCTAAGAAGAGAATGTGCTTCAATTCTCTCTAACCTTCCAAAACCATTCACTGTAGAGGGTACTCCACCAAAGTAGAAGGAAATATATCTGAAACAAACAAAAACATATCTAAATAGTTCAAAAATATATCCGACACAAGAAAACATAAAATATTGTAGAGTAATACTTACAATTCACAGGATATCTCATTCTACTAGAGTTTTTCAAGTTTCATAGTTGCCATTGTAAAAACATGTTGTACAATAACAACCATCCCATTGTCTCTGTGCTTCTTGAAGCCAAGTTACTTTCCCTTCCAATGAAGATCTAAGTTTCCATGATCTCTGACTCGATGAGGCCCAACTCTAGAGGGTTGCATGTATACCCATGCACCTTTGGAGTACTCATGTGATAGCCACTGTCCATCTGTGGCTTTGATATTGTGACATCTTAATGTGAGGATTTCATCTTTCGATCGCATAGAAGCTTTAGCTGTTGCCATTGAAGCTAAAGGTCTTCAAGCTACAACATTAATTCGAGATAGGAGATGCACGTAGGTTGGAGTGTAGAAAGAGGAGCTTCAATGGTGTGCTACAGAGTGAAAGTAGTGGGAAAAGATGACTTTTTGGGACCTGGGTATGAAAATGTGAGGTTTAGGAGGGCAATAACTCTTTTTTGAGTATTTTTGAAAAAACCCATTTTTTTGAGCTCAAAACATCCACGGATTTTGAATTTGGGGTCAAAAAGAGTACTTTTGACCCTAAAAAGTAATGGGGGGTCCATTTTCAGATGTTATGATGAGTTTTTTAACTTTTTAGAAATTTTGAATTTTTGGGCCCTACTGAGTTACGAGATTCCTTCTCTCTCTAGAGGCAGCTCATTAAAGAAGGGAGAAATATGTCCCCTCTTCCCCCTTCAACCTAGTATATTATAGGGCATAGACTGTGGCCACCACCCTCATCTGATTGGTCCATCACTAATCACTCCTTAATCTGAAAGGCCCATTCAGGGTTCATTTTTTGCCCTAATGATGAGCTGGCTCTCATGGGATTCCCAAATTGGAAGAATCTTGACATCTTGACCCTGTTGTTTTCCCCGATCCCCGTCTTCCCGAAAGGCTCGAATCTTGTGTGCTCCCTATGGATGAGTTGGAATAAAGTCAAAAGCTACACAAGAATAAGTGAAGACTGGAAGTGGGCAGCCCGTATCAGACAAAACAACTCTATCTGGTTTTCGATTTATGGCATCCGGAGCGTGGAATCTTGGAACATTCAAAACGTCAAGAAGCTATGGAACAAAGGCTTCAAAAAATGGAAACATCTCTGGAAACAAGACACCAACTAGTGGATCAACTTTGAGGATATGGACCCTAGCCTCAACATTTCGTATGAAGAATGGAACACTTTGCAAAGCAGATGTCTCGCCTGGGACCACTATAAAGTACGCCTTCTCATGGGGCATGACACATCGAGCTCGCTAGGTCTCAAATGGCACAACGGGAATAGCCTATCAAAAATCCCAAACATCAAAGAAACGATTGATTATCAAGTTAACCTCAAAAAGAAGTGGTGCATGTCATGGACACGGCTTCGGTGGGACATGAAGTTCATGGCTATCTGGCACCCCTTCATAGAAATCAAAAAGTCTGTCCTCTTATAGCAAATTCTTCATCGTGGAATCTAGACCAACCTTAAGGCTAGCAAATTTTGTGGGATACCTCCTTGGTGCAAACGCTGCTACCAGTCTATCAAAGATTTTTCTCACATCTTCTTTACCTGTCCCAATTCCTACAGGCTCTGGGAGATTGTCGGAAATTAGTCTTCAGAAACATATCAGTTGGAAGCAAGCTCTGCTGGGAAAAGCGATCGACTGCTCCACGACTCTTTGGAACGCCATCAAAGGGGAGGTCCTATGGAAAATCTAGCGGGAAAGATGTTCTTTTAATTTTGGCGGCTCCCCCAAAGAGTGGTCAATTGAGAAATCATTGTTCCTCCTTGGCAAATGGTTAATCCCCTCCCCTTCAGACATCATAAAGTGCTCCTTTTGATCAACAACAAGCTTAAACCCAAGTGGGACCCACATGAGGGTGACGAGAGGGTGATTAACCTTCTTTATAATGCCATCCAAACTCTGTAAAAGCTACCCCTACTTTGTGGGATTCGGGGGGTCCCGTGGGCACTAGTCCCCTTCTCCTGTACTTTTCTTTAATTAATTCAAGTCCGGAGAGTAGGCTAAAGCCGAACTTCCTTTATTTAAAAAACAATTGCTACAATGTCCATAGCTTCAAAGACCCGTTTCCTTTTATTCCTTTAACTGAAAGTTGTCACGTTCGAGTGTTTTGATCCTCATGTTCAATAGTAGAAATCAAAGTCTGCTCTGTATGGTTGGCATCCGTGGAACCTCAGATTTACTGTTTCTTGAAAAACCTAAAAATCCATGGTTAGAACTAGTCAAAAATGTTAACAAAGAGCCCTCAAATCAGCACCAATTGTCCTGATTTTCCTGTCCTCCCCCTTTCTTTTTCCTTACATAGCAACAGTTCTTTCCTCTTGCATGTCTTCCTTGCTTGATCATATCTCAGTGAGTTCTCCATCAATTTGCATGATCTATAGCTTGTTGGAACTACCTCAAAGTCTACTTCATGCTCGCCAAGTTTCAGAGAATTTGCTTCAGCCATTTGGAAGAAATCTACATCGAAGTGCTCAATGGTCATCTACTATACATTCCCTAAAAAGTCGGGGGTAAGCTTTGGATTGCTAAATTAATTTCTTAGAGTATAGTTCATCCTTTTAGATGATTCCACTTGTCACCATTAGATTTCTACAATAATTTGATTTTCCTCAAAAGGAATTTGATTAATTGCTACTATATTGTGAGCACTGAGCAAAAGAACGAGCAGGTGTGTGCACCAAAATAGCAAGTTTTGTGAGACTAGCTATTTACAAAGTAGTCTGTTTTGATTCAATTGTTTCAAGCATCCACTCCAAAGTACATAGGTACTTTCCTATTGTCATTTGCAAGATAAAATGGCCTACTATCAAACTTTTAAGTGATTTAGGGCAGGTACAAAGCAGGATTTAGCAGTACCACTGCACTTCCTTGAGGTATCCATCCATCTCTTGCAATAGTTGTATCAGAGCAAGTTGAGGTAAAATGGGAGATGGTTTTCCTTCTTTTATTGACAAATTGGATAGGAATAACTATCCAGCATGGTCCTTGAGGATGAATACATATCTACAAGGAAGGAGTCTCTATGGATACATATTAGGAGATGAGGAGATGCCCATATTCAAAAGCAAAGGACAACCTACAAGAGAAGATCTAGAGAGACTCAATTGATGGTGTGTCAAAGATGCTTTAGCAAGGTCATATCTACTTAACTCTAATTCTGACTTCCTTCTTCCTCACATTAGGAATTGTAAAACTTCCTAAGAGACTTGGGATACACTATCTTCATATTTTTCTTCCAACACAAGAGCTAGAAAAAATCAATTGTGGATTGAGTTTACTACTCAAAGGAAGCAACCTAAGCAGAATGTTTCATAGTATGTGACCAAAGTAAAGGATGTGGTTGATCAATTGGCAAGCATAGGAGAGGAGATTGAAGAAGAGCAAATAGTGAGACAAATTATCAATGGTATGAAGGCAGATGATAAGTGGGAAGCTTTCACAGCTGCTATAAACCTTTACATGGACATGCAAATTCCAGATGTTACCACTCTCATGGGACAAATCTTTACCCATGAAGCCAAGCTCAACAAAAATGGAGAACCATCAAGAGGTAACAATTCTTCTGCCCTATATACAGATAAAGGAAAGTCTAAAGATAAAGGAAAGAGCAAAAAGATTGAAGATGAAGGTACTACTTCTCAAGATAACTATGCACGAAGAGGTAGGAACTCAAGAGGAAGGGGCAGAGGAGGTAAGCAAGGTAGGGGGAGACCTTTCAACTCTTCCCCATGCAATATATGTGGATTGTCTGATCACACAATAGATGAGTGCTATAGGAACTTCAAGAATTGGAGAGGAAGAGGATTTCAAAGAGGTGGCTATTCACAATCAAGATTAAGATTCAATCATAATCAAGGCTACAACCATGGCTACAACAATAACTACAATAACAATTATCAAGGAGGATACAAATCAAGAAAGGAATTCAACAATTATACAAAGGATCAAGAGGATTCTCTTCTCATTATGAACATGACTTCAAACAAGGTATGGATGATAAGCACCTCTTCTATATTACTCAGTTTGTTCAAACCATGTAGCAGGCAATGTAGCTCTCCTTTTTGATCTTGGGGAGCCCAAGAGAAAACACCAAGTGCAGATAGGTGATGACACCAAGCATTCAGTGGTCAAGGTAGGAAATTTCAAAACTTCTAATGGGAACAGAAATCTGTTGAGGATAGTAAAAAGGTTTGCAGGTTAGGTTCAATAAATATGGAGCCTTTGTTGAGGACCCCCAACATGGATTCAAGAGAATTGCCAAGGGAGAGAAAATAGGTAGATTATTCACTTTTGAGCTTGAGGACACTAGAAACATTGCACTTTATAATTATAAGGATCAAACATTATCAGAGTTGGAGATTTGACACAAAAGATTAGGGCAGATTGGGGAGAGAACCTTGAAACAGATATGTAGATATCAATGTGTGCTTGGGATACCTAACGTATCCAAGCAACACATGATCTATAAATGTGGTGCTTGTCAGTTTGGTAAATCACACAAGTTACCCTTTATAAAGAAAGGCTATATGCATGAGGAGTATTTGGAAGTTGTCCACACAGATGTGTTGGGACCAAGCAAGGATCCTTCAATTTCAGGCTCAAGGTACTATGTGTCATTTATTGATGATTTCAGTAGGCGGACTATCTTGTATTTCATGAAACACAAAGATGAAGTGTTCAGTTGCTTCAAGAACTATCTTGCACTTGTGGAAAATCAAATAGGAAGAAGCCTAAAGAGGATAAGGTCAAATGGAGGAGGTGAGTACTTCTCAAATGAATTTGATGCATTTTTTTAGGATAGAGGTATCAAAAGGGAGATTACTACTAGGTATACTCCTAAGAAAAATGGAATAGCAAAGAGGAGGAATAGACTGATTGTGGAAGAAGCTAGATCAGTGCTTAATGAAAATAAATTGCCTAATTATTTGTGGGCAGAGAGTGTTTCTACTGCCACTTATCTTATTAACATGTTACCTTCTAAATCCCTTGATGGCATGACCCCATATGAAGCATGGCATGGTAGAAGGTCATCATTTGGACATTGTAGAATATTTGGTTGTGTTTCTTATGTGCATGTTCCATCTCAAATTAGAGGTAAGTTAGACCCTAAGGAAGAGAGGTGCATCTTCATAGGGTATGATTTAAATTAGAAAGGATACAGGTTTTATAGTCCATCCAACAAAGGATTTATGGTCAGTAGAGATGTAATGTTTGATGAGAATGATTCTTGGTTTGAAAGTGAATGCAAGAAGGTCAAATTGCCATATGACTTGGAAGAGGAATTTCCAAGCCTCAACAAGGAGGAGCCAAGCACAATTGAAGACATCAAATCAGATGATGAGGACGCCATCAACTTGGAAGATTTCAAAGCATGGAAATCAAAAGGAAAGGTTAAGATGAAGTTGCTCGATGACATAGCTAAATCATCCAACGAAGCAGTAAGAAGGTCACAAAGAGAGAGTAAGAAGCCAATTAGATATGGGTATGATAATTCATTAGTTACTGAGCATTCCATTTATCTTGCTAAGGATTTATCACTTGAAGAACATTCTTAATATGAAGAAGCAAAATAGAATGGAAGGAAGCTATGGATAGAAGCACTCCGAGAGAATGACACTTGTGAGCTAGTACCCAAGAAAGCATCAATAAATGGTAATTGATTCTAGATGGACTTACAAAATCAAAAAGGAACTCAGATGGATCCATAAATAGGTATAAAGCTAGGTTTGTGGCTAAAGGTTTTGCACAAACACAAGGACTTGATTATGAAGAGACATTTTCACCTGTGGCTAAAATGCCAACCATCAGAGTATTGGTAAGTGTAGTTGCATCTAGAAATTGGAATATGTATCAACTAGATGTGAAGAATGTTTTTCTTAATGGCTGAATTTCAGACGAGGATTGCATGGCACAACCTCTTGGCTATGAAGACCCAAGCAAGGGAAATCATGTATGCAAATTGAACAAAGCTCTTTATGGTTTAAAGCGTGCACCTACGGCATGGAACCATAGGTTAACAACCTATCTTCAGGATCAAGGATTCATGATGAGCAAGGCAAATTCTTCTTTGTTTGTGAAGATGAGTAATTCAAAAATAATATACTCATGTGTGTATGTTGGTGACATCATTCTTACAGGTAGTGATGCCAATGGCATCAAAAAAATAAAAAAACAGATGATGCAGGAGTTCAAAATCAGTGACCTAGGGTTTCTAAAGTATTTTCTTAGACTTGAGTTAGTCTACAAAAATTCTAGAATTTATATCACTCAAAGGAAATATGTGCAAGACATGTTGAAGAATTTCCACTTGGAGAATGCAAAGGTAGCTAGCACCCCTATGGAGGTTAATCATAAACTGAGTGCTCATGAAGGTGATTTGCTTGAAGACATTGTAGGTTATCAAAGCATAGTTGGAAGTCTAAACCATGCAACCTTAACAAGAATTGATATATCATATGGAGTAAGTGTTCTGAGTCAATTCATGCATAAACCTAGAGCACCTAACTTGGAAGCTCCTAAAAGGATTTAGAGGTATCTCAAAGGTACTCAAAATCAAGGTCTTTACTTCCCATACACATCAGATTTGGACATTAAGCTATACTCAGATGCAGATTGGGCAGGTTGTAAGGATGACAAAAGGAGTACTTCTGGATATTTGTCTTTTACAGGTGATAAGCCCATTTCATGGTCTTCCAAGAAGCAACGAACTATTGCTCTATCTTCAAGAGAGGCTGAATACATGGGATTAGCCAATGCTACACAAGAAGCTATTTGGATTAGATTGCTCTACTCAGATTTGGGACTTCATATGCATTCACCTATGATCTTTGGTGATAACACAAGTTCTTTGCATTTTGCAGCCAATCCCATTTATCGTGCAAGAACCAAGCATATAGAAGTACACTATCACTATGTTAGAGATAAGTTATTAAGAAAAGAGATTCAATTGGCATATGTATCTACAAATATGCAATGTGCAGATTTGTTAACCAAAGCACTTGATGGTTCTAAACTTTGCACGTTTAAAGCTATGATTGGATTGCAGGACATTCAAGAAGATTAATGAAGAAGTGCAAGCCAAGATGTTTGGCTTGAGGGGGAGCTCTTGTTGCAAATATACAAGCCTTCATAGTTGGCTTAGCTTGGAGGATTATTCACATGAACCATTGCTTGTAACATTGGATCATTTACCATTTGGAAAAGATTAAATAATTGAGAATCTTTCAAGAGCCTTGTATCTCATGGAGGTAGGAAGCATATTAGCTACGAGTTTTCAATGATAGAATATCTCCTAGATCAAGGGAATAACTTTTAGGTGGAGCCAAGTTTAAATTCAAATTCAAACTTGGAGGAAACAAATTTCCTATAAAAGAGCGTGTGAAACTTGTGGCTTTCGAGCCTCATTGATAGTCTTCTTCATCATCATTTGCAATAGCTACGTGTCTTACACCATAGCTCACTTAGACTACTATCATTGGGCATCATTTCTATGCCAATGATCTTGTATAACAATGTTCTATAATACATATACTTCATTGATCACTTGTGTCTACCTCTCTGCTATGACTACTCAGAATAGTGAACTTTGCTTGATCATAACTCAGTGAGTTCTCCATATTTTGCATGATCTATAGCTTGTTGGAACGAGATGAAAGTCTACTTCATGCTGTAAAAACAGTGTTTCTCCTCTCCATGAGAGAGAGAGAGAGAGAGTTCGTGGAACTTGAATTCTTCCTTAATCCAGGACCAAGCTACACACTACTTTTGTTTCAACATGAGGTGGAAAGACAGACTTGAAATTGCCTACTTGGATTTCCGTAAATCTATTTAACACACACCTTGGTTTACATTGTATAACAAAGACGCGCGCAGTCATGTACACACATACACAGATTTTTGTGTTGTATGGATTTATCATTGTGAGGAGCTCTGAATCGATAAGAATCTTCCATAACTTGTTTGCTGCAACTGTGAACATCTCTTGTGTCTTGTCGCGTGAGCTGATATTTTGAGAGAGAGAGAGAGAGAGAGAGAGAGAGAGAGAGAGAGAGAGATGTTTTATTTTTACAACGCACGAGTGTACACGAGAAAGTTCGAAAGTATGTGCGTTGGATGTTTTTACTGATGGTTTTCTAGTCGAAAGAGCCTCGCTGCCAACATCAAACAGGTTTTAGAGACGTTAAATGGGCTTCTTACATTGTTTGTGTCCAAACTTTATCTGACAGAAAGAAGGCCTATGAATCATGGATATTCCGTGACGGTCTACAGCACTCTTACAATCTCAAGGTTAATGCTATTCGTATGTGTTATCTTCGGAGAGTCGATCTACTGTGATAATAGATTAAGCCTGAAATCAAGGAAATGTTTGTGATAACCAAACTATTGTTTTTGACAATGTGATTGAATCTACCGCATGCAAAGACGCAAGACGGAGATAAGCCTGTGTTTTTCTTGACGCGGAGATCAGCCTTTGTGTCTCTGAAGTCACAAAATCAGAGCTGCTCTTCAAAGATTACACCATAATATGGAACTGATACAAAACAAGCTCTTAAAATAATATTTTCTTGATAATATAGAAAACTTGAATTCATGTAATATATGTAAGTTGTATCAAAACTACCATATGATCACTTTTAAATCATATTCGTAGAAAAGAAGCTCACACGCAAAATGTAAGAGAAATACGTTCTTGATGCGTTCTTCTCTAAATTCTTCTCTAAGCGGGGCAGCTATTCTGACAGCACGTTTTTGAGGAGCGATCGTAACTTCATGCTCTTCCCAGATAATACCGCTGCTTGTGAGCGTCTTCCGATTCTTTTGAAACATTATGCTGTAAAATCAATGATTTTATCGAGCCCTACGTAGTTAACTGTTACTTTCATTTCGCATGGTCCTTTATTCGGAGCATCCTTCCCCACGACCTTGCAAGCCTAGACGTAGAAACTATATCAAAATCTTGAAGTTTCAACAAACAAGAAAACCACGTTGACGTTTAAAATATCCGTCTTGATTCCGCGATGCTATTTTGTTCATGCACGCACACCCGCCTAAGGCAGCTAAAAACAACCTTTTTTGGCAGAACTCATTGGATAATACCAGTGTCTGCACGAATACTGTAAACTCACAAACAGCTAAGTTAATGTACAGAGGTATGCAGCTAGATGATTAGGTGATTCATGAAAATCAATTGAACAGAAATAATAATCTTTATCGCTGCTGACATAGCAGAAGCGGAAAAACAGACAAAATTTACAGTGTAGCATATCTGTATTTGAATGAGATATTCTGAATGCAAAAGAAACACAGAATCGATCAACTTTACACCGCATGGAATGAGGGCCTCCGGAAGCACGAAAAACTGATTGGCGAAGCGATTGATGCAGCATGGATTCAGAAGCCTTTGGATATTTAAGAGCTCGAAGAGGCGTCCATAACGAGCTCTACTTTAAGTGACATAATCTTAATGGCCAAAAAGAAAGAACTCTACTCAGTTATTGCTGCAGTTGAGAGGGATTTGAATCAAGAATAGCCACATGGTGAATAGACTGGAACTTGTCAATGATATTGTTCGCATTCTGATTTTCAAGTGTATGCCTGCATATCTATCATGCAGGCCTTGATAGTTATAAGAAGGATCCTCTTTGTATGGAGTTAGAAAATCTATTGCGGCGGTCATTTCCTTCAACGTCATTGAAGTTATCAATCGCTAGATCAAATTAGAGGAAATGCGATAGATGCTTTAGCTGTTTGATATTGAAAGATCGGTAACTTTTGTTCTGGAATAGGTTATCGTCAATACAGCCTGATTTATCTATAACTGCTATTCTTATGGACTTGAGTGCATAACAGAGTTGAAGCGGCACACTGCTTTCGTAACATTGTGCTTGTCCATTCAGCTACGACACAAGGCAAGATGGTATAGAATCATCAATACAGAATCAATCTGCCAAAACCTGAAATTTATATCATGGGCGACGAGATTCGATAACTATGCCACTTTGTTGAGTCCATTTCTAAAGGGGGTTGGTGATGCAATGGTTGGCTGTGTCAATGCACCCTGTGAGCTTTGGATAGCAGATAAAATTTCGTTGTTGATAAGGGCTCCTGAAGAACTTATGGCTGTTACAACAGAATTGGAAGCTGTCCTGATGGAAGGTGATAGGGCTTCGGTTATATGTCCATGTGAGAAGCTAGTCATTGGCCTTGCATTATTGCTTGACATTGCTGTTGCTAAAGACACGGGCATCAGACACAATCCTTTGCTTTGAAGAAACTGAAGAGCAGAGCCCATGCTGTCTTCCATTAGCTTTGCGACTTCCTGCTCTATTGCAAGAATGTTATCTGAAGAGGAGCATACAGACGTTCCTCCTTTGAGCACCGTCGATGAAGCAAAACTAAAGAAACCCTGCATACGTAATAAAAATTGGTCTCAGAGTAGTTACAAACTGAAGAATTAACAAGATAGGCAACAAAAAACTAGAGGGCTAATCTGTAGTGAAAGGGACGAACACCTCAAAGGGTATATCAGCTAAATGAGGCACCACAGCTCCTGTTCCACTTAGCCTACACATGCTAAGGATCTGGAAAAGAGGTTAAAAGTAATAAGATCAGAATTAACAGAGCCACATGCATCTATGTACATGGCATGTACAAAAAGAATCAGATTTCTCACCTTCACTTGGAGCTGTAAGAACTTCACATACTCAATAATTTCATCAAGCATCAATGCCTTGTCAGTCTGCAGGAATCAATTATGCATAATCAGCGACCTTATAAGTCTCAAGAATTATATTTACACTTCACCTAAGTTTTCTTTTCTTTCACTTTTTTGTATGAATAGCCTCTAACGTATTGACTACCTTCAACCATAAGAACTGGAGAAAAATTATGCACATTTTATTGATCACTCTGAAGGACAATTGTTTTCTCTGTAACCCGTATTCTATTTAATTACATTGCATGATTCGAACCGCATGCATACATAAGAGTTCATTTCTGATGATTACATGTAACTGCTGAAAAGAAGTACTGTTAGAATTAAAATACAGTTGTATCAGCACACAGAAAAGTTTAAAGAAGTGACACAAAAGTGTTAATCCATTGGGACTCTATTAAAGATGCACCATGGTCATTTACAGTGATGCAAGATTAGAGAAAACCAACACAACGACCACACAGAAGAGCATGCAAAAAATTATGCATGCTGAAAATCCACATGCTACAATAAAATACTTAATTACAGTTGATGTGAATGAGGAAACCCGGAGAGCCATCATGTATATCAAACACACTTTCCTATGACTTGATTGATCCATATTAAAAATACGAAGTCATTTAGGCAGATGGACGCATTTTCAAGATCATGTTATCATCTATAACTTCATCAATATTGATAGCCTTGGGATACTTTTGGGAAGTTGAAGAAAAGGTCAGTCACTGCAAACCGTTCACTCGAGAAAAGATTTGCGTAGCACCTTATTTACACTCGGAACGAGTTCTTGTAAAGCTTTCATTCTGTCCGCGATTCTCTCTCTGCGAAGCTGTTTTAATCATTGAACCAGATAAATGTCATTATCCTGAACAAAGCAAATGAACAGCTTCGCCTCTAGAACCACTAAACGCTGGATGTTGTAATAAAAGGAAACGAGATCATAAGACCACACAAACAGAATAGAAGGAACACAATGACACATACCCGTTCTGCAATACTATGAGGATCTGTGGCTTGTCCACGGCGGGCCCTTACACGAGGCCTTGTTGTACCACCAGCAACTGCGGGAGCACCTTGTGGCTGACTTATTCCAGTGTGATTAGAGCAAGAAGGTGCAGACATGCCATGTGATGCCTAAAAGATTTTGAATTTTAGATTGTACGTCCGTAGCATAGCTGAATCAGAAGGGGGCAAAAAAAGGCCAAGATCGTGAGAATGCAGACCTGCTGATCAGACGTCCTGAACTGTTGTGTTTGTGGCACACCAATGGGCGCAAGCACGACCTCACTCGATCCACTTTGCCCCTGTAATTAGCAGACGTGATTTAATGACATGACTCGCTTTGGTTGCATATGCGTAACATGTTCTACAAAGCTCATATAAGCAAACTTCTGAACTTACGTTATCCATATGTGCTCTCTTCCCACAGAGCTGTCCACAAAGCTGAAGTGAGTTCTGAGGTCCATTTAGAAGTGTATGAGATTCTACTTTGGCTTGTCTTGAACCATGTGAAGACGATGGCATTCCTCCCATGTAAGCCTGAGGCCAAGCTGCTCCTGACGTCGACGAATGTGATTGACTAATGCAAGATGGGATAGTAGAATTTTCGTTAAGGGAATGGCATGTGGATTTCCCCACTCCAGGTATTTGGCATGTACCTACAGAACCATTGATTGGCCATTACTTAGTGATCGAATCGCCTGAACTTTCATCAGATGCTTCAGGCTTAGTTAGACTCATGTTTATTCCTCATACTCACCTTGGAATCTTCGAAGTACGCTAAAGGCTGGAGATTCCTGTATCCTTTGAGAAATTAAGCTAGCTTCATCAACATCTGAAGGAAGAACTATGCTGGGAGGATGTGTAGAGTTCATCAACGTATCATAAACTGCCTTTTCTTGATTGATGTGAGGTGCCGTAACTATGATATCACTGGAGGAGAATTGTGGACATGGCGCGTTCATGTTCGTTGCATTCTGATGATCCCATGAAAGCTTGTTCAATGCATTCGCTTCCAACCAGTTGGACATAACCAAATTCTCTGTCAGATCATCCATCAAGGGCCAAAAATTGTTGTGATCTCCTAGAGCTCCCGGCGACGTAGATGCTTGAATTGAGGCGACAAATTCAAGAGCTTGTTGAGAACCAACGCTCAGCATATGTGCTGCTTGGTGGTTAAATCAACTGCAATTATGATCATTAATTTGATTCAGACGACAATTTCACAAGAAGATTGCAATAGGCAGTAAATTTTCACCAAATCTTGTGAAATTCCATCATGTATCATTCCTAACTATCGCGAGAAAATTTAAGTTAACGATCCGGATTACATAGTTAAACACATCTCGACAACAGGGTCGATCTTATGTGATGTATATACCTGTGTGTCTGCATGTAACAAGCGTAAGTTATTTAAGGCAAAGTTCTTTGTTAATTCGCATAGAAGATGCGAATGCCGTCTTCTTCCAATTCCAGAACCGCTGTCCACCTAAATATCAAAAAAGCTCGTTGATTAAATAACGGGAACGCATCCAATATAATTGTATAAAAAAATAAGGCAAAAGGCTAAGGTTCTTTGTTTAGTATCCGTCAGACAGCCAGAGGAGATAGCAGGCACAGGAAACAGAAAATTTTATCCTGAAGATGTGAAGAAGCGAGAATGAAAGTATGTGTCTAGCGTTAAAGTAAGTTATGAAGCCTGAATAAAAGTGATATGTTTTTTGCGACGCTGAATTTCTTGAA
This sequence comes from Ceratopteris richardii, assembly GCA_020310875.1. NCBI lineage: Eukaryota > Viridiplantae > Streptophyta > Polypodiopsida > Polypodiales > Pteridaceae > Ceratopteris > Ceratopteris richardii. The sequence continues at coordinate 59,516,344 of CM035414.1, forward strand.
CAAGACCAGATAATAGTAACATTTACTGCAGGAACACTAATTAAGCATGCAATAACCTAAATGAAGGACTTCAGTACTAGCAATACCGGCAAAGACAGAAGAGCATTCAAGTGTTTTGATTTGTCTACAAAATATAGCGATCATGAATGATGGTTCGTCCTGGCAAGCCTCAGTTTCTGTGTCTATGTGGGGAGCCCGGACGCGTGCTCACATTCGTGCTCTAGCAGAAGGAGCGATAAAAGTGACTCGAATGGGAGGGTAAGGTCCTTGTAGGAATGAAAGAGAGCAAGTAGTGAAGGAATTTAAATGGAACGCTGAAAGGACGGACCTGGAGGATGGTCTTGCTGCTGCACAGAGAGAGAGAGAGAGAGAGAGAGAGAGAGAGAAACACAGACTCCTGAGTAGGAGGAGGAGGGCGGCTATGAAAACGGCCAGAAACGTGACACGAAACAAATGAACGGGGTGGGGGTGGAAAAGGGACGGCGCAGGGGAACAATGCGAGGACAAAAACGAGGAACAGAAGGGAATGTCTTGATGGAATCGAAAGCTGATGTTGAACTTGAGAAGGACCCTGGGCAGTGGACCCTCTCTCTCTCTCTCTTTCCAGTCCGACGCAGAGACATGCACACAGTTTGAGAAAGCACGAACAAGAGGGCAGAAGGAGTCAGAACTCTCTCGCTTTCTATCGTTCGCGGTCGCTGAGTAACTCGCGGCCCGCTGGGACATTCTAAAGAGTCTCTCGCACAGATACTCAGGAGTCACTGCTCACGAGTAACGACATTGGAGACAAATCATTCTCCTTCCCATGGGTTGGGTGTAGATCGATTTCATCTCTCTCTCTCTCTGCGCGGTTGCATCTTTCATCTGTCTCAAGTCACACACGAGCACGGTAATCGAGAAAATACCCCAGATGCATCTACCATCTAGCAGGGCGGAACATAAACAAGGGAGGAACATAAACAAGCATATAACTGTGACCGTGACAAACGCATCTCTTCTCTGTCTCACGCGCACACTTTGAGAATAGATTTCAATTTTCATCCTCTCTCTTGGCCTGCTTGCCCTAAGGGGCCCTTGCGGGCTGCGGTCTGGACCTTCGAACAAGGGTTCTTACAGCCTCATTGTAAGTTCTAATATTATAGTAATATCGTAGTTTCGCTCCCGTCTGTTCCACCGTGATCATGATATATGCATAATGCAGTGTATAAGCAGAAACAAGTCGAGGGGGAAACCGTGAATCCATAGCTGTGCGTGCCTGTATGTGTGTGTGTGCACTGTATGCGCGGGGGTGTCAAAAAGAACAAAGAGATCTGCATAAAGGAAAAAGGAGACCGAACAAACCAGTTGGCAGAGAGCCCGAGAGACAGAAAGACCCTGTCAATCTGAGTGATTGAGAGGGATGAGAGTAGGTTCTTTATACAGAGTTCCACGGAATTCTCGCCCTCAGCTAGAGTTCCCCCTACTTTCCTTTTGAAAAAAAGGAGAGAATTCCAGGAGCTCACAGCGTGATGGATGCTAACCTGCTAAGAGATAAGTCGGTATCTTCTACTACGCAGTCCGTGCTCCATGTTTGTTTTGGACCATGTGATTTACAGGTCTTCTTTGATACAGAGATTTTTCCATCACCACGATGCTGATTCCTCTTGTCGAGTCTTTGCTTCTGAATGCCTCTCATTTGCCTTGCCCTTGCATACCAAAGATGCAAAATATTTTTCTCCCATGGCACCAACAGTCTACAAATTCGTTGATATATTCAAGGTTTAAAGTGATAATGTGTGCATGGGTATTGGGTCCGATGCTTGCTGTTTACAACAAACAGGTCATGTAACGATGGAAGAATGAAAAGGAAAATCTAATGAACAGAAAATCTCTGGGATGAAAGTCTGATAACCATTTCAATGCGCTAAGTTTAACAGAAAATGGAGAACTGAATTTCACATGTGGGCTGCATCTATTCCAGCATACATTCTTCAAATCACATTCTCTGGAAGTGTGGTGGAAATTACTATGAGAGCTGGTCATTCTAACAGCGGACTCATGTGGCAATCTTCATGTTCAACGAGTTGAAAATGAACACAGCGCAATGGAAGTATCAACATCACCATCAGACCCACATGGAGGTTATTGAAAGAAAGTTTCTATTCAAGTATTGTTAGTCTATCAATCATAGGAACATGATGAAGATGTTTACCACACAAACACTTCCAAACAGTAGGGTTAATTGGAGTCTGTCACTCAACAATCATGCTCAATATTCTTTTCTTTATCCCTTTCTAGCTAAGTTTCAATACGAGAAGGTATTTTCATCACACTATGTTCGAGTATATCCCAATAATCTGTATACAACCTCACCGAAAACCACATCAAAGCGTACGAGGGACACAATCAAACCTCATCATGAAAGATCTCTCTCTCTCTCTCTCTCTCTCTCTCTCTCTCTCTCTCTCTCTCTCTCTCTCTCTCTCTCTGTGCGAAAGATTTGATTTCTGATGGGAGTGCGAGATGGCCAAAGTCAACCCACCTTTCTTCTCCTCTTTGTCCTCCTTTTTCAAACCTAATCAACTTTTATGTGGAAAACTGGTTTTTTGGGGTGCTCCTCTGATGTAATTGCTTACCAAGAGAAGGTCAATTTACCTTTGGGTAAAATTAGTTTTACTCTAAAGCTGCTCTTGTAATCAGGCGGAGGTAAAGGTAATAATCTTATTTGCCTTCATTCCTCATCTTCCCCCGAGATTGAAATCCTGGCACATGATTCCAAGGTTGAACTTATAAAACTCTCTCTCTCTCTCTCTCTCTCTCTCTCTCTCTCTCTCTCTCTCTCAAATTCATAACGTTTTCTTATCCTCGGGATTAGAATATGAGAAGGAATTCCTTGCTAAACTCCAAGGCAGGAGGCCCACATTTGTGAAAATGAGTGCATCATGCCTTTCTTTCACAAATCCTTAAACTAATCATGAAAGCAGGGCATCTCGGATCAGGATTTATTCATCTGCAAATTGACCTACTCTGAGATGATAAGCCTTGAGCTGGTTTAAGTATTAAATTTCCTAGGATTCTTCTAATTGCTAATACATTTTTAGATTACATATGCCATGTCCATTATTTACTTTTGTATTATATGTGACTATGTAATCTGAAGAGAGACTATTTCCTTGACCTCAATGGGAAAAGTAATAGATGTAGCCACTTGCAAGCATAAATAAGAATTCAATAAATTAAATTCCTCTCTCCAATATATAAACCATATCAGAAGAAATACTGAGAGTATTGGGATAATGACGACGGTTTGAAGGTTTAAAGAGAGAGAGTATATTCCTCTCTCTCTCTCTCTCTCACAAACACACACACACACACACACACATCAACTTGTCCTTATCCGAGTAATACACAGTTCATGTTCACGAACATGGTTTGGAATTCCGTATCATACTCTTCAACCTCCAATGCCATGGTAAAGTTTTGTAAGAATCAAAACAGAACTGGGAATACGATAGATATTTTTCCTCGACCGATTCTAAGATTCATTTTCTAGAATGGAATAAATTCTTTTGACATCAACGTGAGATCCTTCCTCCAAAATTTTCTGTGGTTATTACATTTTTCTTTTGTGAGGAGTCTCGATTCTCGGTTCTATAATTGAAATGGGCACATACATTTTGTAGAGTATGAATTCTCCTCAAAATACAGTATTAGTTTTCTGGTTGGTGCGGAGAATTCATGGATTGATTTCATATAATTATAATTTTGGGGGTATTGATGACATGATAAAGTCAGTAAGTCTTTACGGCGAGGATGGAAAAGGCCTATAAAAATGTTCTTAATGTTTATTCAATATTTCCAAGCAATTTCTTTGAATGAGAAAATGGTTACCATCCATACACTGTTTCAAGAAAATGAGTACACTCCTCCCACACATTATGCCATTTTATGCAACAATTTCTAAACGTTCGTTAACCAATACAAAAAAATTATGCAACAATTGCTTTTTTTTTTGCTTTCATTAAACGCCAATTTCACTTAGTGTGTCATTCAATATATGCAAAAGGAACCATAAATTGTTAAAAGTCAAGTTTCAACCTTGGATTTTATGCAAATATCCGTTTCTGAAGCTCACAACTTAAAAGGAAAGGGAGAAGGTGGAGTGACACGATGCATGGTGTTGCGTAAGCTACGATGGGGTGTTCGCCTTGTTTACATGAAACCCTAAACATATAAACACACACACATAAACATGGTGTTGCATAGTGTTAGGCACATATAAACACGCTTAGACAAACACACATACACACACACACACACAAGATAGATAGAGGTTTGTGTAAGCACATGAAGAACACAAATAATAAGAAGAAGCTTGAACAACAACAAATAATAAGAAGAAGCTTGAACAACAACAAATAATAAGAAGAAGCTTGAAGAACAACATAATACAGAATGTATTAGCAAGTGAATGTACAAAAATAAGTGACCCCTTAGGGTTATAGGCATAGATTCACGCCACGAGAACTAAAACTCTTCAAGAGCGAAAAAGTATCCCAATGGTCCTAAGTGTGTTTATACACATCATTATGGATGTATATCAACGAATTCCCCCTAGGAGTGATGCATTGGACAGGTGGTGGCACTCATGTACACATAAGTGTCAAGCTATGTGGAAAGAAATCAATCCACAAAAGGAAATAAGATGAAAGTTTCACAGAGGCTTCAAACTTCTCCCTAGGCAGAGCCTTTTTGAAAAGGTCTACAACATTCTCTACGGGCACATAATCCAAAGTGATTTCTCCAAGAGATAACCTCTCCCTAACATAATGGTAGTGCACCTCAATATGCCTTCTGTGAGCATGCAACACAGGAGCTCGCACCTCCCAATGCACTCAATCCGTTAGTAATAGTGGTAGCAAAAGGCTCACCACCACCCAAATAAGCCAAAGGCATATGAAGCACGCACACTCAATAGTCCTTGTAAAGGCTTCCCTATACTCATCATCAATAGTCCTTGTAAAGGCTTCCCTATGCACACTAGGGTGCTTCTTGCTAAGCCAAGATATACAAGAGCTACCAAGAATTAAGCTAAAACCACAGGTGCAAATACAAGTGTCATAGCAACTTTCTCAGTCCGAGTCAAGAAAAGCATGTAAATCTCATCGTAATGATCCCCCTTGGGATAAAACAATTAAAGTAGTTGCATACCACTCAAGTAGCGAAAGATGTGCTTAACCACTCGCCAATGCTTAAAACATGGGCAATGCATGAACCTACTCATATGAGAGATAGCAAATTGAATGGTAGATTTATGCATAAGTAAATCAAGAATCCAATTGTCTGTTGATATAGAACAACATCAAATGCATCTCCAAAATCATTAAGAATCAATCGTAAACATATTTCCATCTTCAAGACCAAAATTCTACAATAATGTGTCAATCTTTTTTTTTTTATAGAAAATTATTCATCCATTAGCTTGCATAAATTGAATGTCCAAATATTGGAGCAAATGCCCCAAATCTGAGATCTCAAAAGAGGTATGCAAATCCACCTTAAGTTCAGCAATATGCTTCTCATTAGGACTAGTAAGCAACATCATTAGCATATACAACAACGATCAAATGTATATCATCTATATGCTTCACACATAAGGTGCCACCAGTTTGACTATTCTCAAAACCATGTGCTAGCAAGTAGGCATTTATCTTGAACAGGTGGTGCTTGATTCAAACTGTATAACTCCTTTTTCAACCTGCACACTTTTATTACATTTTTGCACAAAACCAAGGGGCTAAAAGAAAAACACTTTTTCATGTAAATCACCATTCAAAAATTCAATTTTAATGTCCGATCGATGTACACTCCAATCACGATGAGATGTTGATGCACAAGTGCCATTAATGGTGGGAATTTGGCATGTGGTAGCAAAGGACTCATAAAACACAATGCCTCTCTTGAGCATAACCATTGGCAATATTAAGCCTAGCCTTGTACCTATCAATTGTTCCACCATGCTTGAATTTTAGCTTATATACCCATTTACTACCAATGGCCTTCTTACTTAGAGGCAAATTGCATAAAGACCAAGTACCATTCTTCATAATAGGGTCAAATTTTGATTTCAAGTCTTTTGCTTTTGTGCTTCACCAAAAGTTAAAGGCTCATTCTCGTTACAAAAACTAGAGGCATCCATTGCATAACATTCGATGCAAAGGAAGCACTATGAGAGCTTGAACAAGTATGATATGATGAATTTGCATCTAATTTTTGTTATCACCAAAGTTTGCATCAGCCATTTAGGCATATTTTTACCTCTTCTATATTATTCCTCTCATCAACAACTGCATCGTGTAAATCTCCATAAAAAGGGAATGATTTGCATCATCATTTGGAAATTATTATGAAAAAAATCATGTTTAATTAAAATTCATTTATTTTGTGGATAATATAGATGATAGCCTTTTCTTTCAAAACTATATCCAACAAAGATAAATTTCATTTCTTTATCATCTAGTTTTCTACATGCATTAATGCATATGCCAAACAAACAAAGACATGTAGATGAGAAATAGATGGCTTGTGGCCATGTTGAGTCTCATATGGAGTGATAGGATGCAATGCTTTGGTGGGCCACCTATTAACTACATATGTTCACTACAACATATGAGGGGCATACCGATGCCGCTTATACCGACGGTCACTTGTGGCGCCAGTATAAACGTCGAAAAACATAATTTAAAGATACCGACCGTCAAGTGACCGTTTTAAACTGATCGTCGGTGTGCTCCGCAGCCATCGGTATAAGCATCGGTATAAGCGTCGGTTTGAGCATCGGTATGAGCGTCGGTAATTTACTAGAAGTTACCGACGCCCATACCGACACCCATACCGACGTGCATACCGAGGCCGACTTTTAAACATACCGGGAACCCGAGAGCAAAACTTCACTTTTTTGCGCATGTTTGAGTACGGTTTGTCTCCTGTCGAACTTGCACACGTGAAGCGAATTGCAAACTACATTGTCTTGTGCACACACACACACACAGATCTCTCTCTCTACACACACACACTCTCCCTCAGTTTAGATCTGAGATGTTGGTAAGTAGTGTGCGTACTGTTAGCCTTTGTCTTTCTCTATGCTTTAGGTCTTATAATTTCTCTTCTCTTTGATTTTGCAGAAGTTCTTTGGCGTCGATTGTTTGGTATTCAACGATAGACGACCAACATTATGCTTTGACACCAACGATCCAAAAGAGGGACATACGTGTAAGTGATTGTTTTATTGCCTATTGATAGAGAGAGAAAGAGAGAGAGATGAGAGAGAGAGGGAGAGAGAGGGAGAGAGAGAGAGAGAGAGAGAGAGAGAGAGAGAAAGAGAGAGAGAGAGTGAGAGATAAAGAATGATGAAAAGAAAGGAAGATAGAGATAGGAAAATAGAGCATACACACACATACATACACACACACACACACACATCTACACATTTACCCATGCATACATACACACACACATGCATATATACACATAGGAAAATAGAGCATACATACACACACATACACACACATACACACACACACACATCTACACATTTACACATGCATACATACACACATACATGTACACACATGCATGCTTACATACACACACATGTACACATATGCATGCTTAAATACACACATATACACACATGCATGCATACAGACACATACAAATATACATACATGCATACATACACACACACACATGCATACACACATACATACACACACATATATACACATATGCATACATACACATACACACACATACACACATACATGCACACACATACATACACACACATACACATATACACACATGCATGCATACATACACACACATACACATATACACACATGCATACATACACATAGCAAAATAGAGCATACATACACACACACACACACACGTACACACACACACACGTACACACACGTACACACACACACATATACACATTTACACATGCATACATACACACATACATGTACACATGCATGCTTACATACACACACATATACACACATGCATGCTTACATACACACATATACACACATGCATGCATACACACACATACAAATATACATACATGCATACATACACACACACATGCATACACACATACATACACACACATATATACACATATGCATACATACACATACACACACACATACACACATACATGCACACACATACACATATACGCACATGCATGCATACATACACACACATACACATATACACACATGCATACATACACATAGCAAAATAGAGCATACATACACACACATATCTACACATTTACACATTTAGATTTTTTATAGGTGTTTAAGTATTTACGTTTTAGTATTTTAGGTTTAAGTCTAAGTCTTTTTTATTAGGGTTTTAGGGTTTTAACACCTACATAACATATATACACACATACACATACACATGCATATAATACATATATAAAAAGTACTATTGTTTTAAATAATTTAAATTAAATATATATAATTAAATGTATAAAAATAGGATTAATTAAGAAAAAATCTGAATATATAAATAAATATATATATAAAATAGGGTTTTAGGTTTTTAGCATTAGGATTACGGTTTTAGGATTAGGGTTTTAGCTTTTAGGATTAGGATTAAGATTTTAGGGTTTTAGGGTTTAAGGAAAAAATCTGAATAAATAAATAAATATATATATAAAATAGGGTTTTAGGTTTTTAGGATTCGGATTAGGGTTTTAAGGTTTTAAGATTTAAGGAAAAAAATTTTGAATAAATAAATAAATATATATATAAAATAGGATATTTATATAGATAAATAAATATAAAAAGTATTAGTTTTTTAAATAATTTAATTAAATATATATAATTAAATTTAAATTAAATATATAAAAATAGGATTAATTAAGAAAAAATCTGAATATATAAATAAATATATATATAAAATAGGGTTTTAGGTTTTTAGGATTAGGATTATGGTTTTAGGGTTTTAGGGTTTAAGGAAAAAATCTGAATAAATAAATAAATATATATATAAAATAGGGTTTTAGGTTTTTAGGATTAGGATTAGGGTTTTAGGGTTTAAGGAAAAAATATGAATAAATAAATAAATAAATAAATATATAAAATAAGATTTTAGGTTTCTAGTATTAGGATTAGGGTTTTAGGTTTTTAAGATTACGATTAAGGATTTATGGTTTTAGGGTTTAAGGAAAGAATCTGAATAAATAAATAAATATATATATAAAATAGGGTTTTAGGTTTTTAGGATTAGGATTAGGGTTTTAGGGTTTTAAGATTTAGGGAAAAAATCTGAATAAATAAATAAATAAAATAGGATAATTATATAGATAAATAAATATAAAAAGATAATTATATAGATAAATAAATATAAAAAGTATTAGTATTTTAAACAATTTAATAAAATATATATAATTAAATATATAAAAATAGAATTAATTAAGAAAAAATCTGAATATATAAATATATATATATATAATAGGGTTTTAGGTTTTTAGGATTAGGATTAGGGTTTTAGGGTTTTAGGATTATGGAAAAAATCTGAATAAATAAATAAATATATATATATATATATATATATATATATATATATATATATATATATATATATATATATATAATAGGGTTTTAGGTTTTTAGGATTAGGAATAGGGTTCTAGGGTTTTAAGATTTAAGGAAAAAATCTGAATAAATAAATAAATAAATATATAAAATAGGATAATTATATAGATAAATAAATATAAAAAGTATTAGTGTTTTAAATAATTTAATTAAATATATATAATTAAATATATAAAAATAGGACTAATTAAGAAAAAATCTGAATATATAAATAAATATATATATAATATAGGGTTTTAGGGTTTTAGGATTAGGAATAGGGTTTAAGGATTAGGGTTTTAGGTTTTTAGGATTAGGATTAGGGTTTTAGGATTTTAGGGTTTAAGAAAAAAATCTGCATAAATAAATAAATATATATATAAAATAGGGTTTTAGGTTTTTTTAGGTGTTTAAGTATTTAGGTTTTAGTATTTCATGTTAAGTCTTTAGGAGTAAGATTTTTAGTTTTAATAAAAAAAAATTGATATAAAATGTCCATATTGTAGCAGATGGCTTCTTTGGATCCGGAGGAGAGAATGGCATGTCCTTGTACTCAGTGCAAGTATCAAATTTATCAGAAACGACGGATTTGTACTGCACATGTTAGAGAGTATGGATCCTTTGATAGGAGTCGACTAGAAAACCTATGCTACCATTTGCATGGTCCCCTAGGTGAGCAGATGGACCGAAACGACATTGCATCGGTAACCTCTCGTGGCCAAAAGAGAACAAAGAAGGACTTAGACATACAAGCAATTACTAATAGTATTACACAGAATGAACATATGGAAGAGATGCTCGAAGTATTTTATGAGATGGACGAAGATCATGATGGTGGTGAAGATGTCGAGGGTTTCATGGACACAACATAATTTCCATGATCAAAAGTCGATGAAGAATATGAAAACATGTGAAGACTAGCTTGTTTACCACTTTACAATGGAGCAAAGATATCTGTACTACGTGCGTCACTCGCGATGTTCAATCTGCAATCCATTTATGGATGGTCAGATAGTAGTGTCACTGAATTGTTCAAGTAAGTGGAGAACAAATTGGCTTTCATTTTTGTATCAAAATAAATTTATTTACTAATATCGTTTTAATTGCTTATTGCAGGCTTCTTAATGATCACTATTTGCCAGAGGGCAATGACATGCCTTCAACATGTGGAGATGCAAAAAAACTTTTACAGTCCATTGGAATGGATTATACAAAAACTCATGCTTGTCCTAATGATTGCATTCTCTTTTGGAATGAATATGAGCATCTCCACGTATGTCCAAAGTGTGGAGCAAATAGATTTAGAGAACACCTTGTACGCGAAGCAATCCCCGCAAAGGTTCTTCGCCACTTTCCTATCATTCCACGAATTAAGAACATGTTTAGATGCAAATCTATACTAATGTCATGGCATACAAAGAGCAGGTCTACAGATGGTGTAATGCGAGTGCCTGCTCACTCTGATGCTTGGTTCAAAGTAGTCACCTCTGGAAGAAACGCAACAGTGAGGCGGGATAAAAGTGGTTTGCTTCAAGTCGACTCCACAAAATTATGGATGGATGAAAGGGACAGATTCAAAAGAACGAGAGTGGCTATTTGTTTTACAAGTCGCCCCACATAGTAGACAAATTTGTGAGAATATAGATGTACAAGATAGTCCATCTATAGTGGACTCAGAGATCACTGTTCAAAGAATGAAATATATCACTTTCTTTGTACATGGTTCATGGTTCATTCTGATTATCTCTTTTGTGTCCATTAATATTTTGTTTTATGAAATCATATTTCGGTTGACATTAGAGTGCACATCACATGTACTCGGTTTTTTTTGGGCAGATTGTATTATCTTTTGTTAAGCAACATCATGGTAATGTTGTTGTAGCAAAAGACAACACACTCTGCCCAAAAAAAAAAATTTGCAGATATGGTCATCGGTATAAGCGACGGTGCTCCCAGTAATGTCATTGGAATAAGCTTCGGTACACCCAGCAGGTGCCGGTATACGCAACGGGGCACCCAGCAGATGCGTCGGTATGGGCATCGGTAAGAGCGTCAGAATTACCGACGCTTATACCGACGCTCATACCGATGCCCATACCGACGCTTATACCGAGGCCCATACCTGCGCTATAGTACCGACACGCATACCAACAGCTACACCGATGTCGCGAAAAAAATAGCCGCGTTCATTTCCCTCGGTAAAAACCTTGATATATGGCCGATCTGTTGTAGTGGTTGCACACATAATAGGTTCAAGACAGAAGCTATGTGCTAAAGCATGACTTTTGATCATACACCTTGCCATTTGCATGAGAGACATGTTCTTTCTTTTATGAACTCCATTTTTTGAGGTGTATATAGCAGTGTACGTTGATGTTTTATCCTAGCTAGAAATGCATTAAACTCAAAAGATATGTATTCCCCACCTTGATCAGAATGGAGGGTACCCATTTTACATGCTACCAAATTTTCAGCTATAACCAAGGGATTTTTAAAGCACATAACACTTTAGAATTTTCTCTCAATGGATAAACCCATGCATGCCTACAGAAGTCATCAATGAAAGTCACAAAGTATAGGTAGTTCCCAAGTGAAGATGTCAACATAGAACCACAGGCATCACTATGAACAAGTTGCAATTTATCAGAAGCTCTAACTGAACCATATCTTGGAAAGGAGGAACACTGCATTTGGCCAAAAATATAGCCTTCACAGACATGTTTAGAAGGTTTCTCGAGGTTCCTCAGATTTTTGTAGGCTAAGCAAACTACCAAAATTCATATGAACAAATCATTCATGCCAAAGCTTTGCATATGAGATACCCTAAGAATCATGAACTACATATGCTCATTCATTCATAGATTATAAACCCTATGACATGAAACGCATAATGCAATAATAACATCACTATTTGAAAGATCATGAAATATACATCTATCATCAATGAATTTCACAACCAAATCTTGGCTAATGCTAAAATTGATAAAAAAATTGTTGATCCATGGGACATATAAGGCATTTGACAATGTTAAAGAAGTGCGATCACCAATAGTTCAAATGACCTTTTTGACTCCCATTACAAGATAAGAGAATTACAAGATAAGAGAAGTTGTTAGCACATCTGACACTATTCCGTATAGAGAAAAACTAAAGTGGTGGTACTTTAATTATGGGGCAACCGAACATATTACCTTGTGGTGTACTTTCTTCACTTCACTTCACTTGAGCCTTCCCTTACATGGAAAACTGTCACATGTGCTAACAACTCCTCTTATGCAAATATCAATTTTTTTATCTTGGAGCAATCAGAAGTTGTGTGAAGCTCACAAGCTTCATTCCCTTGCTATTCACGGACCTCAAATACAATCATTACAAGGAAAGGGGAGAGTTGGAGGGTAAGGATGCATGGATTTGAAAAAGAAGGGTGGGTGTTTGCATAAGCTAGGATGGGATGTTCGCCTTCTTTACATGAAACCTTAAAGAAATGTGTTTTTATTTGGTTTTTTACATTTCTCAATTGTTGCTTATTTCATGCGATCATCACATAAGTGACTAAAAAATGAGTGCTAATATCATCATCACATATGCGATAATTACTAGCAATACAAAAAAAATGACTCTAGCGAGCTACCAGCAACATTGAGGCATCACCTAAGTGATGACACACATATTTCACACAAAAATAAAAAAAACGTAGTCCACTTTGCATTCATGTTCGGTAGTTTTGTATGCGTGAGGGTGATCAAGCACACCTTTGAGTGACCTATATATATATATATATATATATATATATATATATATATATATATATATATATATATATATATATATATATATATATATATATATATATATATATATATATATATATATTGTTGGAGTTTGAGGTTTGTGTAGGCAAATGAACATCACAAATAAGAAGAAGAAGCTTGAAGAGCAACACAATGTAGAATGTATCACCAAGTGAATGTACAAAAATATAGAATGTATCACCAAGTGACCCCATAGGGTTATAGGCATGAATACAAGCTAGAGAATAAACAATCCTCAAGAGGGAAAAAACTACCCCAGCGATCTTAACTATTGTTGATATATTTAGGTAGTGGTGTGTGTGAACACACTTACGGCCATTGACTTTTTTTCCTCTTTAGGAGGTTTTTTTCCTTGCCTTGTATATATGCATATAACCCTAATGGCTACACATCTTTGTACATTCATTTCATAATTCATTTAATGTTGTGTTGTGCTCCAAGCTTCTTCTTCTTCCTTATGTTTTTTGTGTGCTTATGCCGACCTCCAACAATTGGTACCAGAGGAGGTCTCTGCTTCATCTAGGACACCGTTGAGTCTTAGAATCATGCAAAAATTGTAGAGCATACTCACGCTAATTGAGCGGTCAAAATAGCTTCTCTTTGTGGCATCAAAATTTTGATGTGAGCTACTTTTGACCTCCAAACACACAATCATGGAAACCATGCAGAAAATTTCATCCTTTTGTGCCAAACATATATCTAGGTTTTAGTTCTCCAGTAGAAGCGGCTCGAAGTCTCCTATAGGTTTAGCAAGTCTTGAGAGGGTAATCTTGTTCAACTTTTCAAGATACAATCATTTTTTGCATTAGGGTATTTGAGTCAATAGCCATGGTTGAACATAATGATGTATTCCGTATGTTGGATGTTGAGGATAGGTTAATTAGTAGAAATTACCCATTATGGACATATATGATCCATCATGTATTGGTAGCAAAAGGACTATGGAATATTGTGAAAGGTATTAGAAAACATCTTATTACACTTGCAACCACTATTACTGAAGGTGATGTAGATGGTGTTGAAGATGATGATCTTTAAATTTGTATTCGTGCTATGATTCCTATCGCACCTACTATAGAGAAACTTCATTGGGATGGCAGAGATGTTGCGGCATATGCATTGATAGCCTTTTCTATCAAACGTGCCATTATCCCTCAAATTCTCTCTTGCAAGACAACAATGGATGCATGGGATACACTTTCAACCGTATACCTAGCAATCAATAAGGCTCGTTTCGCTTACCTCTAAAAATAGTTGGAGAGAAGGCATATGAATGAAGCAGATTCCATGAAGAGTTTTTTTGACAAAGATCAAAGATCTAAAGACAATTGATTTCTATTGATGAAGTCTTGCCAGATAATTCACTTGTGGAGATTGTTCTTAATGGCCTTCTAGATTCATACCAAAGTTTTGCTTATACTCTTCGATTGATAATGAAAGGCAATCCAAATGCCTTAACATTTAAAGAGCTAGTCTCTATTATATTGCAAGAAGATCAGTCCTAGTAGAACAGGTCCATTGTGTGTGAGGCAGATCAAGCTAATTATGGCTACAAAAGAGGAAAAGAGAAAAGAGGCTAGAATGGTTGTTGTAGAGGCCTCTACACCTAAAACAATGTCTGCTAATCTTGTTGAGAATGAAGAATGGGCATTTGCTACTATATGCAGCTATGGAAAATCTTCTCATGAGTAGTATATGTTTGTAGCAGACTCATATGTTTGGTACTTTGATAGTGGGGCAACCAAACATATCACCTTGCAACATAGTTTCTTTAGTTCACTTGCACCTACCCTATAGGGAATACTATCACAGGTGCTAATAGCTCCTCTTATCTTATAATGGGAGTTGGTAAGATCATTCTCACTACTACTGATGGTAGTTCTTTCACAGTGTTAGATGCTTTGTATGTAGGAGGAAAAAAAAAGGGAAATTGTTGTCAGTCTCAACATTAGCAAAGATTTTCTTGGTTGTCAAATTTGTTGATGACATATGTACAATTCATGATCTCTCAAATGGCAATGTTATTATTGGTTCTACCATTTTATCTCATGGGTTGTATAAGCTCATAGACTATGCAAAATCTATGAATGATTCAGCATATGCAATTCAAGATCATTAAGTTATCTTAGATGCAAAGCTTTGGCATGCATGCTTTGGTCATTTGAATTATGCTAGTTTGCTATGCCTACAGAAATCTGAAATAGTGTCCTCTCTGTCGAAGCTTGAGGCACCTTGTAAAAATCTTAGTGAAGGCTTTATTTTTGGAAAAATGCAGCATTCCTCCTTCCCAAAAGATGGTTCAATTCAAGCTACTCAAAAACTATACATTATTCATAGTGATGTTTGTGGTCCTATGCAAACCCCTTCTTTTGGGAACTACCTTTACTTCGAGAATTTTATTGATGACTTCTCCATGCGTACATGGGTGTATCCATTGAAATCAAAGTATGAAGTAATCATGTGCTTCAAACAGTTTCTGGTTTTGGATGAAGATTTGTGAGCACGTAAAATTGGCACCCTCCATTCTAATTTAGGGAGGGAATACATGCCTTCTGATTTTAATGCATTTTTTGTTGAATAAGAGACAAAACATTAGTGTACAGTGCAATGTACACATCACAAAAATGGAATTGTTGAAAGAAAGAACAGTTCGGTCATGGAGATGGTGAGGTGTATGGTCAAAAGTCAGGCTTTACCACATAGCTTCTGGCTTGAGACAATTATGTATGCAGCATATGTACTTAATATGTGTCCCATGAAAGCACTGCAATCTATCACTCCACATGATTCTTTTCATAGTCGCACACCATCAATTTCTCATGTTCATTTCTTTGGTTGTCTCGCATATGCATTAGTGCCTAAAAAACAATTCAAGAAATTGGATGATATAGCAATAAAATGTATTTTTGTTGGGTAAACTTATGAAAGCAAAGGCTACTGTTTGTATCATCTATAGGCTAAATACATTTTCTTTATCTATGATTTTGTTTTTGTGGAGGATGCAATTAAACCATTAGTTTCATGTACCAAAGAGATGTTAGTTATGTTTAGAGATGTGTATAATACTTTTCTCCCTCTTTTTATAGGTGGAGAGTTGGTCCAAATGAGGCAATTTCTTAGCCTTTACAAGTTCCACATGATGATATAGATCATTGCATTTCTAATGCAGATTTACATGATGCACTTGTTGATGAGAGGGTTGATATAGAGGAAGCAAAAACTATGCTAGTGTAGACTTTGAGACATAGCAAATTACATGCACCTCTCCCATATTGAACTCATTCGAGCCCTCATCGTGCTTGTTTTGCATCATACTGCTATGCAATCACTGCATTTAGTCTTTGTGATGAGAATAAGCCTATTTCTTTTCATGAAGCACAAAATTGAAAAAATGGGATGACAGCTATGTAATCAAAATATGATGCTATTATGAAGAATTGTACCTAGTCTTTATGTGATTTGCCTCCAGGCAAAAAGGTCATTGGCACTAAATCAGTATACAAGTTGAAGCATAAGCATGATGGAATAATTGACAGGTATAAGGACATGTTCTTTGTAAAAGGTTATGCTCAAGAGAGAGGCATTGATTTTTATGAGACCATTGCACCCACATGCTGAATGACTACTGTTCATAGCATTGTGCACTTTGTTGGAGTTAGATGTCTATGAAAGCATGCGAACAACACAAGGAAGAAGATGAAGCTTGGAGCACAACACACAATAATGAATGTATTACCACTAGAATTTATAGAGATAAGTAACCCATTAGTGCTATGGGCATATATACAAGCCCGAGGGAAAAAACCTCCTAAAGATTGAAAAAAGTGCCCTAGCAGTCCTAGTGTGTTCACACACATCATTACCTAAATATATAAACAAATCCCCCCTATGAGTGATGCGGTGAACAAGGTGCTAGCACTCATGTATAAGGAAGTGCCAAGATATGTGGAATCAATCCAGAAAAGGAAGTAAGCCCAAAGCTTTGCAGAAAGCTTCAAATTTCTCCCTAGGCAAAGCCATCGTGAAAAGGTCTACAATGTTCTCCTACGTGGGCACATATGCCAAGCCAATCTCTCTAGCAGAGAACCTCTCCCTGACATAATGATAATGCACCTCAATGTGCTTAGTGCAAGCATGGAACATAGGGTTCCTCGCAACTGCCAATGCGCTTTGAGTGTTAGTAAAGTTGGTGGTGGTATAAAACTGACCAACACCCAAATCAGCCATAAGGTGTCTGAGCCACACACACACTCAACAATCGCTATGAAAGCTACCCTCTACTCAGCCTCACAACTAGAAGTGGCCACAATAGGCTGCCTCTTGCTCACCCAAGATATGCATAAGTGCATGAAGCAAAACCCACTAGTGGACACACGAGTGTCATAGCAACAAGCCTAGTCAAAGTCAAAAAAAGCATGCAAATCTGGCAATAGGACCCCTCTTGGGATAAAACAACCCAAGTAGTCGGGTACCACTCAAGTAGCAAAAGATGCGCTTAACCGCCTGCCAATGCTTGACATCTGGGCAATGCATAAACCTGCTCATTTGTGAGACATCAAACTGAATATATGGCTAAGTAATGTATAAGTAAATCAATCATCCAACACCCTACTGATAGAGAACAACATCAAATGCATCTCTAGCATCATGAAGACTCAATCGTAAACCTGTCTCCACAGGAGTGGCAATAGGTTTACAGTCTTCAATGCCAAAACACTCCAATAATGTGTCAATATATTTCCTTTGACACAAAGCCATTCCACCATCAACGTGCATAAATTGAATGCCAAGATAATGATGCAAATGCCCAAAATCAAACATCTCAAATGAGGTATGTAAATCAGCCTTAAAATCAGCAATATGATTCTCATGAGGACCAGTGAGCAGCATGTCATCAATGTACACCACAATGATTTGAAGCACATCATTTGCATGCTTAACATATAAGGTGCTTTTAGTTTGACTTTTCTCAAAACCATGTGCAATCAAATAAGCATATATCTTTTGATTCCAAGCACGTGGTGCTTGCTTTAAACCATATAAGATATACACATGCACACACACACAAACATATATATATATATATATATATATATATATATATATATATATATATATATATATATATATATATATATATATATATATATATATATATATATATATATATATATGTATATATATACCCTTTCTGCACAAATTCATGGGGCTGAAAAACATACACTACTTCATGCAAATCACCATTAAAAAATGTTTTTTCAATGTCCAATTGATGTACATTCCAACCATGATGAGCTGCAAGTGCTAAGATGCTATGAACAGTAGTCATTCGGCAAGTAGGTGCAAAAGCTTCATCAAAATCAATGCCTCTTTCCTATGCATAATCCTTTGCAACAAGCCTAGCCTTATACCTATCAACTGTTCCATCCGGTTTACACTTTAGCTTTTATACCCACTTAGTGTGAATGGCCTTCTTGCCATGAGGCAAGTCACATAAAGACCACGTACCATTTTTCATGATAGCATCATATTCAGATTGCATTGTAGCTATCCAATGTTACAGAATTTTGTGCTTCATCAAATATGGGCTCAGTCTCATCACAGAGACTAGAGGCAAATAGAGCATAGCAATCTAATGCAAAAGAGGCACTATGAGAGTCTGAATGAGTATAGTATCATAGAGGATCATCTAATTTGTTGTCATGCAAAGTCTACACTTGCCATTTTGGCATACTTTTTGCATCCTCAATATCAGCCCTCTCATCAATAAGTGCATCATGTAAATCTACATCAGAAATAGAGTGATCTGCATCATCACATGGAACCTTTAAAGGTTGTGAAGTTGCCTCATTAGGACCAGCACTAGACTGTCCACCTGTAAAAAGAGGCCGCAAAGTATCATAAATGTCTTTGGAGCTAAGAGATGTCTCTTTCGTACATGAAAGTAAAGGTTGAATAGCATCTTCCACAAAAACAACATCATGGCTAACCAAAATGCATTTATTTTATGGCCCTGATACAGATGATAGCCTTTGCTTTCAGAACTGTACCCAACAGAAATATCATCCAATTTCTTGCGATGTTTTTCTGGCACTAATGCATATGCCAAACAACCAAAAACATGCAGATGAGCAACAGATGGCTTGCAACCATGCGAAGCCTCACATGGAGTGAAAGACTACAATGCTTTAGTGGGACACTTATTAAGTACATATGTTGTAGACATGACAACCTCAAGCCAGAAACTATATGGTAAAGCCTGACTCTTGACCTTACACCTCACCATCTCCATGAGTGACCTGTTCCTCGTCAGTAAATCCATTTTGTTGAGGTATATAAGACATTTTACATTAATGTTTTATCCCTCATTAAGCCAAAAATGCATTAAATTCAGAAGATATATATCCCCCCCTCGATCAAAACAGAGGGTGCCCATTTTACATGCTAGCAGATTTTCAGCCAAAACCAACATTTTTTGAAGCACATAAACACTTCAAACTTTGCTTTGAGTGGATATACCCATGCATGCCTGGAAAAATCAGCAATCGAAGTCACAAAGTAAAGATAGTTTCCAAAAGAAGGCATCTACATAGGACCACAGACATCATTTTGTACAAGCTGCAATTTTTGAGTAGCCCAAACTGAACCGTCTTTTGGAAACAAGGAATGCTGCATTTCTTCGAAAACACAACCTACATAGACATGTTTTTTGGCTGCCTCAAGTTTGGGCAAAGAGGACACCATTTCAAATTTGTGCATGCATAGCAAACTAGCAAAATTTAGATGACCAAAGCATGCATGCCAAAGCTCTACATCTAACATAGCCTAAGAATCATGTACAACACATGCTAAATCATTCATTGATTTTTCATAGTCTATGAGCTTATACTACCCACGACATAAAATGCCAGAAGCAATAATCATGTTGCCGCTTGACAGATCATGAATTGTACATTTGTCATCAACAAATTTCACAACCAAGCCAATCTTTGCTAATGTAGAAACTGATAACAAATTTTTCTTGATCCGTGGCACAAATAAAGCATTTGAAAAAGTGAAAGAACTACCATCAATAGTATTCAGATTGATCTTACCAACTCCCATAACAGAATAAGAGGAGTTGTTGCTGCATGTGATAGTATTCCCTATAGGGGCGGGCTCAAGTGAAGTGGAGAAACTGCGCTACAAGGTTATATGTTTAGTTGCCCCACTATCAAAATACCCAATATCTGAGTCTACTACAGACATACACTTCTCATGAGAAGATGGGTCAAAACTGCAAATAGTAGTAAACACCCATTCTTCAATCTGCACAATATTAGAAGACTCTGTTTTTGATGTAGAGGCCTCTGCAACAACCATTTCACCCTCTTTCTTCTTTTCCTCTTTAGCAGCTAGTTTTGAACAGATATTAATGACATGATCATTTGTTTTACAATATTTCCAAAATAATTTTTGCTTTTCTGATTTCTTCTCATCTTTGTCTTCCTTCTTTGAATGTGCAGCATTTGTAGATTTTTGCTTACTAGTAGATGAGCTCCATTTTCCTTTGCCCTTCTGACTATCTAGGAAAGCTTGATTTGCAACATGCATAATGGACTTGTTCTACCTAGATTGATCTTCTTGTAAAAAAAAAGAAGACTAACTCCTCAAATGACAAGGCATTTGGATTGCCTTTCATCATCAAACGAAAAGTAGAAGCAAAACTCTGATATGAATCAGGAAGCCCATTCAAAACGACCTACAAAAGTGAGCTATTTGGTATAACTTCATCAATAGAAATCAAGTGTTCCTTCAAGTCCTTGATCTTTGTTAGAAAACTCTCAATAGAATCACCTTCATTCATGTGCTCACTCTCCAACTATTTTTGGACGTAAGCAATACGAGCCTCATTCCTATCCTCGTACAATGTTGTTTTGCAAGAGTGAACGTGAGGAATAATGGCATGTTTGATAGACAAGGCTATCAATGCATGTGCCTAAGCATCTCTGCCAACCAATGAATTTTCTCTACAATAGGTGCAGCAGAAATCATAGCACGAATAGGAATTTGAAGAATATCAGCATCTTCAATGCCATCTCCATCAGCTTCAATACCTGTATTTGCAAGTGTAATAGGACGTTTTTCAACACCCTAGACAATGTTCGAGAGTCCTTTTGCAACAATACATGTCACATCATGTAAGCCCACAATGAGTAATTTGTACCATCCAACTTATCCTCAACAGCCAACATACGAAATACATCATTGCTTTCAACCATGGCCACTAAGTAAAATACCCTGTTGTAGAAAAATGATTGTATATGAAAACGTTGAACAGAAGTACCATGATGAGTTTTGCTAAACTTGTAGAAGACTTTGAGATGTTTATACTGGCGAACCGAAACCTATATATATCTTTGGCACAGAAAGAAGAAATAGCCTGCACAAGCACTACGATAGTGTGTTTGGAGGCTGAAACGAGCTCAGATCACAATTTCGGCACCACAAAGCAAAGCAGTTTTGATCTCCTAATCACCTTGAGTATGCTCATCAAGTTTTGTGCGATTGTGAGACTGTGATCGGAGGGGTGTCTAGGACATCCTAGATGATTGGTTTGAGTTAGATGTCTATGGAAACACACGAACAATACAAAGAAGAAGAAGAAGCTTGGAGCACAACACACAATACCGAATGTATTACCACTAGAGATACACTTTAACCAATACACATACAAGAAAACACATTTTCTGAGCAAAACATATGCTTTAGAGTCCCTTCTAACCAGTTTTCCATATTTGTTTTTGATATTGATGGTCATTAGCAAAGATGGTGTTGACATGTATCACAAAACTCAGAGCAGAACGTCCTCATGCTCCTACATCAACAAGTATCCATGTTCATGTGCCTAGAGAGTTTGCTCCAAATACACGATGCAACAATGATGCCAATTCTCAAAATGAAGGTTGTGCAACTGGAGAAAAAAGTATTGATCTTTGGACTATATCCTCTTGATCCAATATCTTCTTACCATCCGTGACATTCCATAACCTCTCAGCTTTACTTCAGTTCATTACTGCGGGTGAAGCTGGACTATTAGGTTACTGCAAGCAATTATCTACACATTCACATGCTACTACTAAGTATTTCTTCCAACAACATCAACTCCATCATATGAGGGTGGTCACTTTAAAGCACAATTTCAAAGTTAAATGCCAATCTCCAGCAACTGAAAGAGACTCCACTTGGTATGAGATATAGGAAAAGAGCATTGTCATCCTTTGACACTCTTTCAGTAGGTGGTGAAGCATGCAAACGATGTATATATGCAACAAGGTGAGTGTTTGTTATACTTTTATATATTTTAATGAAGATTTGTAATGGAATCTTTCATTGTGTAGGTCATTTATTCAAGACATAACTGCTTCATCAACAACACAAGACCAATTCAAGCTAATGAATAGCTATATAAATAGCAAAGAAATCACTTCTGCTATAGACCCACCCATAGGAAAGTGTATTAGAGTTGTTGTTGAAGCTCAGTTTTCAGAGAAGTTAAAAAACGTTATCAAAGTGCAAGATGTGCAGGCAATATGTGATGAAGCGGGCATCAGTAGAAATGGGTATACTGTAATGTACACCCTTCTAAGGAAAGCCTTACAAGCACAAGGTATTTCTCAAAGTATATCTCCATGGCCATATAAAGTGTCTATCAAAAAACAAAACTTCAAGTGAGGATGTGACTCATACTATTGGACAATATTTATTCATAGAAGACATTGCCTCTGTTTATCATCCAAATATTCCCAAGAAGCAATCAAAGATCCTCTCTACACAAGGATTTACATATATTTGTGGATCTTCAGAAGCTCCAACAAGCAATGGTTCACTTTTATAGTTCAACAATCAAAGGTACACCTACTACATTTTATTAGGTGTTGAAGTTTTATTGCATTCAAGTGTCATATTAAGATAATGCTTTCTCTTTTGTGCAGACTATAATGTTAGGTTAAAGTTCATACTAAAGCTTGATGAGTGCCAAATCATAAAGGGTCGGCGACTAGAAAGGTTTAGTGTGATGCTAATGAATGAAGTTATGGACCATGCAATGAGTGATGAAACTTTAGGATCCACTTCCCATTTGACTTACAGTGTGCAATTAGAGAGAGATATCTGGTGTTTAGGTGCTATAGAAGTTCCCAAAGAAACAAACAATGTTATTTCTTGGATTTTCAGTAGGACTCCATGGATTATAGAAGTAATCTCTTCTCAAATACATGGGAAAAAGCTTTTTGTAGATGACATAGGTGATTTTGAGGGAGAATGACATTTGGGTGGAGACCTTAAGAGTATAAAATGCATGTCTGAGGTTATAAACAAGGAGCATCTTCTCTCTATACTTGCCCATATTGTACACAAGGTTACAAAGGATCTAAGAGACAGTCTAAACATGCAAGGGCATTGATGAGAGTTGATGACACAGGAACCGACTCATGAGAAAATAATCAATGATTGGAACCCCTTTATTCCATTTCCATTAGTCAATGTTCACTTTTGTACTTTGCATGCATTCATGAGGATCCTTCATAGGCTTTTGAAGCTCCATGTTGAATATGCATTTGCAATGAAACCACTAGAGAAGTCTACAATAGCAATAGAAGATCTTTTGAATTCTATTGGTTGTCATGGTGGCCATGTATCTTTAGTTGTTAAGAAGTATGATGAGTCTCAAGAGATTTTACAACAAGTTTCAATGACTAGGAAGAAGGAAAGACATTTCTTTAAAAAAGATGTGAATAGTCAAGATGATGGGAAATGGGAGCTTTGGAAGGACCTCTGTTCAATTACAATAGATAATGATAGTCAGGTTGATCTCCTTAACAAGCGAAAGAAGGTTTGGTCATCGTTAGATCAATTGTTACATTTGATGTGTTTGGTTTCCACTAATGTTTCACAATGAGAATTATTCCAAGTGACTTTGAAGGAGTTTACACAGTCATTCATCTTATCTTTGGGGGGAAAGCAACATTACACCTTACATAGTAAGTTTTGCTTACATTTTTTAGCTTGGTCTTAAACACCATGTGTATATCTTATTGACCAGATCATAGCATATTCTTTTTGCACATGGAGCATATTTTATGAATCGATATGGGTCACTAGACATTTTTTGTACACAAGGAATGGAGAAGTCACATTACAGGGCTAGAGGTGTTTACTTTAAATACACTCATCATGGGGGTGGTCTACTCAAATCAGACTATTTAGAAGAAATGTTCAATTGGTTTCTTCGTGCGGTATTCGCTAGAAAATATGTAATGGAACGAGCATGTGAGTCACAAATAGCAAAGATTACACGAAAGCTACAACATGATATTGCAAGAGAGAAGTGGATGTCATCATCAAGACCGGTACATCATGCCCAATGGCGTGCACAAAGAGTCCGTGAGGGTTCTGCTTGGAAATAGTTTCCAAACTCTTAAAATGCATTATTTTTTTCAAGGTTTCTATAACTCCTTTCACTTCAAATAAACTTTAAATGTTTTTGTGAATATATTTTTAATGTTTTAAAAACTAATTTTTTATCCAGTTAAATGTGAACATGACAATTCTTAAGAGAAAGGCTATAAATAAAGGTGTCCTTCCTCATTTTACCATTTTACAACCTAAGAGAATGGCACGCATAAAGCAGACTGTTAGAAAGGATCATGTTGTCTACCCTAGCCATGTGCAAGGTACGCAGCGCCTAACATGGATGACACCCCACAAGAAGCATCGAACCACAAGCCACTCTTCTAGATGAAACTCGGGTGTAAGGACACACTCTGGTAGCATTCCATTGCAGGGGGATGAAGCTTCACAAGAGAGAAATGTAACACAAGAAATAAATTATTCCCCTCCCACATTTGATGATGAGCCCCTAGTGAGGACACCACTCAAGGCAAGGCCCAAACAACAAGGACGGATGCAAGTTGTGATGGAGACAACATCAAATTTAGAGAGTTCCTCGGATGAGGAAAGTGTTAACGAGCCATGATGGAACCACGATCATATCCCCGTGAACCATTGAGTAACACAAGGAGGCAAGGCACTCCCTGTAGGACAAGGACAAATACCAACCGATGAAGAAAGAGAGCAAAGTCGGGCAGAGCAAGTAAATGATGAGGCAGGACCATCTAGGCATGCTCCAAGAAGAAAGAAGAACTATCAACCACATTGTAGACCACAACGACCGCAACCCAACATCCCCCAAATGCAAGACCACCGCAAAGGTGTAGAAAGCAAACCATAGCCTTTGTAGAGATTCGACACTATCAAAAGTCTGTGGAGCTTATTATTCCATGAAGGTCATTTACAAGAGTTGTGAAGGAAGAGATCCAAAGCTATTGCGCTAGACTTTTTATCCAATGGATAGCCATTGAAGCCCTCCAAGAAGTTGTAGAGGCGTATCTTATCTCAAGGTTGGAGGACTGTAACCTGTGTGCCATCCATGCAAAGAGAATGACAATACAACCTAAAGATTTGTAGCTAGCTAGAAGAATTAGAGGGAATAACCTTTAACAAATATTTGTACTCCCTTGTTTGGAGAACTTTTTGTATATCCCAAATGATGAATATTTTCTAAATCCCAAATGATGAATACAATCTTTTTCTTATTATATTTGCTCTCCCAAGTGTTTATCTCTTAGTGTACATGTTTTGAAGTCTATTTCTCCTATGTATCTAAGTGTCTTTCTCGCGTACCTCTTTAAAGTGTTTTGCATAGTTTAATCATTGTTTTTACTGTATTTCTTGTAAGTGGTGTTGCTTAAAAATGCATGCAATGGCCTAAGAATGCAAAAAAGGGCCTCCCACAAAAACGCGTGGATGGGCCCTGCAAAACTTTTGCAGGGTCCATCCCCACGTTTCTCTGGCAGGCCTTTTTTTGCATTTCTAAGCCATGAAATCACATGTCATGCACATTGGAGCATATGATTGGCCTTAGATAGGGTGCAATGCATGCTAACCCTCTGACCAATAGATAAAAATGTTGGTAAACATTGAAATGTACTTATTTATTGATGCATGCTTATATGCACCCATAGAAGTCTAAATATTCTCTAATCATTGCACATAAGAAGAGTCTTCCACAATTCTCCAAGTCTAGGTTGTAATTGAAGGACATAGACTTCCAATATAGGGAACCTAGTGCATGGGATGGCCTAGGAATGCAAAAAAAAGGCCTATCATAGAAACACGGGGATGGGCCCTGCAAAAGCTCATTCCTAGGCCATCCCATGCATTTTGGGCAAAAAAACCTACAAGGATCAATGGAAAAAGAGTGATTAAATTGTGGAAAAGTTAAGAGATTGTCAAAAACATAAAGACAATGCACATGGAAATTGGAAAATCAATAATTGGTATTAAAAAGTTTTTACAATTGGCTCTTGACCTTGAGCCTCTCCACTACATTCTTTCTTCTCTCAAAAGACAGTGGCAATTGGTAAGTCAAAACTGATTGGGGTATTAAGTGAGGGTCTGTCAATCCTAGACGTAAAGCTATTATTATTTGACCTTATATTTTTCCTCTAAAGTTAACTCCTAGGGTAGTAAGGGCAAAGGACTTCCTAACTAGAAATATAAAATTGGTCCCTTGCATTATTGTAGATAGGCACAAAACTTTGCTCAAGGCCTTCAGACACCAAGTCATGAAGTGTCCTTGAGGGGAAACGTCCTTGTGGATTATGACAAAATCTTCCTTTGGCAATTTCCCAATGTAATGTGCCAAGGAAGAGCCATGGCCACAGGAAACACAACCACCACTCCTTGCTACAAATTTATCCACTTCAATTGCTTCCTGCACATAGACAATCATAAAATTCAATAGATACATCTTGTATGAATATGAGACAACCATAAATGTCATTAGATACTTACATCTTGAAGCCTATCTTCATCCTCTCCTCTTCCCATTGCATCTAGTGGAATCAATGAGTGAGCCATGCCACTTTGCTCCACCACAAGAGATGTTGGAATCTTCTTCTCCAAAATTATTTCCCTTGCTGCAGCCAGATTTTTTTTCAGTGGCTCAAAATCTCTTCACACACACATGCAATGGTGTTTGCAACTGAATCACCAAGTGGAATTGTTGTCTTTTCGATTATGTCAGAAGTGTTGTCCATGGGAACATCCGAGGTCAAGCAAAACATACTTAGGCATTCGTCGAGGCATAGACCAAATGCCTTCTCAATATTGTGTAGGAACAAAAATTCTTCTCTGTCGACAAGTACAACTGAAAACATTTCCATCTCTACCTCTGGTAGAGTGGGTTCCACGGGCTCTAAGTTGGAGGGTGGACTATTCTGTGTACTGGCTTCCTTCAATTTGTCCACTAATCCTTGTGGAAATTCTCTGCAAATGTTTTGACTCTCTTCTAATAAGTTGAGAGCTTCTATCTGGGGTTCCTTCTTGTCATCTACAAAACCCCCAGTAACAAGATGGGGTAGGTCCATGGGTGTAGGTTCCGGCTCCTCATTGACAAAAAAGATGGTTGTTAAAACATAGGAAAAATATTTTCTTCCCATTTTCCTCTTCTTATTTAATTGTCTAATTAAGGGCATTGTGTCATCTAACAGGTGCCTTGCATCCTCAACAACAACCATGAAACGCTTTAAGCGCTTTACAAATGCCTCATCTCCTTTATGAATGTAGAAAAGTAGGTCACAGGGGACCCATTTAGACTCATATGTTGGAATATCTGTAGCATATCTTAATATATAGAATTCCATAAAATCTATGATCTCATCGAACACATCGGAGTTCATGGCTATTGTCCCTTCAAGATTAGGGACTCTACTCTATGAATAGATCTCGAGGAGATTTCATGGGAGTGGAAGTGCTAGTAGCCATTGCTTGCATGCGAGAATTCTATTGGCTTGTCTGTGCTTTCTAGCTCTTTGAGAGTGCAAATGTGAGAAATGAGCACATAGAAACCATTTTTATAGCAGTTTCAAGTCTTTACACTAACTGGGCCCACTTTTAAAAGTATAGAATAAAGTAGTGCAAGTTCAAAAAATGTGTTTCTAATGACAAAATGATGCATAGAACACTGAAGGATATGAAATTTTTTTGCTTCAAAGCAAATGTCTAAACATAACACAATAAAAAACATGAGCAATCACATTTAAAAGTAGTGAACATAGACTCTTTGACATTCCAAAAGTTTTGAAATTACCATTGTAGATAAGAAAATATATGCAATATCTAGCATGTATCGATTGTCCTACTTTTTACAAGGTTCTTGAAAGTGCAAAAAAAAAGAGATACAATGACTAGTACCCAAGAAGTGACATTATTAGGTT
This sequence comes from Ceratopteris richardii, assembly GCA_020310875.1. Taxonomy (NCBI): domain Eukaryota; kingdom Viridiplantae; phylum Streptophyta; class Polypodiopsida; order Polypodiales; family Pteridaceae; genus Ceratopteris; species Ceratopteris richardii. The sequence goes on from CM035414.1 coordinate 59,545,117, forward strand.
GCAAAAGAACTATGACAGTGAGAGTTCTGTTCCATCTTTGCTCCAATCTACAGAGACTTTCATTTTGTATTCCAATCTTTTGCCCACCTGTAATCAATTTGCAAGAAATTGAAGTTATAAAAGTAAAATAAACAATAATGAAAAGATTACTTTAACAAAAGCACAAAACATCTCTAACCTTATGTCCTTGTGTTTTGAATTTGGATTGAGTTAGTCCTTCAAACCCCATAATCACCAAGTGTTCTCTCAGATTAGCCAAGGTCCAATGATTATTCACTAAATAGTTTCTTTTTCATTGTTGGGCAATCTAAGCTTTATTTCAAATGAATGTAAAGATCCCTCTGAACTTTGAAATGGTATCCATTTGCCAAGTTTGCACATCCAACGATCATAGTAGAATCTAATGTATAATGAAGTACGTTGTTTCAAATATCAAAATCCTATACCTGTTCCACCTATTTTACAAAGATATTTATCACCTTTTGCAATTCCTTGTATCAAACCCCAATTTTCACCAAGAAGACTTTCGACTTGCTCATATGTGATATCTTTACACATGAACATGGTGGAAGTCTCTTGGAATGAGAATCCTTGGACAAAGCGTTATGTATATCCATTACTGTCTTGTGCTTCAAAGATGATACAAACCATAGATCAAGTTTGGCCACTCCAAGCTAAGAAGAGACTGTACTTCAATTCTCTCTAACCTTCCAAAACCATTCATTGTAGAGGATACAACGTATCTATGTGTGTAAAAGAAAACTCTATCATGGTAAAGTTGAGCAGGAGATATTTTTGGAAAGACTAGTGCACCGACATCTGCATGCAATGCCTGGAAAGTACCTGTAAGACTATGAAGTGGCTGCTCTTCCACCAAAGTAGAAGGAAATATATCTAAAACATATAAAAACATATCTAAATAGTTTAGAAATATATTCAACACTAGAAAACATACAATATTGTAGAGTAATACTTACAATTCACAAGATATCCCATTCTACTAGAGTTTTCAAGTTTCATAGTTGCCATTGTAAAACCATGTTGTACAATAGCAACCATCCCATTGTCTTTGTGCTTCTTGAAGCCAAGTAACTTTCCCTTCCAATGAAGATCTAAGTTTCCACGATCTCTGACTAGATGAGGCCCAACTCTAGAGGGTTGCATGTACACCCATGCACCTTTGGAGTACTCATGTGATAGCCATTGTCCATCTCTGGCTTTGATATTATGACATCTTAATGTGAGGATTTCATTTTTCAGTTGCCTAGAAGCTTTAGATGCTGCCATTGAAGCTAAAGGTCTTCAAGCTATAACATTAATTCGAGATAGGAGATGCAAGTAGGTTGGAGTGTAGTAACAGGAGCTTCAATGAAGTGCTACAGAGTGAAACTAGTGGGAAAAATGACTTTTTTGGATCTGGGTATGAAAATGTGAGGTTTAGGAGGGAAATAACTCTTTTTTGAGTATTTTTGAAAAAAGCCATTTTTTTCAGCTCAAAACATGCATGGATTTTGAATTTGGGGTCAAAAACAATACTTTTGACCCTAAAAGGTAATGGGGGGTCCATTCTCAGGTGTTATGATGAGTTTTTTAACTTTTAAGAAATTTTGAATATTTGGGCCCAAGTTACGAGATTCCTTCTCTCTCTAGAGGCAACTCATTAAATAAGGGAGAAATATGTCCCCTCTCCCCCCCCAACGTAGTATTTTATAGGGCATAGATTGTGGCCACCACCCTCTTCTTATTGGTCCATCACTAATCACTCCTTAATCTAAAAGGCCCATTCACGTTTCATTTTTTCCCCTAATGGTGAAGAGAAGAAACTGCATTGCGAGTTAATATGTTTGGTTGCCCCACTATCAAAGTACCAAACATTTGAGTCTACTGGAGACATGCACTACTCATGACAAGATGGATCAAAACTGCAAACAGTAGCCTCGTACAATGTGGTAAGTGTATCCCAAGCATCCTTAGCTATTCTGCAAGAGTGAATGTGAGGAATAATGGCACGTTTGACAGACAAAGCTATCAATGCATATGTTGAGCATCTCTACCATCCCAATGAATTGGGTCTATAGTAAGTGCAACAGAAACAGCAACATGAACAGGAATCTATAGAATGTCATCATCTTCGACACCATCTCCATCAACTCCAGCACCTATATTTGTAGTACCTATATTTGCAAGTGTAACAGGACATCTTTCAACACCCTACATAAAATTCCATAGTTGTTTTGTGAACAATACATGACGCATCATATAAGCCCATAATGGGTAGTTGGTACCATCCAACTTATCCTCAACAGCCAACATACGGAATACATCACTGCTTTCAGCCATGGCCTGTGACTAAAATACCTTGATGTAGAAAATTGGCTATATCTCAAAAACTTGAACAGAACTACCTAGACGAATTCTACTAAACATGCCGTAGACTTTGAGATGATTATACTGGAAAACCAAAAATCGTATATACCTTTGGCACAAAAAGAGAAACTAGCCTACACAAGCGTTGTGATAGTGCGTTCGGAGGCCGAAACGAGCTCAAATCGCGATTTCGTTACCACACAACAAAGTTGTTTTGATCTCTGAAACACATTGAGTATGCTTTATAAATTTTGTGTGATTTTGAGAGTGCAATCGGAGAGGTGTAGACAATGCCCTAGATGAAGTGGTGACCTGCTCTCATACCAGTTGTTGGAGTTAGACGTCTGTGGAAGCACGCAAACAGCACAAGGAAGACAAAAAAGCTTGGAGAACAACACACAATGTTGAATGTATTACCACTAGAATGTACAAAGATAAGTAGCCCATTAGGGCAATAGGCGTATATACAAGCTGGGGGAAAAAACCTCCTTAAGAGGAAAAAACTGTGTCGGCGGAGTGTTCACACACATCACTACCTAAATATATCAACAAAAGCAGGATCTAGAGGACCCACGTCTATCTCGAGATTCAGATATCATTTTTGATGTACTTTCATTGAGAAGAGGAGCTCCCCTCATAGCTCACTCACTTCTCATTCATTGAGCAATGTTTGATTGCCTATGACATTGTACTTTTACATCATTTAATACACACATGATCATTACTTCTCATTCTCATGTCTCTGTCATAACTCCATTAGACAGTGATATTGTCAGAGCTTGTTGTCATTGTATAGTGGATCATTTCTCTGTTGATATATTTAGGTAGTGATGTGTGTGAACACACTAGGACCAACGGGGCACTTTTTTCCCTCTTTAGGAGGTTTTTTTCCCCCGACTTGTATATATGCCTATTGTCCTAATGGGCTACTTATCTTTGTACATTCTCTAGTAATACACTCAGTATTGTGTGTTGTGCTCCATGCTTCTTCTTCTTCCTTGTGTTGTTCACATGCTTCCGCAAACGTCTAACTCCAACAATTGGTATCAAACCAGGTCGTTGCTTCATCAAGGGCACCGTCGACACTTCTTTGTTTGCAGTCTCAGAATCGCACGAATTTTGGTGAGCATACTCGGTGTGTTTTGGAGATCAAAATGGCTTTGCTTTGTGGTGCCGAAATTGCGATCTGAGCTCGTTTCGGCCTCCGAATGCACTATCGCAATGCTTGTGTAGGCTATTTTATCTTTTTGTGCCAAAGGTATATACCAGTTTCTGTTCACCAGTATAAGCGTTTCAAAGTCTGCTACAAGTCTAGCAGTAGTTCTATTCAACTTTTTGAGATACAGTCAATTTTTTGCATCAAGGTATTTTAGTCACCAGCCATGGCTGAAAGTAGTGATGTATTCCATATGTTGGCTATTGAGGATAAGTCTGATGGTACCAACTACCCGTTATGGGCTTATATGATGCGACATGTGTTGGTTGCAAAAGGACTGTTGAACATTGTGTAGGGTGTCGAAAAACGTCCTATCACACCTGCAACTGTTACAACTGCATCTACTGAAGCTGATGCAAAAGGTGTTGAAGATGATGGTATTCTGCATATTCCTGTTCATGCTACAGTTTCTGCTGCACCCACTATAGAGTAGATTTGTTGGGATGGCAGAGATGCCCAGGCACATGCATTGATAGCTTTGTCTGTCAAACGTGACATTGTTCCTCATATTCGCTCTTGCAGAACAACTAAGGATGCTTGGGATACACTTACCACATTGTACCAAGCTAGGAGTGAGGCTCGTGTAGCTTACCTCCAAAAAGAGTTGGAGAGTGAGCACATGAATGAAGGTGATTCTATGGACAGTTTACTCAATGATCAAAGACTTCAAGGAATAGTTGATTTCTCCTGATGAGATTATACCAGATAGCTCACTTGTGCAGACCGTTCTGAATAGTCTTCCTAATTCATATCAAAGTTTTGCTTCTACTCTTCGATTGATGATGAAAGGCAATCCAAATGCCATGTCATTTGAGGAGTTAGTCTCTGTTCTATTGCAGGAAGATCAGTCCAGGCATAATAGGTCCATTATGCGTGTTGTAGATCAAGCTTTCCTAGCTAGTTAGAAGGGCAAAGGAAAATGGAGCTCTTCTACTAGTAAGCAGAAATCTGCAAATGCTGCACATTCGAAGAGCCAAGACAAAGATGAGAAAAAAATCAGAAAAGCAGAAATTGTTTTGTAAGTACTGTAAAGGGAATGATCATATCATAAAGAACTGTCCAAAACTGGCTACGAAAGAGGCAAAGAAGAAAGAGGCTGGAATGGTTGTTGTAGAAGCCTCTACACCAAAAACGAAGTCTGCAAATCTTGTGCAGGAAGAAGAATGGGCGTTTACTAGTGTTTGCAGTTTTGGTCCATCTTCTCATGAGCAGTGCATGTCTGTAGTAGACTCAGATGTTTGGTACTTTGACAGTGGGGCAACCAAAAATATTACCTTGTAGAGCAGTTTCTTCTCTTCACTCGAGCCTCCCCCTACAGGGAATACTGTTACATGCACCAACAACTCCTCTTATCCTGTTATAGGATTTGTTAAGATCATTTTGACTACTACTCATGGTAGTTCTTTCACTTTGTCAGATGCTTTATTTGTGCCAGGGATCAAGAAGAACCTGATATCAGTTTCTACATTAGCCAAGATTGGCTTGGTTGTGAAATTTTTTGATGATAAGTGTACAGTTCATAATCTGTCAAATGGTGATGTGATTATTGCTTCTGGCATTTTATGTCGTGGATTGTATAAGCTCATAGACTATGAAAGATCTGTAAATGATTTGGCATGTGCAATAAATTATTCTCAGGCTATGTCAGATGCAAAGCTTTGGCATGCACGCTTTGGTCATCTGAATTTTGTTAATTCCCTACGCCTGCAGAAATCTGAAATGGTGTCCTCTTTGCCCAAACTTAAGGCACCTGGAAAACATGTTTGTGAAGGCTGTATTTTAGGCAAAATGCAGCATTCATCCTTTCCAAAAGATGGTTCAATCCGGGCTACTTAGAAATTGCAGCTTGTACATAGTGATGTCTGTGGTCCTATGCAGGCAGCTTCTTTTGGGAATTATCTTTACTTCGTGACTTTCATCAATGATTTTTCTAGGCATGCATGGGTATATCCATTGAAGGCAAAGTCCGAAGTGTTCATGTGCTTCAAACAGTTTTTGGTCTATCATGTAGAATGGGCACCCTCCGTTCTGATCGAGGGGGGAATATATGTCTTCTGATTTTAATGCATTTCTGGCTGAACGTGGGATAAAACACCAGTGTACATTGCCCTTTAAACCTCAACAGAATGGAGTTTCTGAATGAAAGAACAGGTCACTCATGGAGATAGCAAGGTATATGGTCAAGAGTCAGGCTTTACCACATAGTTTCTGGCTTGAGGTTGTCATGTGTGCAGCATATATACTGAACAGGTGTCCCACTAAAGCGCTGCAATCTATCACTCCATATGAGGCTTGGCATGATTGCAAGCCATCTATTGCTCATCTGCATGTTTTTGGTTGTTTGGCATATGCATTAGTGCCTGAACAACATCGCAAAAAATTGGATGATAAAGCAGTAAAATGTATTTTTGTTGGGTACAATTCTGAAAGTAAAGGCTATCGTCTCTATCATCCATAGACTAAACGCATTTTGGTTAGCTGTGATGTTGTTTTTGTGGAAGATGTTATTTGGCCATTGCTTTCATGCACTAAGGAGACATCCGTTAGCTCCAAAGACATGTATGATACTTTGCTGCCTCTTTTTACAGGTGGACAGTCTAGTGCTGGTCCCGATGAGGCAACTTCTCAACCTTTGCAGGTTTCATGTGGTGATGCAGATCATTCCGTTTCTGATGCAGATTTACATGATGCACTAGTTGATGAGAGAGCTGATATTGAGCAGGCAAAAACTATGCCAAAATGGATGGTGCAGACTTTGCGTGATAGCAAATTAGATGCATCTCTATCATATCGTACTCGTTCGGGCTCTCATAGTGCCTCTTTTGCATCAGATTGCTATGCTCTGGCTGCTCTCTGTGATGAGAATGAGCCTGTTTTGTTTGATGAAGCACAAAATTCAGAAAATTGGATGGTTGCTATGAAATCTAAATATGATGCTATAATGAAGAATGGTACTTGGTCTTTATGTGACTTGCCTCCTGGCAAGAAGGCCATTGGCACCAAGTGGGTATACAAGTTGAAGCATAAACCAGATGGTACAGTTGATAGGTATAAGGCTAGGCTTGTTGCAAAGGGTTATGCACAAGAAAGAGGCATTGATTTTGATGAGACCTTTGCACCTACATGCCGTATGACTACAGTTCGGAGCATCTGTGCACTTGCAACTCATCATGGTTGGAATGTACATCAGTTGGACATTAAAACAGCATTTCTGAATGGTGACTTGCATGAAGAAGTGTATGTTTTTCAGCCCCGTGGCTTCGTGCAGAAAGGGCATGAAAACCAAGTGTGCAGGTTAAAGAAGGCATTATATGGTTTAAAGCAAGGACCACGTGCTTGGTATGAGAAGATACATGCCTATCTAATTGCACATGGTTTTGAAAACAGTCCAACTGAAAGCACCTAATATGTTAAGCGTGCTAATGATGTGTTTCTGATCATTGTTGTCTATATTGATGACATGTTGCTCACTCGTTCTATTGAGAAGCATATTGATGACTTTAAGCATGCCTCATTTGAGATGTCTCATTTGGGGCATTTGCATCACTATTTGGGCATTCAATTTATGCAAGTTGATGGTGGAATGGCTTTGTGTCAAACGAAATATATTGACACATTATTATAGCGTTTTGCCCTTGAAGACAGTAAGCCTATTGCCACTCCTATGGAGATAGGTTTACGATTGAGTCTTCATGATGTTGGAGATGCATTTGATGTTGTTCTCTATCAGTAGGCTGTTGGATGCTTGATTTTCTTATGCATTACTCGGCGAGATATTGAGTTTGTTGTCTCACAGATGAGCAGGTTTATGTATTGCCTAGGAGTCAAGCATTGGCAAGCGGTTTAGCGCATCTTTCGCTACTTGAGTGGTACTCGGCTACTTAGGTTGTTTTATCCCAAGGGGGGATCACTACCACTAGATTTGCATGCTTTTTCTGACTCTGATTGGGCTGGTTGATATGACACTCATCTGTCCACTAGTGGTTTTTGCTTCATGCTTGGTAGCTCATGTATATCTTGGTTGAGAAAGAAGCAGCCTACTCTGGCCACTTCCAGTTGTGAGGCTGAGTATAGGGCAGCTTTCACAACTACTGTTGAGTGTGTGTGGCTCAGCCACCTTATGGCTGATTTGGGTGTTGGTCAGTCTTCTGCCACCACCATCTTCACTGACAGTCAGAGCGCATTGGCAATTGTGAGGAACCATGTGTTCCATGCTCGCACTAAGCACATTGAGGTGCATTATCATTATGTCAGGGAGAGGCTCGCTGCTCGAGAGATCAGCTTGGCATATGTGCCCACGCAGGAGAACATTGCAGACCTTTTCACGAAGGCTCTGCTTAAGGAGAAGTTTGAAGCTTTCCGCAAAGCTTTGGGCTTGCTTCCTTTTGTGGAGTGATTTCCACATATCTTGGCACTTCCTTATACATGAATGCCAGCTCCTTGTTCACTGCATCACTCCCAAGGGGGATTTGTTGATATATTTAGGTAGTGATGTGTGTGAACACACTAAGACCACCGGGGCACTTTTTTCCCTCTTTAGGAGGTTTTTTCCCCCCGGCTTGTATATATGCCTATTGCCCTAATGGGCTACTTATCTTTGTACATTCTCTAGTAATACATTCAGTATTGTGTGTTGTGCTCCAAGCTTCTTCTTCTTCCTTGTGTTGTTCGCATGCTTCCGCAGACATTTAACTCCAACATTCTCATGATTTAAAGCATGAAGATTCATAATAGTGTCTACTATAATCCTACAAAGTTTCATTATTAATGTCTCTCGTGATCATCCGATAATAATCCATCTATGCTCACTAGTTTGTTGACTGTCAAGGCCCGTGAATGTCATGCTTAGTTGATTTGCGAAACACATTTCTCTGCATATAGTCCATCACTTTTGATGATATCACTCATGATTGGTAGCTTGTTAATTTAATTAGAGTTCCCCAAAAGGAATTTAGTCAATTGCTGTTGTGCTTAGAGAATGGTTCAAAACACTGAACAGGTGTGTGGACCAAAATACCAAGTTTTGGACCTTGGATTATATTCCTACCGATCTGTTTTGATCCTATCATTAGTGGATCACCTTCCAAGCAACATAGGTGATTATTTATGCTTATTAGCTAGGTAAAGAAGCTCAAAAAACTCTCCACCCATCACATTTAGCAAGTGTGAAGGAGGATTTAGCTACGCCACTTCATCTCTTGTGATTATCCACCATCTCCTTCAACAGTGGTATCAGAGCAAGCACAATCAAGATGTGAAATGGATTTCCATTCTTCATTGACAAATTGGACAGGAACAACTACTCAGCATGGTCACTAAGGATGCGAGCATGCCTTCAAGGGAGAAGCTTATATGGATACATCTCAGGAGATGAAGACATGCCAATCTTCAGGAGCAAGCATCAACCAACAAGGGAAGAGCAAGAAAGGTTGACGACATGGTGTGCAAAGGATGCTCTTGCCAGGTCATATCTATGAAACTCAATCTCTGATTTCTTGTTACCACATGTTAGGAATTGCAAGACTTCCCAAGAGACTTGGGACTTTCATCATATTTTTCCTCAAACACAAGAGCTAGGAAGAATCAATTATGGATGGAATTCACAACCCTTAAGAAACAACCAAAGCAAGGAGTGGATGATTATGTAACCAAAATGAAAGATGTGGCTGACCAGCTTGTAAGCATTGGAGAAGAAATAGAGGAAGAGCACATAGTGAGGCAGATCATCAATGGAATTAATGCTGATGACAAGTGGGAGTCCTTCACCACAGCAATGGACCTCTACATGGATATGCAAATACCTAATCTCAACACCTTAATGGGGCAGCTCTTCACCCATGAGACAAAGCTCAACAGAAATGGTGATAACTCAAGAAGTAAACAATCTTTTGCCCTTTATGTTGATAAGAATAAAGCTAAGGATAAAGGTAAAAGCAAGAAATAGGAAGAAGAGGCTAGTACCTCTCAAGCTCATTATGCAGGAAGAGGAAGAGGAGCTAGAGGAAAGGGCAGAGGAGGAAGGCAAGGCAGGAGGAGACCCTACAACAATTCACCATGCAACATTTGTGGTCTCAACAACCACACTATAGAAGAATGCTTCAGAAATACGAGGAACCAAAGGGGAAGAAGCTTCCAAAGAGGAAGCTATGGACAATCTAGAGGTAGGTACAACAATGGTGGAGGCAACTACAACCATAACTACAATCAAGACTACAACAACAACAATTATCAAGGAGGCTTTAGAGGAAGAAAGAACTTCAATAACTATACTGAGGATCAAGAAGACTCTCTACTCATCATGAACATGACATCCAAGAAAGGTAAAAATGATGAGCATCTCTTCTACATTGATTGAGGTTGTTCCAATCATGTGGCACGAAATGTAGCTCTATTATCTGATCTTGAAGAACCCAAAGGAAAGCATGAAGTACAAATAGGTGATGGCACTAAACACTTAGTCAAGCAAATTGGAAATGTCAAAAAATCTGATATGCAGCTCCTAAACTAGGAACGCACACTTCCACCTTATCATCATCATCATCATCTACATTCATGCCAATAGATGCAAGTGACTCACATATGCTTTTGATTTTCAGGGTGTAGTCACTTACCGACATGCCCTTCTTCTCCAATGTATATAGCTTGTTCTTGAGTTGCATTTTTGTGTCTTTATATTGGTCTCATACAATGTGGCCAAACTATTCCAAGACTCTCCATGGCTTCTCATGTACTCTTCAATGTCAGCCTTCTCCATGAGCCTCTACAGCCACAATGGCTCTAATACCATGTCATGAGGAAGTAGATAAGCAAGAGAGCTCACTCACACACTCTAACACTCAAAGAGGAATACACACACAGATTGAGGCAAGGAAGAATGATTTTCTTCTTCTTCTTCTTCTATTACATAAAAGGAATATAGAAGAATGACCTAAAACAACAATACAACTAGTGCAATGTATAAAGAAAAGTACATAAGGAGAATCCTAATGTCCGCAATGAGTAAGCTAGCAAGAACAAATGTGCATTTACTCTCGGTAGATAAATCTAGTAAAGCTCAATGAAGTGTCCTTGACATATATCATCATGACCACTATAGATGTCAGAGAAATGGAAAAGTGATATGTGTCATCTTGGATCATCGCATATTGAGCTTGATATCTCAACATCATGCATCTATGAAAATGACTCCCTTTGAGACCTTGTATGGTTATAATAATTTGAGTCCACCATCATTTTCTAAGTTTTTAAATAAAGTAGAAGTATCTAATGAAATGCTTGAGAAGATGGATGGAGAGCTTGGAAAAATTAAGCAACCCATAAAATAAGCTAAAAGCAAAATGAAAGATTCTATGATCATTTGAAGAGAAGACTCCTTGAATTAATTCAAAAAGATGGCATCGTATTTCTTAAAATCAATCCTCTACTATCTAACTTGTTGTTAGGAAAGGATCATAGACTTTCTTCACGATATGTAGATCCTTTTAAAGTTTTGAAAAAGATTGGATCTCTTGCTTATTTGTTGGGATTTCCTAAACTTCTAATGTGCATATCGTATTTCATGTTATCTTACTTAAAAGATATGTACCTAGTGCTACTTATGTTTTTTAGGACTAACTATAAGGTGAGAGATGATGAATCTTTTGAGCTTGAAGCTGAAATAATATTAGATAAGGGGGCATTTATCTAAATAATATTAGATAAGAGGAAGAGAGTACTTAGAAATTGATATATAGTAGAGATGTTGGTAAAACATGAGAGATTTATTCAAAACGGGGGAAGAATCGAAATAAGCCTTTGATACTAAATAATTGATTTTGAATTTTTTTGTAAACATTGTGTGGATAATGTTTAACATGAATGCTTAAGTCATTTTATGCATATAGAAAAAATTTGGGAGTGACAATTTTTATATTCTCTCTCTAAACCTTATCTACCTCATGTTTTCTAGTTGAAAATTGAATATAGAGATGAAGGAATCAGGAAGAATGTTTTACAAGAGAAATGGAGAGTATGCATAGTAGAATAAAATTGTTTTTCCCTTTTTTTTTAATCATCCTTTATTTACCTTTTTTCAGGCTCTAAAATTATTTCACTATAAACTAATGGCTTCATTGTATTCTCTCCCTAGAATGTCTAAACTTGTAGGGCTTAAAACGGATATTTGGAGGCCAATTTGGACCTACAGTCTCTCTAATATTATTATGCAAATTGAGGAGCTAAACACTTTTTCTTTCACAAGCATTTTCGAATTCAACGCCATTTTTGAGTTACAGGGCCAATAAATTGTAAACTTTTTCAACATGAAGAAAAAATTACTAGAATCCGTGACTGATGAATTCATATTCTCATGCATATTGTGGATGTTTAAGGATTTGTGTTTTGTTGCTTTTTCTTGTACTTTTGATAGGTGCAGTTAAAGAAAGCAATAGCCCACTAAAACACACACTTTTGCAAAAGCCTATTTGAGGTAGCAAGGGGAATGTGGTCACCTTTATCAAAGAGGAAGTACTTGCTAGATATAAGATACTCATATGGTATTCTCCTCCATAAGTCAAGCATCAACTATGAGGTCTATTTAGTGATGCTCCAATATGGTGATTTTTCAATTAGGTAGTGTTGTGCTTGCCCAAACATGGATGAAGTACTTATGTGGGTGGTTGCCCAAAATGAAAGGAACACAATAGTAGGGGCCCAAATGTCATGCATGCCAAGTAGGTGGTGACCTTGTTTTAGCCTAATCCAAGTTACCATTGAGAAAGACGAGGCTTCCAAGCTCATGAAATGGAGGCAATCAAATGACTAGCATGATCACCTGCTCTACACAATCTTTTTTTGCCTTAGGGTATTTTAATTAGTGTCCATGGTTGAAAGCAATGATATATTTTGTATGTTAATTGTGGAGGACAAGTTGGATCATACCAGTTCCCCATTATAGGCATATATGATGCATCATGTATTGGTAGCAAAAGGACCATGGAATATTGTGTAGGGTGTTGAAAAACGACCTACTGCACTTGCAAATACAATGATTGAAGGTGATGCAGATAGCATTGAAGATGGCGATCTTCAAATTCCTCTTCGGGTTGTGGTTCCTACTTTGCCTACTACAAAGGAACTTCCTTGGGATCGCAGAGATGCTCACACACATGCATTGATAGCTTTGTTTTTCAAACATGCCATTATCCTTCATATTCACTCTTGCAAGATAACAAAGGATGCTTGGGATACACTTACCTCTTTGTACCGGGCAAGAAATGAGGCTCATGTTGCTTACCTCCGAAAATAGTTGGAGAGTTAGCACATGAATCAAGGAGATCATATGGAAAGTTTTTTGAAAAAGATCAAGATTTGAAAGAATAGTTGATTTCTATAGAAAAAGTCTTGCCTGATAGTTCACTTCTGTAGACCATTCTTAATGGTCTTCTAGATTCATATCAAAGTTTTACTTATTCTCTTTGATTGATGATCAAAGGCAATCCAAACACCTTAACATTTGAGGATTTAGTCTTTGTTTTGTTGCAAGATGATCAATCTAAGCAGAAGAGGTCCATTATGCATGTATCAAATCAAGCTTTCTTAGCTAGTCAGAAGGGCAAAGGTAAATGGAGATCATCTATTACTAAGCAGAAATTTTCTAATTCTACACAATAAAAAAGGGAAGACAAAGATGAAAAGAAAAAAGAAAAGAAAAAATAGTTTTGCAAATATTGTAAAGGAAATGATCATGTTATAAATATTTGTCCAAAAATGGTCACAAAAGAGGCAAAGAAAAAAGAGGCTAGAATGGTATTGCAGAGGCCTCTTCACCTAAAATAGAGTCTGCTAATCTTGTGCAGAATAAATGGGTGTTTACTATTGTTTGTAGTTATGACCCATCTTCTCATGAGAAATGCATGTGTGTAGTTGACTCAGATATTTGGTACTCTAATAGTGGGGCAACTAAACATATTACCTCACAAGGCTAGGCTTGTAGCAAAAGGTTATGCTCAAGAGAGAGACATTGATTTTGATGAAACCATTGCTCCCACATGCCGCATGAACATCGTTCATAGCATCTATGCACTTGTAGCTCATCATGGTTGGAATGTACATTAGTTGGAAATTAAAATTACATTTCTAAATGGTGATTTACATGAATGATTGTATGTATTTCAGCCCCGTGGTTTTGTGCAAAAAGAGCATGAAAACAAAATCAACTTGAAAAAGGCATTATATGGTTTAAAGTAAGGACCACGTGCTTGGTATAAAAAGATACATGCCTACTTGATTGCACATGGTTTTGAGAACATTCCAATTAAGAGCACCTCATATGTTAAGCGTGCAAATGATGTGCCTTTGGTTATTGTTGTCTATGTTCATGACATGCTACCCATTGTTTGAGAAGCATATTACTGATTTTAAGGCTAATTTGCATGCCTCTTTGAGATGTCAGATTTAGGCCATTTGCATCATTATTTGGGCATTCAAGTTATGAAAGTTAACGGTCGAATATATTTGTGCCAAAAAATATATATTGACACATTATTGCAGTGATTTGGCCTTGAAGACTCCAAACCTATTGCCACTCCTATGGAAACAGGTTTATAGTTGATTCTTCGTGATGCTAGATATGCATTTGATGTTGTTCTCTATCAGCAAGCGATTGGATATTTGACTTACTTATGCATAAATCTTTCTTATATTCAGTTTTTTGTCTCTTAAATGAGTTGGTTTATGCATTGCCTAGGTGTCAACATTGGCAAGCTGTTAAGCGCATCTTTCCCTACTTGCATGGTAACCGGCTACTTGGATTGTTTTTTATTCCAGGGGGAATCACTACTACCAGATTTACATGCTTTTTTACTATGACTGGGCTAGTTGCTATGACACTTGTGTGTCCATTATTGCTTTTTGCTTCATGCTTGGTATCTCATTCATACCTTGTTTGAACAAGAGGTAGTCTACTATGGCCACTTCTAGTTGTGAGGCTAAGTATAGGGAAGCTTTATCAATGACTATTGAGTGTGTGTGTGTGGGTGAGATGCCTTTTGGCTGATTTGGGTGTTGGTCAATCTTCTACTACCACCATCTTCACTAACAGTCAGAGTGCATTAGCAGTTGTGAGGAACCCTATCTTTCATGCTCATGTGCATTGGTAGTTTTAAGGAACCTTGTGTTTCATGCTTGTACAAAGCACATTGAGGTGCATTATCATTATATCGGGGAGAGGTTCTCTGTTGGAGGGATCAATTTTTCATATGTTCCCACACAGGATAACATTGTAGAACTTTTCACAAAGGCTCTGTCTCAAGAGAAGTTTTAAGCTTTCTCCAAAGCTTTGGGCATAGTTCCTTTTGTGGATTGATCTCTTTCCACATAATTTGACACTTCCTTATATGTGAGTTCTAGCTCCTTGTTCACTACACTCCCAAGGGTATTTGTTGATATATTTTGATAGTGATGTATGCAAACACACTTAGGAACATCGCGGCACTTTTTTCCCTCTTTAGGACGTTTTTCCCCTAGCTTGTATATACGTTTATAACTCTAACATGTTACTTATCTTTGTACATTCACTTGGTGATAATACATCTAGAAATGATACTTTTAATGAGCTTTACCATATTTATGTGTTCAGAGTGATGGCACATTGTTTTCTTTCCAAATCACTCATTTGTGGACATTAGGTTTTTCTTTATATATTTTCCTTTATAGTGTACTACTTGTATTGTTGTATTAGGCCATTTTTATATATTCTCTTTATTTATTAGAAGAAGTAGACGAAGATCATTCTTCCTTTCCTCAATTTGTGTGTGCTCCTCTCTTTGTGTGTGAGAGTGTGTGAGAGATCTCTTCCTAATCTCCCTTCTCTGGATCGTTGTGAGGTTGAGGCTTTGCCATGAAGATATTTTGCATAATCTATTGTATCTGATCTAGATTTATAATACAATATTCTCTCTCTTTGTGCATCACATATTCTCTATTCTACTGCATGAGAGTTTCTCTTATCTTGTGCAAGCTCTTCTCTTTTCTACTATTGTTGAGTGATTGAGAGATTTTGATTATGGGATCATTACATTGCATGACCTTGGAAATCTTTGTTACCAACTTATTGGTATTGATTTTGGACAATGATCCTTTGAAATATCTTGAATAAGGAAATCATATGATACCCATTTCCTTTGCTGAAACCATGGAAGATATACTAAGTGCTCTAGATTTGTTCATCCCCTTTTGAACCTCCTAAACAATAAAAAAAACTAAAATCTGCATAAAAGATTGGAATGGTCAAATAGTTAGAAAATCTATTTTTGTTCAAATAATATTAAAATTATTCAAATGATAATGTTAAAGAGATCGATAATTTTTCTAGAAAGGAGTGAAATTATAGAGTTATCTTTCAGGTAACGAAACAAAGTTTCTATCAAAGTGTTGATGTCGATTTATGCCTCAATTCAAAAAGGAGATGCTATTAAGAAATAGGATATTTGTGGATTGAAGAAAGATGTTGTCATTTCTCCACCTCCATGCAATGCTCGAAAAAGGATCTATCTTGAAAGGAGGAAAGTAATTAGAAATTACACCCCATTTGTAGATGTAACTATCGAATCATATCTTCAGTATAGTTGGAAAGATCAATTCTTTAATGTGAAGTTTCTATTGTTACCTAAATACAAGATCTAAATGTATTATTTGGGTAAGAATTTTAAATAGCATTAGAGAAGGGAGTCTCTAGAAAGATTATTTGCAACTACCATAAAGTGAGGAAAGCACAACTTATTGGCAAGATAACAAGCGTGAAGAAGAGGCCACACAATTGGTAGATCACTATATTCTTGCAATAAGATCTCTTATTGAACAATTCGTCTATATTAATGCATCTCCTAGTGAGGATATAAAGTTTAACTGCATGTTAAATGGCCTAAGATAAGATGAACTATGGAAGTCATTGATTACATGGATCATGTCTCTTTTGATATGTTTTGATATTGATTGTAGATCATTTGTGAACACACTTATAGCCATTGGGGCACCTTTTTTCCTTTTTAGGAGGTTTTTCAACCCATCTTGTATATATGCCTTGGACCCTAATGGGCCACTTATCTTTGTAAATCTACTTGGTGAAACATTCTGTATTGTGTTGTGATCCAAGATTGTTCTTCTTGTTCTTCTTGTTCTTCTTCTTTGTGCTATTCATGTGCTTTCACACACCTTGAACTCCAACAATTGGTATCAGATCATATAACCTCTTCCTCTAGGATTTCTGTACCACCCCTCCGATCACAATCTTAGAATCACATAAAATTTGGTGAGCATTCTCGTGGTGACTAGGAGTTCAAAATTGCTTCGTTTTGTGGCATCAAAATTTTGATTTAAGCTCACTTGATCCTTTCAATGCACTATCCAATGATTGAGCAACCAATTTTTTCCTTTTATGCCAAACATATATAAAATTTTCAATTCATGATTACAAGTGCCTCAAAGTTTGCTATAGGTTTAGTAGAGCTCAATGGAGTGTGTTTGTTCAACTTTTTGAGATATACTTAATTTTCTGCATTAGGGTATGTCATCACTAGCCATGGCTAAAAGCAATGATGTATTCCATTTTGGTTGTTGAGGATAAACTTGGATGGTACTAATTATGCATTGTGGGCATATATGTTACATCATGTATTGGTAGAGAAAAGGTTGTGGAATATTGTGGAGGGTGTTCAAAATGTCCTACTACACCTAGAAGTACAATCATTGAAGGTGATTTCGATGTTTTCAAAGATAACGATCTTCAATTTCTTGGTCATGTTTCAACTCCTATTTTACATACTATAGAGAAACTTCATTGGGATGGCAGACATGCACATGTACACACTGATAGCCTTGTCTATCAAACATGCCATTATCCCTCATATTCACTCTTGCAAGCTAACAAAAGATGCTTGGGATACTCTTACAATATTATAATAAGCAATAAATGAGGCTTGTGTTGTTTACTTTTGAAAAAACTTCGAGAGCGAGCACATGAACGAAAGAGATTCTATGGATAGGTTTTTGAAAAAGATCAAAGATTTGAAAGAGGAATTGATTTTTGCAAATCAGATCTTGCCAAATAGTTCACTTATGTAGATTTTTCTCAACAGTCTTCTAGATTCATATTAGAGTTTTGCTTCTACTGTTCAATCGATGATGAAAGGCAATCCAAATGCTCTCACATTTCAGGAGTTAGTCTCAATTGTTTTGCACAAAGATTAGTCTAGGAAGAACAAGTCAATTATGCATGTTGGAACTCAAGCTTTCTTAGCTAGTCACAATGGAAAAAGGTAAATGGAGCTTATCAACTAGTAAGAAGAAATTTGCTACTGCTGGAAAATCGAAGAAGGAAAAAAATAAAAAACAAGCAAATGCATTGATATCCTTGTCTGCCAAATGTATCATTAAGGCTCGTTTTCCTTACCTGCGAAAACAATTGGACAGTGAGCATATGAGTAAAGGAGATTCTATGAAAAATCTTTTTACAAAGATTTGAAAGACCAATTGATTTTTGTTGATGATGTTTTGCAAGATAGTTCACTTGTGAAAAATCATTTTTATGGTCTTCCAGTTTCATATTGGAGTTTTGCTTCTATTCTTTTTTTTTCTTAATCATGAAAGAAAATATGAATGCCTCAACCTTTGAGGAGTTAGTGTCTACTTTTTTTGTATATTTTTTTATAAAGGAAGTTTGGCGATAGCCTACTCTCCCAAGCTTAATTAATAGAAAGAACAACTATACAAGTGAATGGGCATAGCACTCATGGGACCCTCAAATCCCACAAAGCAAGAGTTGCTTAAAAATTGCGAGAAAGAATTACAAAGAATTTTGATTACCCTTTTGCTCACCTTATGGGGGGCCCACTTGCTTTTAATCATGTTTCTTCCGAGGAAAACAATATATGATGTCTAAAACGTGGGGGCTTCTTACAATTGGAAATTCTTTTACCTAAAAGGAAAAGAGATTTTTGGATCAACCATTCTTTAGGAAGGTTACCAAATATTGCGGCACATCTCTCCTTCTAGATATTTCAGAGAGTCTCACCTCTTATAGAATTTCACAATGTTGAGGAACAGCCGATCACTTCACCCAATAATGTTTGCTTCCAATCTGTTTGGACCTATAGCAACATGATTCTCCAAAGGGCCCGCCAAACCGACATTGACTTGGGTCATGAAAAGAAGAGATGTCCCTAAGTTCTCATTTCCATGAAGGCATCATTTACACCATACATGTGCTCCAAAATTTTGTTAGCTTTTGCATTGGTCAAAGTTCGGTGATGGAGGATTTGCAACATAAGAACTGATTTTTTTTACTTGGATGAGGGGATGCCAAAGACATTTGAACTTAAAATCCCACCTAAATCTTGACCATTCCAGAAACCATCTCATTAGGGTGAAAAACGGTTGAAAAGGGCATGTTTGCTAATGAGAGATTAAGGAAATCGACAAATAGAGTCGTTCCACATGTACAAGAATATAACATTGCTGTCTCCTTTAACCGTATGAAGAAATTCTTTTTTTAAGAGAATATGATCTAAAAGCGCCACAAAAGTGATGAAGATTCTTGTATTCAGTGTACAATTTTTTGGTTTGATGCAAAAAAAAATATTTTTGCACACCACACAATGCATATTTTTAAAGTTCCAAGAAGGAAATGATTTTTGAAGATCCGAAATATTTTTGGGTTCACAAAATTCCATGGTCATTCGGCGACAGGGTTTACATCAAATCAAAAGTTTCCACGTGTACAAACCCTTTTTATCTATAAATGCTGGCAAAGTTTGTGAATGTCGGTTTCTCGCTTTGAGCATTCTTCTTCTCGATTCTAATGGCTTCTTCTTCTTGTCGTCCTTCCAATCACGTAACCTCATGTGAGGTTTACATTAGAAGAGAGGATTCTTTGGGGAAACCTCTTTCTGTGAAGTTAAATGAATGAGTAACTATGCTTCCTAGCTGTAGAGGTGCCCATAAGGTCAAGCATGCTAAAAGAGACGACACAAGAAACCATTGGAGGGGACGTATTCTTAGTTTTAAATTAAAGAGATGCAGTTGGTTTGCAAGAGTACAACATGTGTACAATGATAAGAATCTTGTTCTAGAAAATCATCTGCAATTCTCTTCGTACTGTAAGTGAAGTTTTACAATGCTCTTCTATCATTTCAGTTGTTTTTGTATAACAAGATATATGTTTTTGTATTGCATATATTTTTCCTTCCAATATTCTAGAGTGGCAACCTCTTTGAATGTTTAACAAGAACATTTAGAGTTCTTCGTAAGGAATATGCAGAGCTTATGTATGCAAACAAATCTTCTGAATTTTTCAATAGCATAGATTTATTTGTCCATTTTGCATATTATTAGGTGCCATTAGGGAGGAGCTCTTATGGAAATCTTTTACATTTTCCTGCTCTTTGCATCTCTTCATTAGATTGGGATGCTCCTGATCATTCAACAAAAGGTGGAAAAGAAAGCTTGGACTTTGGATAGCCTTGGACTCAGAGGAGAGCTATCCAAAAGTACTGATTCATCCAGATTTTCAATCTAGGAAAAAGTCACTGTAAATTGGAAATTCAAAAATATAAAGGAGCTCCTAGAATACCTTGATGAGGCATCATCATAGTTCAGATTCTCAATTGATGATGCAATAGTTAACATTAGATTAGAGAAAACATTATCTTGCATAACTTGCGTGCCACCTAGGTTGATCAAGTTCCAACCCTTTAGATTGTAACAAGTCTCCTTCTTTAAGAAGCTTTTTTTCAAACTTCCATTGATTTTTCTTTGCAAGATGGTCACTAAGAATGTGACTGATTACATCACGTAAATTATGTCTTTTTATGGACTATATTCATATTTGCATTTTTTTGTTTAATTTCAAGATTCTGAGGAGGTTTCAATGGTGCAATGATTATAAGGAACTTGCATATGACAAAATGGATGGTATGACAAAATGGAAAAGATTGGATGACACAACTAATACAAGCGATACAGGCCATCCGAAATTCTCTGATTGCCCATATTGCTTGCATCGGTCGTGTCATAAAAACTTCTCTATCCTCTTCACATTTAACTTTTCTGCATGATGCTGACTAAGAATGTGAGTGATTACATCACTTCAATTATGTCTTTTTATGGACTACATTCATATTGGGATTTTTTGTTTAATTTCAAGATTCTGATGAGGTTTCTATTGTGCAATAATTATAAAGGAACTTGCTTGAGTAAATTCTACGTGATTCAAGAATATAAACCAAGAAATTCTTACATAATATATCTCCCCTTTTAGAACCTTTTTCCATACTTCCATTGATTATCCTTTGCAGGATGGTGACTAAGAATGTGACTCATTACATCACTTCAATTATGGCTTTTTATGGACTATATTCATATTGGCAATTTGTTTGTTTAATTTCAACATCTTGATGAGGTTTCAATGGTGCAATGATTATACAAGAACTTGCATATGACAAAATGGATGGTATGACAAAATGGAAAAGATTGGATGACATAACCGATATAAGCAATACGGGCCATCCAAAATTCTCCGATTGCCCGTATCGCTTGCATCAGTCGTGTCATAAAAACTTCTCTATCCTCTTCACGTTTAACTTTTCAACAAGAATAAAGCAAAAAGCACACAAAATAGACTTGAACCATGCAATGAAGTCACTTTAACTTAGTTCTCAAGAGGATCAATTCAACATTACATTACTCAAGGCATATAAATATAGTTACAATGACCATCTTCCAGACGAAGACTAGCATAATTACATACAATTTGCACATCAACTTCCAACATATGTTGGTTACAAATTAGATTACAATCTTACATTCCAAAAATAGAATGTTTCACCTTTGTTTTCTGTTCTTTTTGGAGCCCTCACCTCTACTCTTATTCTTTGGCCCATGCTTCAATGGGGACTGAATAGGAAACCCTTTATTCTTTTCTTTAGACTTCTTTTTATCTCGTGTGGTGGTGGAGGTAAGTCTCGATCATAAGGGCATATTGGATGTTTCATAATGGCATTTATTGCTCTATCCTTGATCAAGATGACCCAAGCATCTCGATAGTCTGACAAGTTTAACTCAGGATTGTAATACCTTCTTTCCAAGAACCTTACTGCATTTGCAATCACTCTCCAGCCACATGAGGTGTTGTCTTTCTGTAATGTCACATGTATTTGAATGTATCCAAACCTTTAAAGTTGTGATCACTATGCATTTTGAGAACCTTAGCAGCACTGCAAGGTAAACTTAAATTCAAAATGGATGGAAAATCTTTAAAATAGAACACAACAAAATGTATGGCAAGGCTTACACTTTGGAGTTTCCATGTTGTGATTGGAGAGAATTCCTTGCTGTCTTCTTTGTCCTAGCCATAACCTACAAAAGAAAGATTTTAAGAGCTTGGAAGAAATTTAAAAAGCAAAAAAACTAATGTAAAAAAGCTCTCACAAAGCACTCAAGAAACACGATCGATGCAAGCGATTAGGGTCATCTCAAAATCCTCGGATGTCCCTAATCACTTGTATCGGTCGTGTTAACTTGAACAAAAAAGAGTTTAAAAGCTTAGAACAAATTTAAAAAGCAAAAAAACTAATTAAAAAAGCTTTCACAAAGCACTCAAGAAACACGACCGATGCAAGCGATTAGGGTCATCGGGAAATCCTCCAATGTCCCTAATTGCTTATATCGGTCGTGTTGTAAAATAATTGATCATGATGACCCTAATGCCTCACACAAAATGTGGTCTATGGAAAGTTTTGAAAAGCATGTAAAAAATCGAAGACAATGGCAAGTCGGTGGTAGCAAAGAGTTCACTAAAAAATAAAAAAAAGTGAATAGAGGAGCTTAAATAGGTCTCTAGAATGAGTTGACCGTTGGTGACACATGGCAGTATGTGATTGGTCCATGTCATCTAGCCGTTATGAATCCCAACGTTAATAATGCCACATGGCATCATTTGAGTGGGCCACATCATCTAGCCGTTGCGATTCCCAACGTCCTTTTTCCACGTGGCACGTCATGTGACCATTACCAAGTCCTCCTAGACTATAAATACGAGTCCCCTTCACCATTTCACATTTTCAACCTTCATAGAATTTCTCTCTTCATCACCCATGCATACTTGTGCTTCATACCCGATACGACTGATACAAGCGATTACACGTGTTTGACCCACCTTTGACTAGCTTACTTCGCTTGCATTGGTCATGTTCTCCACTAGGACACATACTTGTGCTTCATACTAGATATGACCGATGCAAGCGATTACATGCATTTGACCGACATTTGACTTGCTTATTTTGCTTGCATCGATCATGTTCTCCACTAGGACACATACTTGTGCTTCATACCCAATATGAACGATGCAAGCGATTACATGCATTTGACCGGCCTTTGACTAGCTTATTTCGCTTGCATCGGTTGTGAACTTCCCTATCTTGTTATTGGCTCAGAATTTCAAGAAACTAATGCTACCATTGCATCCGGAACGTGCCAAAACCTTAAGATTGACTGTCTATTTGCATGATTCTGAAATTGAGAGGTCAAAATGAGCCTATTTGTGCATGAATCTAGGACACGACCAATGCAAGCTATTAGGCTCATCTAGAAATGTTGGATGGGCCTAGTCTCTTGCATCGGTCGTGTCAGGAAGTCAATACAAAAAGGATTATCAAGACCTCTGGGTATCAAAATCATGCAAATAGACAGTCAATCTTAGGGTTTTGCACGTTCCAGACGCAATGGTAGCATTATTCTTTCCAAATTCTTAACCAATAATAAGATACAAAAGTTCACATGCAATCTAAGCTTCAAGATGACCTCCTTTGGACACGACCAATTCAAGCGATTAGGACCATCCAAGCTTCTTTGATGAGCCTAATCGCTTGAATTGGTCGTGTCCAATCAAGTATCATATTTCTAGCTATATGAATGAATGCTCCATATAGAACAACTTAATTTGTGTATAAATGCTATTTTCAACATTAATTATATGTTTCTATAAAGTTAAGGATGAGAAATCGAACATGACTGATGCAAGTGATTAGGCCCATTCCATATTCTCTGATGACCCTAATGGCTTGGATCAGTCGTGTCTCATGCTTTGTTTCTGCTTGTGTTTCCAGTTATTTCTCTGACTTTAAAAGTTTGCTTGGACTTTTTCTGACCTATGTTTTTTATTTTTTGCACAGTTATCTATATTGGATGAAGAAAACTACATTGGCAGAGGGAAGGGAACAAGGAAAACCATAGAGGAGAAAGGAAAGACAAAGATGGATATTCATTCAGTGATCCACTATCTTCCAAAATTGAATCCAAAATTCTTTTGTGTTATTCATAAGCAGTATAGTGAAGAGCCAGATTTTGCATTATTCTCCTTGAGGCCTCTTTCAAGATACATGGATTTTACTTCAATACCCTTTAATGCATACAGAGTTTTGCTACTTGAAAGAATAGCTATATTTAGAATTTTTGGATATGCCCCAGGATTCAATGTTTCAAGGGCGGCTACTTCCTTTGTTACTCAAGCTATGCAATGGTTGCAGGGGTGTCAGATGTTAAAAGTATTGTTGGCTACAAGAGAAAAGAGTACCTCAGATATAGAGGAGATTTGCTAGAGCCAAGCTCATTCAAAAGACTCAAGAAGGATTAAATATATTTCTTTTCAAAGCTTATTACTCATGAAATGTACATAGATACACATATTTATTGCCCAAAGGGAAAGACATTGCAAATATGAAGGATGTAATCTTTTTTTGTGTAATTGATCCATGTACTAATATTAATCTTTTTTTCTCTAGTGAAAGTCCTATTTATCTGATGATAATATTTTTCATGAGCTCTTTTGTAATTTTCTTCTCAAGAATCAATCAAAAATCTATTTGAAGGCAGATTCGCCAAATTCAAGCTCATTCAAAAGCCTCAATCTTTTAAAAGCTTATTACATCATGAAATGTACATACATAGGCATCTTTATTTTTCAAAGAAATAAAAGACATTGCAAATATTAAGGCTTCCTTTGGAATGTAATCTTTTTCATTTTGTGATATTGATCCATGATGTTTTTGTCTAGTGATAGTCCTATTCTTTTGATGACAATATTTGGCATGAGCTCCTTTGTAATTGTCTTATAAAGAACCAATCAAAAAGCTCTTTCGAGGCATTACTTTTTGTTACTCCTCCTCCTTTCCTTGTGCACCTAAAGAAGCTTGTCCTTGCTTGATAATGAGATTTTTCCATGCCTTGGGTGTTCCATTTGGCAAGTGTTTCCTTGTCTACAAAGAATCCACCATGCACAAGAAGAATATGCTGGAATAACATAAGAGTTTCATCAAATGTTTATTTCAATTAAAGAAAAATAAATTGAGTAAATTATCTTTGAAACTCACCAAGTAGTTTGTTATGTCTTTGGCACTCCATGCCTCTATGATGGTTTCTATAAGCTTTGTGGTCGCCTTTCTGAAATCTATCACATAGCTATTTGATGTTACCTGTTGCCTCATGATTTTTTGAAAGTTATCTAGTTTGCCCACACCTCCATTCTCTTTTTTTCTATTTCTGGTTTGCTTTTTACATTAATCGTGAACTCACAAAAGTTTTTTCAGCAATTCCACATGGCATTTAGTTGTTTGTCATCATGCTTGCTAAAGAATCTCCTTGCTTTTGCACCTCCCATTGAGACATCCTGTAGTACATTACCTGTATTTAGTAGAAGCTTTGGATCTTTTCTTAGATGAACATCACCACCATGAAATCCCACTTATGAAAGTAGAGATTCACATTTTTTAATGAAAATCCCTCTAATGTAGTGTGTTTTGTAAATAGTTTATGTATTGTAGATAATTCCTTGAAATCTCCTAGAGCCTACAAATTGAATTAGATCATGAAGATTATGAAAAGGGGGATACCTTCCAGTTTGTGGATCAATTGGATAAACAAATCCATTTGCCCATATGTCGATATGTTTTTTGCCTTCTTTCTGCAATCCATCCACTTTAGAATGTTGAAGAGCCCTTCGGCATACCTTTCTTTGGCATACCTTTCTTGCATGCTCAGGATTAACTACAATGTTGATATGGAACTTATCATAATGATTTTGGCTGGTTGAAAGCTGAGTGAGAGTGTTTGGGTTGAGGTTCTCCATGGTCTACTATGAAGAGTGACGCAAAGTGTCTAAAATGACATGAAAGAGAGAAACAAGCCTGCTATGGAAAGTAGAGTAAAAAAAGTGCAAAACGTCATAAGCACACATTATATAGGTCCGTGAATTGGAGAAGAATTCAAATTTTTATGAATGCCCAATGAGCACAAACTTCGAGGCATAAGATATCACACATACTTTTCATGATTATCACACGAGTTTCTCTCTCTTCAAAATTTGCACAAGATACGTTTCAAATGCGCTTACACAGAATTTTTTAAAATGATTTGACAACTTTAATCCAGATTAAGCACAACTAATTGAAATCCTTACACGGCCCTTTCTTGGCCGTTTTTTGCCCTAATGTTCTATAAGGATGACATGGCAGTCAACATTCTTCTTGATTCTTAGAATTTTATCAAGACTATTTCCATTGTGCCTTCGAAGACCCTCAAGATGAGGGGAGTCATGCCCAATAAGGAGGCAAGTCCTTGAGTACTCCCAAGCATTGAGTCTACTCCACAACAGGCACCATTCTTCATAGTTCACTCTCCTAGATAGGTCAATATCCTCAAATGTAATCCATTGGCATGTTTCTTGATTCTAGAGGTATTTCCACAAACAAAAACCTTTGTTCCAAAGCTTTCTAGATTTTTGGAGGTTCCATGCCTCAACACCTCTGATCCCCTTGATAAGGAACCAAGCCAAATCATTTTGTCTAATACCATCTGCCCATTTCCAATCTTCCTTGACCTTGAAAAATTGTTTTACCTTGTTCCAACTCTTCCATAGGGAGCAAACTAAGTTTGAGCCTCTTGGAGTCACGTGATATGAGGAGAAAAAAAGAGTGAGAAGATCAAGACCCTTCCACCGAGTGAGGCCCACAATTCTAAGAACGCTCTTGTTTCCAAGAATTAGTTTTTATCCAAGAGTCATCCATATTGATCCATGCTTTAATTAACCATTTGGTCGTTGGCTTATTGGCCATTTCTTCAATTTCTAGAATGCCCAGACCACCTTGATCTTTTTGTCTTACACAAGTATCCCATTCAAGTTTTGGGACATCCCTTCTGTTAGGGTCTCCCATCTAGACAAAGGTTTTACAAATTTTCTCCAATTTGACAACCTCTTGGTCCTTCGGTCCCCAATAAGAGAGAACGTAAATAATTTAAGATAGAAGGACCGTGTTAATGGAGCTTGTCCCCATAGCTTGATCAATGAAAAATATACCCTGATGTACAATTATGATTGTACAACTACTAGCATAGTCAAAATCTCTGTAAACAATAGTGGATGCTTTCCCTCTGCCTAATCAGAGACACTTGTCCGTAGTGCCACTCAGATATCTCAAAATCATCTTGACCACTTCCCAAGGCTTCTTGCTATGATTAGACATATATCTACTCCAAATTCCCACTGCAAATGCAATGTCTCGTCTCGTGTCTATCATAGCATTCATGAGACTACCAACAACAGAGTGAAAAGGAATTTTGGTCATGAATTCCTTTTCTTCATCTGATTTTAGGCAATCATCCTTGATCAATTTCACATATGTATGTGAGTAAAGATGTTGTCAATGCATTTCCACCCTGCATACTGAACTAGTGAAGTACTTTGGGTGCGTACTCACTTTGAGACTATTAAATGCATCTTTTACTCCTATCACGAGTAATGTGCATGCCAAGGATATGTTTGGAATCCCCCCAAATCGTTCATATCAATTTTTTGACTCAAATTCTTTTTGAGAATTGACAAGTCATATGAGGACTTCCCAACAATCAACATGCCATTGACATAAAGTATCAAGCATATCAAGTTTGCATCTAAGCATCTCTTTGTGTAGAGAAAATGATCCGCATTGCTTCAAGAATGGCATTGAGACTTCATAAAAGCATCAAAATTTTGGTACCATTGTCTAGGGGACTATTTAAATCTGTATAAGCTCTTCTTGAGCTTACAAACTAGACTTTCTTTGTTAGGAAGTGCGTAGCACTCTAGTTGTTCCATGTAGATTGCATCTGTAAGATCTCCATCCAAGAAAGTAGTTTTCACATCCATTTGGACTAGCTCTAAGTCCTCCAATGCAATTAATCCAAGCAACATGCACAGGGTACTCATATTGACCACCAGAGAGAAGATTTCCTCAAAACCAACACCATGTTGTTTCTTAAAACCATTTGCAACCATTCATGATTTATACTTTGTACAAGCACTATCTGATGTGAATTTGATCTTATATACCCATTTACGTGGTAAAGCTTTCATGCCCTTTAGCAAAGGTAATAAATCCCAAGTACCATTCTTGTGAATAGAATCCAACTCACTCTTCATGGCATGCTCCCACTTGACATGATCCTTTGTCTGCATAGAATCTTTGTAGCAAGAAGGCTCACTAGCATCTGTTAGCATAACAAAATCCAAACGTGGAACATATCTATCAGGTAGATGTGAGACATGTGCAGAGCATCTCAATGGTTGCTGAAAATGAACATTTCTAGAATAATCTAATTTGAGATTCTCTTCAACATCCCTATGTTAGCTCCAAAGATATGTATGACACTATGCTACCTTTTTCTATAGGTGGACAATCAAGTTTTGGTCCAAATGAGGCAATCTGTTAGCCTTTATAGGTTCCACATGATGATTCCGATCAATCCATTTCTGATGTAGATCTACATGATGCACTTGTTGATGAGAGGGCTAATATAGAGGAGGTAAAAACTATGCCTAAATGGCTAGTGTAGACTTTGTGAGATAGCAAATAGGATGCATCTCTGTCATATTGTACTCGTTCATGCTCTTATAGTGATTCCTTGGAATCAAATTGTTATGCAATGGTTGCCTCTAGTCTTTGTGATGAGAATGCACCTGTTTCTTTTGATGAAGAACAATTTTAAAAAAATTGAATGGCTACTATGCAATCAGAACATGATGGTATTATGAAGAAAGGTGCCTAGTCTTTATGTGATTTGCCTCCAGGAAAAAATGCCATTGGCACTAAATGGGTATACAATCTAAAGTGTAAGCTTGATGGAATAATTGATAAGTGAGGCTTGTTGCAAAAGGCTATGCGCAAGAGCAAGGCATGGATTTTGATGAGACCTTTGCTCCCACATGCGGAATGCCTACCATTTATAGCATCTCTGCACTTGCAGCTCATCATGGTTGGAATGTACATCATTTGGACATTAAAACAACAATCTAAATGGTGACTTAAATGAAGAAGTGTATGTATTTCAGCCACATGGTTTTGTGCAGAAAGGGCATGAAAACAAAGTGTGCAGGTTGAAGAAGGCATTATATGGTTTGAAGCAAGCACCATGTGCTTGGTATGGAAAAATACATTCCTACTTGATTGCACATGGTTTTGAGAACAGTGCAGTTGAGAGAACCTTATATGTTAAGCATGCAGATGATGTACATTTGATCATCGTTGTATATGTTGAGGGCATGCTACTCATTGATCCTAATGTGAAACATATTGCTAATTTTAAGGTTGATTTTCATGCCTCTTTTGAGATGTCATATTTGAGGCCTTTGAATCATTCTTTGGGCATTCACTTTATGCACGTTGATGGGGGAATAGCGTTGTGCCAAGCAAAATATATAAACACATAATTGGAGCATTTTAGCCTTGATGGTTGCAAATCTATTGTCACTTCTATGGAAACAAGTTTACACTTGAGTCTTCATGATGGTGAAGATGCATTTGATGTTATTCTCTATGAGTAGGATGTTGGTTGCTTGATTTACTTATGCATAACATGGCTTGATATTCAGTTTGATGTCTCTCAAATGAGCAAGTTTATGCATTGACCATGTGTCAAACAATGGCAAGTGGTTAAGTGCATCTTTCACTACTTGAGTGGTACTTGACTACTTGAACTGTCTTATCCCAAGGGGGAATCATTATTGCAAGATTTACATGCTTTTTTTGAATTGGATTGGTTTGGTTGGCAGCCTATTGTGGCCACTTCTAATTGTGAGGCTAGGTATAGGTTACCATTAGTGTCCATGTGAAATGCCAAATGGTTGTCGGACACTTTTCTATACGTTCTTTGAAAAATGACAGTATCTCAAAAAGTTCAATAGAACTACCCTATCACGTTTTGCTAAACTAGTAGCAGAATTCAAGCAAATTATATTCGTGAATCAAATCTTGTATATATGTTTGGCACAAAAAGATGAAATTTCTCACACATGTGCTACAATAGTGCATTTGGAGGCTGAAGATCGCGATTTTGATACCACATAGCAAAGTTGTTTTGAACTCCTAACCACCTTGAGTATGTTCACCAATTTTCATGCGATTCTGAGACTACAATCGGAGGGGACCCTAGATGAAGCGATGACCTACTCTGATACCAATTGTTGGAGTTACAGCTGTGCAAAAGCATGTGAACAACAAAAGGAAGAAGAAGAAGAAGAAGCTTGAAAGACAACAAACAATATTGAATGTATTACCAAGAGAATGTACAAAGATAAGTAACCCATTAGGGTTATAGGCACATATATAAGCTGGTGGGAGAAAACCTCCCAAAGAGGAAAAAAAGTGTCTCGACGTTCCTAGTGTGTTCACACACATCACTGCCAAATAATATCAACATTAGTGTCTAGAAAAAAATGTAGAAAGTTGGATGATAAGCTTGTGAAATGTATTTTTGTTAGGTACAATTGTGAAAGCAAAGGATATAGTCTCTATAGCCTACATATTAATGCATTTTGGTTAATCGTGATGTTATTTTTGTAGAATATGCAATTCAACCCTTATTTTCATGTACCAAGGAGACATAAGTTAGCACAAAGGATGTATATGAAACTTTATTACCTCTTTTTATAGGTGGAGAATCAAGCGCTAATCCTAGTGAGGAAATTTCACAACCTTTATAAGTTTCATATGATGGTATAGATCATTTCATTTCTGATGCAAATTTACATGATGCATTTATTGTTAAGATGGTTGACATAAAAGAGGCAAAAACTATGCCTAAATGGTAGTGCAGACTCGAAGAGATAGCAAATTAGAATTACCTTCAACATATCATACTCATTTAGGCTCTCATAGTGCTTCTCTTGCATCTCATTACTATGCAATGGCTATCTCTAGTCTTTGTGATGAGGATGAGCCTGTTTCCTTTGATGAAGGACATAATTCATAAAATTGGATGGTTGCTATGCAATCATAATATAATGCTATTATGAAGAATGGCACTTGGTCTTTATGTGGTTTTCCTAAATGCTATTATGAAGAATGGCACTTGGTCTTCATAATATAATGCTATTATGAAGAATGGCACTTGGTACTAAATGGGTATACAAGTTGAAATAAGTGAGATGGAACAATTAATAGATATAACTCTATGATTCTTTCCAAAGGATATGGTCAAGAGAAAGGCATTCATTTTGATGGGAGATTTGATCCTGCATGCAGAATGAAGAGTTTTGGTAGCATCTATGCACTTGCATCTCATCATGGTTGGAATGTACCTGAGTTTGAATATTAAAGTTTCATTTTTGATTGATGATTTACATGAAGAACGTTATGTATTTTGGGCCCAAGTTTTTGTGCAGAAAGGGCATGAAAAAATTTGTGCATGTTGGAAAAAACATTGTATCGGTTGCATTAAGCACCAAATTCTTGGTATGAAGAAATACATGCCTACTTGTTAGAACATGGATTTGAGAAAGTCCAATGTAATTTGAAAATTCATTATACATGAGTTCTAGCTCCTTTCTTACTACATCGCTCTCAAGGGGGATTCGACAATATGTTTTGGTACTAATATATGTGAAAACACATAGGACCATTGAGACACTTTTTCCCTTTGCATGTGTTTTTTCTCGTAGCTTGTATATACACCCAATATTAGAAACAAGTCCTAAAACTTGACTCAAGGTTCAGGAGAATTCATGACATGTGGGCCTCTCATTTGGAGGCTTCATATCACACTATCACCTACCAACAATTCTTTGTGTAGAGGCAATGATCCTCATTGCTTTAAGAATATCCTTGAGACTTCATAAAAGCATCAAAATTTTGGTACAATTGTTTAGGGGACTCATTAAGTCCATTTAAGCTCTTCTTTAGCTTACAAACTAGAATTTCTTTCCCAACAACTACGTAACCCTCTCGTATTTCCATATAGATCTCATCTATAAGATCCCCATGCAAAAACGAAATTTTCACGTGCATTTGTACTAGCTCTAATCAAGATGTACAATATGATAATCTTGACTATTGGAGAGAAGATTGCCTCAAAAGCAATACCATTTTGTTGCTTAAAACCCTTTGCAAACATTCATGCTTTATACTTTGAAGAAGCACTATCTATTTTGATTTTCATCTTATATACCTATTTACATGGTAAATCTTTTTTACCCCTTGCCAAAGGTACTAGATCCCAAGTACCATTCTTGTGAATAGAATCCACTTCAATCTTCATGACACTCTCCCACTTGACATGATCCTCTGTCTACATAGCCTCTTTGTAGCAAAAAGGCTCAACAACGTTTGTCAGCCTAAAAAACTCCAAACTTGACATATCAATCGAGTGGATGGAAGACATGTGCAAAACATCTCAATGGTTACTCAAAAGGAATGTATAGATTGATCTAACTAGACACTCTCTTGAACATCCCTATGTGTAGAATTTTTATGCATGCTAAGTAGATGACTAATATCATCAAAACATCCCTCTTCTCACTTCAACCTCCTTAATGGGTTACTTATGCATCTTAGAATCATTCAAAGTGACATCACTACTTCTCATCACTGACCATGTTTAAGGATGCCATAAGCAATATCCAAATTGGCCTTCTTGACCATATTAAAAAATATGCATTTCTTTGACTTATGGTCCAACTTTTGTCTATGATTCTCGGGTATATGAACATACACCTCACAATCAAAAGCTCAAAGATGATTAGAATATGGTGGCTCCCTTGTCCATAATTCTTGTGCCACTTTCAGGACTTTGGTAGTACTAGGTGAAAGTTTTATGACCTGAACTACAATCAATATAGACTTTTCCAAAAAGCCTTTTAAAATGTTTGCATGATGCAACATAGAAACTACTGTATCGTGAATAATTCTATTGATTCTCTCATATACCCAGTTTTGTACTATGATATAAGGAGTTGTAAACTCTCCAGGAATTCCTCTAGACTGATAGAAAAGTTTGAATTCATGTGAGGTATACTCGTCTTGATTATCTGAAGATAAAGCCTTGTGCTTAGTTCCTTTTTTTAGTCTCAACTCAAGCAAGCAGTTTTTTGAAACTAGGGAATACCTCATCCTTTGATTTGGTAGGATATACCTAGACTGTTCTAGTAGCATCATCTATGGAAGTGACAAGGTAAATGGAACCACCTAATGACCTTGTGGGCATAGGACCACACACATCTGTATGAACCAGATCTAAATGCGGAAGTGAAGAGTCATTGTGTTCCTTATGCACATTCCCATGCCAAATAAAAGCCCTAAGTTTCTCAATAACATCTAG
This sequence comes from Ceratopteris richardii, assembly GCA_020310875.1. Lineage (NCBI taxonomy): Eukaryota > Viridiplantae > Streptophyta > Polypodiopsida > Polypodiales > Pteridaceae > Ceratopteris > Ceratopteris richardii. The sequence goes on from CM035414.1 coordinate 59,578,355, forward strand.
TAATTGTTATTTTTTGTTGGAGTTCGAGGTGTACGGAAGCATGTGAACAACACAAGGAAGAAGAAGAAACCTCAAGCACAACACACAATACTGAATGTATTACCATTAGAATGTACAAAGATAAGTAACCCATTAGGGTTAAAGGTATATATACAAGCCAGGAGAAAAAAATATCCTAAAGAGGGGAAAAAGTGCCCTGATGATCCTAGTGTTTCCCACATCACTACCTAATTATATCAAAAAATCCCCCTTGGGAGTGATACAGTGAACAAGGAGTTGGAACTCATGTATAAGCAAGTGCCAAGATATGCGGAATCAATCCATAAAAGGAAGTAAGCTCCAAACTTTGTAGAAAGCTTCAAACTTCTCCCTAGGCATAGTGTTTGTGAAAAGGTCTGCAATGTTCTCCTGTGTGGGCACAAATGCCAAAATGATCTCTCCAACACAGAACCTCTCCCTGACATAATGATAGTGCACCTCAATGTGCTTAGTGCAAGCATGGGACACCGGGTTCCTCGCAACTTTCACTGCACTTTGATTCTCAATGAAGATGGTGGTGGCCAAAAATTGAACAACACCCAAATAAGCCATAAGGTGTCTGAGCCACACACACTCAATAGTTGTTGTGAAAGCTACTCTATACTCAGCCTCACAACTGGAAGTGGCCACAGTAGGCTACTTCTTGCTTAACAAAAACATGCATGATCTACCAAACATGAAGCAAAAACCACTAGTGGACACATGAGTGTCATAGTAATCAGCCCACTCAGAGTCAGAAAAAGCATGTAAATCTGGCGATAGTGATTCCCCCTTGGGATAAAACAATCCAAGTAGCCGAGTACCACTAAAGTAGCGAAAGATGTGCTTAATCGCATGCCAATGCTTGACACCTGGGCAATGCATAAATCCGCTCATCTATGAGGCAACAAACTAAATATCTAGCCGAGTAATGCATAAGTAAATCAAGCATCCAATAGCCTACTGATAGAGAACAACATCAAATGCATCTCTAGCATCATGAAGAATCAACCATAAATGTGCCTCCATAGGAATGGCAATAGTTTTGTAGTTTGAAGGACAAAATGCTAGAATAATGTGTCAATATATTTGGTTTGACACAAATCTATTCCACCATCAACTTTCATAAATTGATTGCTCAAATAATGATGCAAATGCCCCAAATCTGTCATCTCAAATGAGGCATACAAGTCAGCCTTAAAATCAGCAATATGCTTCTCATTAGGACCAATGAGCAGTATGCCATCAACATAAACAAGAATGATGAGAAGCACATCATTTGCACGCTTAACATATAAGGTGCTCTCACTTGGATTATTCTCAAAACCATGTGCAATCAAATAGGGTATGTATCTTTTCATACCAAGCACGTGGTGCTTGCTTTAAACCATATAATGCCTTCTTTAACCTGCATACCTAGTTTTCATGCCCTTTCTGCACAAAGCCACAGGGCTGAAAAACATACACTTCTTCATGCAAGTCACCATTCAAAAATGCAATTTCCATTCAAAAATGCAATTTTAATGTCCAACTGATGTACATTCCAACCATGATGAGTTGCAAGTGCACAAATGCTATGAATAGTAGTCATTTGGCATGTAGGAGCAAAGGTCTCATCAAAATCAATGCCTCTTTCATGAGCAAAACCCTTTGCAACAAGCCTAGCCTTATACCTATCAACTATTCCATCAGGCTTACGCTTCATCTTGTATACCCACTTATTGCCTATGGCCTTCTTTCCAGGAGGCAATTCACATAAAGATGAGGTACCATTTTTCATGATAGCATCATATTCTAATTGCATAGCAGCCATCCAATTTTCAAAAATTTGTGCTTCATCAAATGAAACAAGCTCATTCTCATCATAGAGACTAGAGGCAACCTTAACATAGCAATCTGATGCAAAAAAAGCACTATGAGAGCATGAACGAGTATGGTATGACAAAGGTGCATCTAATTTGTTGTCATGCAAAGTCTATATCAACCATGTTGGCATAGTTTTTGCCTCCTCAATATCAGCTCTCTCATCAACAAGTGCATCATGTAAATCTGCTTCAGAAATGGAATGATCTACATCATCACATGAAACTTGTAAAGGTTGAGAAGTTACCTCATTAGGACCAGCACTAGATTGTCCACTTGTAAAAAGAGGTAGGAAAGTTTCATACATGTTTTTGGAGCTAATTGATGTCTCCTTAGTACATGAAAGTAATGGCTGAATAACATCTTCCACAAAAACAACATCATCAATAACCAAAATGTGTTTAGTCTGTGGATGATATAGACAATATCCTTTGCTTCGAGAATTGTACCCAATAAACATGCATTTCACTGCTTTATCATCCAATTTCCTACGTTGTTCAGGCACTAATGCATATGCCACACAACCAAAATCACGCAAGTGAGCAACACATGGCTTAGCACCATGCCAAGCCTCATATGAAGTGATAGACTACAATGCTTAAGTGGGACACCTGTTATGTACATATGCTGCACACATAATAGCCTCAAGCTAGAAAACTATGTGGTAAAGCATGACACTTGACCATACACCTTGCCATCTCCATGAGTGACCTATTCTTCCATTCAACACCTCTATTTTGTTGAGGTATATACGACACTTGACAATGATGTTTTATCCCACGTTCAACCAAAATGCATTAAAGTCAGAAGACATATATTCCCCCCCTCGATCAAAATGGAGGGTGCCCATTTTACATGTTGACAGATTTTAGATCAAAACCAAAAGCTTTTTGAAGCACATAAACACTTAGGATGTTGCTTTCAATGGATATACCCATGCATGCCTAGAAATCATAAATGAAAGTCACGAAGTAAAGATAGTTTCCAAAAGAGGGTGTCTGCATAGTGAAAGAACTTGGAGAAGCTTGTAGAAGGTAGAAAAGTGTGTTTCAAAGTGACAAAGTTTGGTCAAGCCAACCGGCACAAGACCAGCCCTTGAGCTTACGGAGACTCAAATAGAACTTATAAGCATGTGATAAGTGCAAAGAAACACATTATGTACTTTGGAGCATCAAAGAGAATGAGTCGATACAAAATAGATAGGTTTGCGGGTCAATTAGCTCAAAAAACTTACTATCTATGGAAGAGACAATCAACTTCAAATGCCCATAGAGACCAGCGTGATTACAATTTGAAAAACTCCTTTTATGGGAGTTATATACACATAGGGTTGAGTGTATAGAATGCACACAAGTATAAGGAATAAGCAAAATATGCTATAGGAATGAATGAGACATTCACCAGTGGTACTTCCTATTTTTCAGGAATACACAGAGATTTACTGAACCAAATGCTATGAAAATTTATAGGCATAAACTAGACACTAATACCTTTCCAATCAGCCATCTTGCACTCAATTTGAAGCTCTGGAAAGAGATCGGCAGCTTCTGCAAGATTACTGTTGGCGAAGAAGATGATGCAGAGAATTGAAGGAGCAAGACGATGATGGTCACAAGTGTATGTATATTGCTTCCATGTAATGTACAAGTGATTTCAAGTCTTTATATAAACTCTAGGAGTGTTCCACGACTTCTACAAGTGAAATTTGAATTCAAATGAAGGTGGGAATGGTTGTTGGAGGGAATCAATTCACTTCCCTACAATCTAGGAAAACTGAAGATCTAGTTTGATCTACTTTTAGGTGATTTGATTGCTTGTTTGAATGCATCTTCAACCACCACAAATTCGTGAGATTTTGGCTCTATCTTTCTACCTTTACATGTGTAAATCTCAAGGATTTTACAACGGTAAATGAACCATCAAAAATCTCTCAAAAAAATACAATAAATGAGCATAAGAAAAAGAACTCTCCAACGGATATTCTTTCGATGTGATAGCCTTTGATGTAGATCAAATCCACCTCAAGCATAGTGTAAGCTTGATGTTCCAATAGCTCCCACTCAAGCTAAAGTATGCTTGAGTCTTCATTCTCTGATAGGTTGAATATCTACCATAGCTTTGAATCTACAAAGCTTTATTCCATCGAGTGCCTTCGTCATCATATCTGCTACTTGCTTTTTAGTTGGAACAAAATAAATGTCAATGTCCTTTGCCATGAGCTTCTCCTTGATGAAGTGGTAATGGACTTCTATGTGCTTGGTTCTCGCATGGAAAATAGGATTTGCCGCTAGATGCATGGAACTTACATTATCTCCAAATATGTGAGGTTTGGAACTCACTAGTCCCAAATCTGTATACAATGCTTTTAACCATATTGCCTCTTGAGTTGCTATGGTCAAGCCTCTGTACTCTGCTTCAGTTGAGGATAAAGAAACTGTTGGTTGCTTCTTGGAACTCCATGACACTAGCTTCGAACCTGCAAATGCTAAGTAACCATATGTACTTTTTCTATCATCCTTAGCTCCTACCCAATCTACATATGAGTAGATTTTGATATCCAAATCTGAAGAATAAGGATAGAATATACCTTTGTTGATTATACCTTTGAGATACTTTAGTACTCTCTTAGCCTCATCCATATGTCATCTTCTTGGTGAGTGCATGAACTGACTAAGCACTCCCACACTATATGAGATGTCTTCCCTTGTATGAGTAGCATATATCAAGCTACCTACCAAGTTTTGATACTCTTTAATGTCTTCAATTTTCTCACCTTCATAAACACTAATTTTATAATTCATCTCCAAAGGTGTACCTGCAGGTTTAGTGTTCTCCATTTTGAACTTGAGAAGAAGATCCTGAATGTATCTTCTTTGAGTCAAATACATTCCTTCATCTGTATATATCACCTGCATACCTAGGAAATATGTGAGCTCACCTAGGTCACTGATTTTGAACTCCTCTTGCATGTGTCTCTTGATCCTTTGAATGCCATTTAGATCATCACGTGTCACAATAATATCATCTACATATACACATAGATAGATAACCTCAATGTGATCCCTTTTGATGAATAGAGAAGGATTTGAGCTGCTAGCTTTGAACCCTTGATCTTGAAGATATGTAACCAACCTGTAATTCCAAGCTCTAGGAGCTTGTTTCAATCCATACAAAGCTTTCTTAAGTCTGCAAACATAAGATGGGTGATTAGGGTTTTCAAAACCTCGTGGTTGTGACATGTATACCTCTTCACTTATCCAACCATTAAGAATGCATTTTTCACATCAAGTTGGAGGAGTCTCCAATTCCTTGCAGGAGCTACACTTATCAATGTCCTGATTGTAGTCATCTTTGCAACTGGTGAGAATGTTTCCTCATAGTCTATACCATGAGTTTGTGAGCATCCTTTGGCAACTAATCTTGCCTTGTACTTGCAAACTGATCCATCTGAGTTTCTTTTAACTTTATATACCCATCTGCGACCAATTACCTTTTGATTTGGTGACATTGGAACCAAATCCAAAGTGTCCATTTCCTCCAATGCATCTATCTCTTCTTTCATGTCCTTTTCCCAATTAGGGTTTCCCTTTGCCTCTTCATAGGTTGAGGGTTCCTCTGAAATAGAGTCTTTTGCCAAGTATATTGAGTGCTTCGTAACAAATGTGGAATCATATCCATACCTTTCTGGTTGTTTCTTCTCTGTTGCTGATCTTCTAGGTGCTTGTTTGGAGCATTCTCCAATCTCTTGCATCTTTGCTTTGCCTCTTGACTTCCATAGCTTGTAATCCTTTTCTCTTTCATCTTGGTCATCATCTGTATCACTTATTGGATCCTAGACCTGTGTATCATGCTTGCTTCCTAATTGATGAGAGTCAAAATCAAGATCATATGGTAGTGTTACCTTTTGTTTGTCTTCATCATACCAAGACCTGTGTTCTTCAAACACAACATCTCTACTTGTAGCGAATTGCTTGGTTGAAGGATTGAAGAACCTGTAACCCATCTGAAATGAATCATATCCAATAAACACTGCCTTTGTTGCCCTTTCATCTAGCTTACCTCTTATTTGTGATGGTACATGAACATAAGCTAAACAACCAAAAACCTTGCAATGTCCAAGACTAGGTTTTCTTCCATGCCATGCTTCATAAGGAGTCATACCTTGAAGTGATTTGGATGGTAGTCTATTGACAAGGTACACAGTAGTTGAAATAGCTTCTGCCCATAGATAATGTGGCAACTTCTTCTCTTGAAGCATTGTTCGGGCTTATCCAACCAATGTCTTGTTTCTCCTCTCTCCAATTCCATTTAGTTGAGGAGAGTACCTAATAGTCACTTTCCTTTTGATACCTTTTTCCTGCAAGAACTCATCAAAATCTTTGGAGAAGTATTCTCCCCCTCCATCAGATCTGAGCTTCTTTAGTGATCTACCTGCATGATTCTCCACATGTGCAAGATACTTCTTGAAGCAATCAAACACTTCATTCTTACTCTTGATAAAGTATAGGACAGTCCATCTACTATTTCGTCAATAAATGAGACATAATACATTGATCCTGCCAATGAAGGTTCTTGACTTGGTCCCCATACATCTGTATGTAATAAGTCCAATAAGTTGTTGTGGATGTAGCCTTCGTGGTCGAATGGTTGTCTTTGTGCCTTCCCAATCTGACATGCATCACACCTGTTGATCATGTGTTGCTTTGATATGTTTGGCAGTCCTAGAACACTTTGATCCCTACATATATCCTTCAAGGTTCTTTCATTCACATGAGCAAGTCTCTTATGCCACACTTCAAGCTCACTTAGGGTTTGAGACCCAAAGTTGAATAGAGCTATGTTCCTAGTTTCTCCTACTTCAAAAGTAAAGAGCCTACCATGCTTCTCACCTCGGGCTATCTTTTTGAATCCTTGACATGGATCTTCCACAAAAGCTCCATGTTGGGTGAACCTAACTTGCAAGCCTTTTTCAACTATTTGGCCTACACTTATTAGGTTTTTAGTGATAGTGGGTACATAGAGAACCTTACTCGGAATGTTTGTCCTGCCATTGGAAGCTTTGACATTACCAATCTTCTCGACATTGTGCTTTGTGTCATCCCCTGTTTGCACTTCATGTCTATGCTTTGGACTTTCCAAATCAGATAGAAGAGCAATGTTGCATGCAACATGATTCGAACATCCTGAATCTAATTAGAACAAATGATCATCTTCTTTACCTTCTTTGTGGCTTAGATTCATAAGAAGCAATGAGTCTTCATGTGGTTGATCTTCTAAATAATTGTTGTAGTCCCTTCTATTATAGCTTCTATTGTTATTGTTGAAGTTGTGTCCACCTGTGCCTCTATTGCTGCCTTATCCACCTCTTCCACTTCCTTTCTGGGTCTTCCCATTGAACCAACAATTCTGAGTGGTGTGGTTTGTCTTATCGCATATGGCACAAGGTTGAACATTTTTTCCTTTGGCTTTGTCTTGCTTTGGTCCTTTCTTCTTCCCGTTCCACTTGCTCTTTCTTGCGAAGTTGGCTTGGGAGGTCTCTTCTTCATCTTCTTCCTTCTTCTTGCCTTTCTGCTTCTTATCCTTCTTATCTGCATATAGAGCACTAGTTGAATTACCATGATAAGAGTTACCTTCCTTTATGCTATTGTTGGCTTCTTGATTGAAGAGTTGTCCAAGAAAAATGTTGAAGTCTGGAGTTTGCACATCCATGATGAGATCAAAAACCATCGTGAAGGATTGTCATTGCTTATCACTTCAAATGCCATTGAGAATTTGCCTCATGATGACCTCTTCTTCAATCAGCTCTCCAATGGATGCTAACTGATTTGCAACCTCCTTGACCTTGGTAACAAACTCTGTGATGGTTTGTTTAGGTGTCTTCTTCATTTGGTTGAACGCGTTCCAAAGATGATTCTTTCTTGCTTTGATACTAGCAGAAAAGAAAGTCCTGAGGGCATCCCAAGTCTCTTAGGATGTCTTGCATCCTCTAATATGTGGTAATAGAAAGTCAAAGATAGAGTTTAATATGTACGACCTTGCATGAGCATCCCTTGCGCACCAAAGTGTGAGCTTATCTATCTCCTCTTGTGTAGGTCCTCCTTTGGATCTCGGAATAGGCATAGCTTCATCACTTGTTAGATTTCTATAAAGATTTCTACCTTGAAAATAGGCCTCCATCCTAATTTTCCAAGCCACGTAGTTGTGTCGATCAAGCTTCTCGATCATTGAGGGAAAGCCGTCACCCATCTTGATCTAGCTCTAATACCACTCGAAGAACTTGGAGAAGCTTGTAGAAGGTAGAAAAGTGCGTTTCGAAGCGACGAAGTTTGGTCAAGCCAACTGGCACACGACCAGCCCTTGAGCTTATGGAGACTCAAATAGACCTTATAATCATGTGATAAGTGCAAAGAAACACACTATGTACTTTGGAGCATCAAAGAGAATGAGTCGATACAAAACAGATAGGTTCATGGGTCAACTAGCTCAAAAAATTTACTATCTATGGAAGAGACAATGAACTTCAAATGCCCATAGCGACCAGCGTGATTACAATTAGAAAAAATAATTTTACGGGAGTGATACACATAGGGTTGAGTGTATAGAATGCACAAAAGTATAAGGAATAAGAAAAATATGCTATAGGAATGAATGAGACATTCACCTGTGGTACTTCCTATTTTTCAGGAATACGTAGAGATTGACCCCGAGACAAAAAAACTCAGATTTCGCCCAATTTACAGAACCAAATGCTATGAAAATTTATAAGCATAAACTAGACACTAATACCTTTCCAATGAGCCATCTTCCACTCAATTTGTAGTTCTGGAGAGAGAGCAGCAGCCTCTGCAAGATTACTGTTGGTGAAGAAGATGATGCAGAGAATTGAAGGAGCAAGACAATGATGGTCACAAGTGTATGCATATTGCTTTCATGTTGTAATTTACAAGTGATTTCAAGTCTTTATATAGAATCTAGGAGTGTTCCACGACTTCTAAAAGTGAAATTTGAATTCAAATGAAGGTGGGAATGGTTGTTGGAGGGAATCAATTCACTTCCCTACAATCTAAGAAAAGTGAAGATCTAGTTTGATCTACTTTTAGGTGATTTGATTGCTTGATTGAATGCAACTTCAACCACCACAAATTTGTGGGATTTGGGCTCTATCTTTCTACCTTTACATGTGTAAAGCTCAAGGCTTTTACAATGGTAAATGAACCATCAAAAATCTCTCAAAAAAATACAGTAAATGAGCATAAGAAAAAGAACTCTCCAATGGATATTCTTTCAACACGATAGCCTTTGATGTAGATCAAATCCACATCAAGCATAGTTTAAGCTTGATGTTCCAACACATAGGACCACACACATCACTATGAACAAGCTGGAATTTTAGAGTAGCTCGAACTGAACCATCTTTTGGGAATGAGCAATACTACATTTTGCCGAATATACATGTTTCACAGACATGTTTAACATGTGCCTTAAGTTTGGGTAGAGAGGACATCATTTCAGATTTCTAGAGGCATAGCAAACTAGCAAAATATAGATGAACAAAGCATGCATGCCAAAGCTTTGCATCAGAATCATATACTACACATGCTGAATCATTGATAGATTTTTCATAGTCTATGAGCTTATACAACCCACGACATAAAATGCCAGAAGCAATAATGATATCACCATTTGATAAATCATGAACTATATATCTATCATCAACAGATTTCACAACCAAGCCAATCTTTGCTAAAGCTAAAAGTGATAACAGATTCTTCTTGATCCCTAGCACAAATAAAGCATCCCACAATGTTAAAGAACTACCATCACCAGTAGTCAGAATGATCTTACCAACTCCCATAAAAGGATAAGAGGAGTTGTGGCACATGTGACAGTATTCCTTGTAGGGGCAAGCTCAACTGAAGTGAAGAAATTATGCTGCAATGCAATATGTTTGGTCGCCCCACTATCTAAGTACCAAACATCTAAGTCTACTATAGACATACACTATTCATGAGAAGATGGGTCATAACTGCAAACAATGGTAAATGCCCATTATTTATTCTGCACAAGATTAGCAGACTCTCTTTTGGGTGTAGAGGTCTCTGCAACAACCATTCCGGCCTCTTTCTTCCTTGCCTCTTTAGCAACCAATTTTGGACAACTATCGATTACATGATCATTTCCTTTACAATATTTGCAAAAAACAATTTGCTTTTCTATTTTATTCTCGTCTCTGTATTCCTTTTCTGATTGTGTAGAATTAGCAGATTTTTGCTTAGTAATAGAAGAGCTCCATTTACCTCTACCCTTCTCACTAGCCAGGAAAGCTTGATTTGCAACATGCATGATGGACCTCTTCTACCGATATTGATCTTCTTGCAACAAAATAGAGACTAACTCCTCAAATGTTAAGGCATCTGGATTGCCTTTCATCATCAAATGAAGAATAGAAGCAAAACTCTAATATGAATCGAGAAGATCATTTTTTTGAAAGATTCTAACTAAGAAGACAAATGCAATAACTTTTTTTCTAGATCCCTCTAATGTAAGTCTCTCTGATATAGTACATTTTGCAAATAGTTTATGTATTGCATAAAGTTCTTTGAAAACTCACAAAGCTTTGAGCAATAGCCACATAAATCATCATCACCATCTCCTACAAATCTAATCAGATTATGAAGGTTGTGAAAAGGTGGATACCTTCCAATTTGTGGATCAATTGGATGAATAGCTCCATCTGCCCATATGTTGATAGTTTTTTGCCTTCTTTGTGCTGTTGGAGAGATTTACTCTCTCCACTTGGAAAAACATTGAATTGAGAATTTAATAAGATGTTGACCTAAGGAATTAGTGGAAGCATCACGATTGTTCAAGACAAAGTAAACTACCTAAATGTTAACACATTTTCGAATAGATCGGAGGAAAAATAAACAAGATCCCCAAGGTTATAGAAGATAATGATTTTGATGCTTTCTCAAAATGCCATTCCATTATGTGATTCGAGATTCTCCAAATTAATCACATGCTTGGATCACAACTTCCATAATGAATTTAAACTTAAACTAAATCACTCTTTGATGGAACATTACGAACTGCATTGTCCACCATTGGATTCTATATTTATATGTTTGACTGTGAGAAACTATCAAGGACAAGAATATAGTGAAGCAATGCATGATGGCTTTTTTTTTGAGTTGCGAAAAAAAGCAATCTATTGGCTATATAAGGCCAATTTCACATTTTCTTCTCAAATCTATGCCACCGTTCCATCACTTATGAAGATCTTCTGCTTCGTTGTGATTGAGAAAATGTATGTTGCATCTAGTGAGGCATGTAAGGAAGCAATGTTGATTTCTTATCTTGCTTGTGATATGGTTCTTCCTGAACATGTACCTTGGTTGCTCAATGATAGTCAGAGCGCCATTGCTTTGTCAAAGAATCTAGTATATCATGCAAAGACCAAGAAAATTGAGGTGAGTTATCACTTCATTAGAGACTGCTTAGCCATTGAGTAGATTATTCTTGAGAAGGTTCATACATGAGGGAATACTATGGATTCTTTGACTAAGCCTCTACCACAAGATAGATTTTGGCATTGTTTTCACCTGATTGGGAATACTTGATCCATGATCTTGGATAGTTACTTGAACATTGTGTAACATGCCCATTAGGTGGAAAGTATAGTTCGTATACTTACACTTAGGTAATCTTTATCATTCTCTATTATCTCCCATAGTTCAATTTGGCCATATTGTCCTTTAATGGGAGATTGTTATTGCCACTGTCCATGTGAAAGGCCAAATGGCCACCAGACACTTTTGTATATGTTATGTAATAAAACATATGTTGGCCTGGTCAACCATAGACTATAGTTTGGATTGCATTTGTAAAACCTAGAGGTTCCGATTTCATGATATATGTGAATTGTGTGGTTTCTACGTATTTTTCACATCCCGATGCGGAGTACTACGTGCAGAATCTAGAGCTCAATTTTCTACTACGAGGGTATTGTCTTGAGTCTCTCATGAAGGGGAATCTATCATGGTGCATCACCATCATACCACTTCAAAGAGCTCTAGAGCCTTCTCAAAGGATCCATTTGAGTTAACTCTAGTTAATTAGGATACTTGGTGGACATGTAGCTACATGGATGACACTTGGATGGTTAGTATCCAACTATCATAGAGAACAGTCCCTTGGAGAGAGCTATATATAGAGACATGAGGTTGTGAGGAGAGTCATCTCTCTAGCATGTGTTGGTCCCACTGGTCTTGTTCTTAGCACAAACCTTTCTAAAATCTTCTCACAATATAAAATGTCTCCTTCAAAAACGTCTTACAACCATGAAAATCAAATTGAACATCATTAACACATTCTTCAAAACCTTTAATGGTGCATCACCAAGAAATGGAATAGTCAAAAGTGGCATAAAACCATGAAGAGCAATATGCATCACGTTCATCATGTGTCTAACAGAGTTAGTAGCCTCTATGGAAGTGTACACATAGAAACCAATCCTAGTGACATTTTCATAGTTTTCATGTCTTGACTCTCTACTTCCTAATGCTAACTGTAAATGGATATATCATGAATAGATATCTTCCATGGAATATTACAGGCCCAAAAAAGGCCTCCACATAACATCCATACTTGGACTTGTTTCTATGTTTCTTAAAGTCCCTTTATCTATTGATTGAAGGTCTTGTATGAAAAAAAAAGGTTCCCATTATTTTTCAACATAGTAAGAATATGATGTTGAAGAGGGTTCTACAATTTTCATGTCAACCTTCTCTTTAAACAATCTACCTAGTCATGATAAATGAGCTTTTGGAACTAGTATAGGCCTCAAATCCCATGGGATATGAAGGATTGTGAAAATTGCCATTGGTGCTACCACTTTACAATGTACATACCCTACTTCATGTGGGTCAAATGCAAATTCCTTTCGATGCTTCCTAATCATCCACTTAAACTGTTCCTTTTCCTCAAGTAACAAGAAGTCCTTACATGCAATGTTAAGTTTCACAATTGGCTCATTAGAAAAATATATGTCCAATTTTCTTTGTATATCTCAAAATAGAATCATCACCCACATGTTTTTATAATTTTCTTACTCTCATAAGGGGTGGTTGTGTGACATGCATTATTTCTTACCAACAATTTTATAATTGATTTCAACTTGAGGTACAAAATCAATCAGATCTTTCCCACTCATTCACTTAAAAAATCCAAAAACAATAACTCAAGAAAATGTACAAATGAAGAATGCCCATAAGAAAATTATTTACTCATGATTGTTTTAATATCATGAATGATTTCAAAACATGAAATACTTTCAAACAAACCATCCGTCTCTTCATAAACTCCAATCAATCCACTCACAAAAAAATATATTTTCTTAAACTTATGTTTCTCATTTCGGATTCATATTTGTACTTCTTATAAATCATCATTCCCCTTGTCACAAGCAAAAAGAGAATTTTCATTTATATCAAGCATTGAAAGAGGTTAGATCTCAACATACCTCGTGCCACAATCATATCACAAAATCATGGTACTCGCATAAAGTCTTGCTTGAAAATTGTTATTCGGTCACTCTTCAACATCACTCTATTATGTGGATTGTTCATACATACAATCTTGAATTAGATAGACTTAAGAACACCTTGTGAGGAATAATATGTGCATAGGAACTCCCTTCATCAAGGACTTTAGTTCATGTTGTAGTCTTGATAATGAAAGGCTCGCAGAAGTCACTGGTTATGAGAAACTATCATGCACAAAAAGTGATTCTCATCACATACATATCCTATGGATATTAACACATGAGCATATGCATGATGTACAAATTTGGTAGCATTATTGGCTAAGTGAATCCTCCACCCATGGCCTCTATCAATAGGCCATCTTCCTTGATCATGCAAAATATTGGATATTATATTAAGAGGTGCATGGACCTAGATGCATATTCCTAAATGACATGTGTCGAAAGGCTTAAAAACGATGGGCAATGTAATTCATAAATGGGTATTTCTTGAGACTTTCTTGCAAAATAATAGGCTAAAATTTTAATAGTTGTATGAATCTACATGCACATTATATGCAAGTAGTATCTAACCACACACCTTTACATAACTTTTCTCACACTTATAGTTTCCTTGTCACTCATTATTCAGCTATCAAAATCTTAATTTCTTAATATATATATATATGTTCCTAAATCCCCAACAACCTACCAAGAGAACACTACGAAGTCTTGTTATCGACATAAAACATTTGTTGTATGACAACGTTGCCTATTTTGTGCTTAATCTCTTTCCTCACCCTTTCTTTAGAATAGAAACATTTACCCAAACTCAAGGAAAGTGGACTATAGTCCCACATGATTGATCCTTGAATGCCTATGTCCATCTTCACTAATTTGGGTTAGAGTAGTCTTAAGATTTTGATCATCATATAGCTACCTTACTCTTCATGGAAATGGTTTCTCTAGTTTCCTAAAAGAAAGTTGGTCTCTCCAATCCACATGCTCATTTGAATATGTTTTCTCTTCCTATAGAGCGATGGCAGTTGGTGCAAGTTCAAAATCGATTACCTCTTTGTTAGATGATATAGTAGAGGACTTCTTGTTTCCCTCTATCATACATGTTATATTTTATGGAATAATGGAATGTTATATGGATCTTTAATGTCTTGAGGGTTTTAATGTGATTTGTGTTTTGATTTAGCAGGTGAAGACTCATGAAGGTGCGAATGTGCATGGACTTATTCAATTATTTTTGGAGATATTTAGAAGATATTATTTTAGTTATTTTTTGTAAAAAAATAATAGGTTGCTTTAGAAAGCAACGATTTTGTTAGTTTAGTTATTTCTCTAGTTAGCCTACATAGTTCCTTATTTAGCATGTAGGGGATTTGAACTCACAACCCCATACTTCCAAGAATAAGCCTTATCTACTAGCCTATTTTCTCTTTTTGATACCCCATTCTTTTTAATAAATATTTAACATAACTCTTAACACTCTCTTCACTTATTTATTTATTCATTCATTTATTTAAACACTCTCTTTTATTTATTTATTTATTTATCAAAGTACTCTCATTTATTTTTGTTTATTTATTTATTATTATTATTATTATTATTTATTTTAATACACACTATTGTTAAAATTCTTTTCCCATGCTAAGAACTAGGTTTTGGTTCTCTACATAAGGCCATGGACCCTAGCCATACTACGGATGATTTTGGTTCCTCACCCCTACCCGAGGCTCAACACACTACATCCCACGACCCTCTATGAAGCTATTTCTTTTGCACATGATGCTGAGAAGGAGTTTCAATCTATTACCAAGTCCATTTGCTTACAAAAAATGCATCAACAACAACCACCAATCAAGCCCAATTTTCCTTCAAGCATCCTTTCACTAGTGTTTCTTCTCCTACTTTTCAACACCCAACTACTTTTCAATTCTCACCTACTTTTCAGCACCCTTGTCAATCCAATTTCTCACCAGTACCCAAGAAACTTGCTTTACAACCTACAAAACCTCCAACCCTTCAAACTACAATGATGGATGCTCAACAAAAGAGGCCCCATATCACTTGCAGGCGTTGTGGTAATTTTTTTCATACTAAAGTTAAATGTAGGTTTTGAACTAACAACATGAAGCCTTTTGGACTTACCAATGCAGCTGCTACATTTGCACACATGATGAATAACATTTTTCTTGAATACCAAGATTTTTTTCTTTTTTACTTTGATGATATACTTATCTATAGTAAGAAGATGATAACCATGAAAAGCATTTAGCAAAAGTTTTTAATTTTTTATTCAAAAACAAACTTTATGCCAGTCCTGAAAAGAGTTACTTTTTCCAAAAAGAATTAGAGTATTTAGGACATATTGTTTCTAGTCAAGGTGTTCATGGAGATCCAAAGAAAATTAAAGTAATTGAATAATGGCCTATACCTCAATCGAAGTCCGCTCTTTTCTAGGATTAGCTAGTTTTTATAAAAAGTTTGTAAAAGGTTTTTCTTACTTAGCGCTCCCGCTCACATTATTATTGAAGAAAAACTTAAAATTTTCATGGGGATTAGCACAACAAAAATCTTTTGTGAAAAATCCAAACATGCTTTTTCTCATGCACTTGTTTTGCAATTACCAGATTTTGCACAACCTTTTCATGTAGTTACAAATGCTAATGGTTTAGGTATAGGTGCTATATTAATGCAAAATGACCATCCTATTGCATTTGAAAGTAGGAAACTTAAACCTTCAGAAAATAATTATAGTACATATGATAAGGAACTTTTAGCTATTGTGCATGATTTAAAAATTTGGAAACATTACCTTTTGGGTTTAGAAGTCGTAATCAAAACAGACCAACAAGCTATTAAACATTTATTAAATCAACCATTTATTTTTTATCGACACATTAAATGGGCTTCATTCATACAAAATTTTCATCCTATGATTCGATATCAACCTAGGAAAGCTAATGTTGTAGCTGATGCCCTTAGTCATTTCCCATCCCCACAAACAAATATTGTTTCTATTAATAATGTTTCTACTGTTCATATTCATTCATTTCATGACATGATTCCTACTTATGCATCTGATTCATATTTTTCACAAACATGGAATGCTTCCAATAATTCTACAACATTCACTGACGATCACTACACTTATCATAATGGATTCTTGTATTTCCAACACATGCATTACACAAGGTTTTAAAGAATTTGTTATGAAAAAGATGCATGAACCATTGTATATGGGTCATAGGGGCATACAAAGTACTATTTCTACATGTAAATAATTTTTCTTTGGTCACATATGGAAAAGGATATTGCACAATATGTTTCCCATTGCATTGTGTGTCAATGTCTAAAAAGACATCACCGTAAAGCATTTGGATTATAAATGCCACTTCCCATACCTAATGGACCATGGGAACAAATCTCTATGGATTTTATTATTGGTCTTCCTACAACTTCATCTCATTATGATATGATTTGGACAATTGTTGATAGGTTTAGTAAACAAGCATATTTTATTCCTTGTAAAAAGACCCTTTCTACACCTCAAGCTGCTAAGTTATTTATTAAACATATTTTTCCTCATCATGGTTATACAAACGTTATTCTTTCACATCGAGATGTTCATTTTTTTAATCACTTTTGGGTTGCATTATTTCAGAATTTTGGTTCCAAAATAGACTTTAGCTCTACATTTCATCCTGAAAGTAATGGGCAAAGTGAAGCTACGAATAGTACTATTTTGGATTTATTACATTGTTATTCTTTAGATAATCCAAGTAATTGGGATGAGAAACTTCCTTTACTACAATTTGCATATAACAATACAACACATAGCACTAATGGACATGCACCATATGAAATTTTGTATGGTAAAAAACTTCCTATTCCCATGACTATCACTAAAACTGACATATCTATGGCTGATACTTTTGCACAAGATCATATTTCTACACTTCATGAGGTTCATGAGCACATTAAGAAGATTCAAGAATGTTACATGCATAATGTTAATATGAAATGAGTAGCTAAAGAATTTAATGAAAATGATTTTCTATGGTTACGAATAATTAAAATATGTATGAAGAATATTTCACAACATCCCAAGGTTAAAGTTGCATCATGTTATTATGGAACTTTCCGTATTATTCAAAAAATTAATGAGAATGCTTTTAGACTAGACATATCCTCTCATTGGAATATACATAATTCTTTTCATATCAATTTATTGAAATCTTTTGAAGGAACATAACCACCACTCCTACTTTTAGATTATCCTCCTTTGCTAGATGAGGATGCTCAAATTTTAATTCAAGAGAAAATCCTTGAATATGATGTTGCTATTACATGCACAGGTAACCAATATCATAGATATTTACTTAAAATATAAAAACCACTCACTTAAAGAATCTCAATGGATTCATAAGACATCACTAACTCCACATTATGATCGCTTGATTTCTGTGTATCATTCACAATCACATTAAATTCTAGTTTTCTGATTCCATGCATGTATTTTCACATGGAACATGCTTATGATTGTTCAGTGATGGGACATGTGACTGGCCAGTGATGGGACATGTGGCTAGCCATCCATGTCTATTTTATTATTATCAACTAAGTTCAGTTTCTCATCAACTAGGAGGCATGTTATATTTTATGGATAATGGAATCCTATATGGATTTTTAATGACTTGAGGATTTGTGAAGGCTCATGAGGGTATGAGCGCATATGGACTTATTCAGATATTTTTGGAGATATTTAGAAGATAGTATTTTAGCCATTTTTTGTAAAAAATTGTAGATCACTTTAGAAAGCAACGACTTTGTAAAAATAGTGGATCACAATTTTGTAAATAAAGCAAAAGCATGCTTTTCAAAGTGTTTCCCTCATGTATCTTCTATTCATGACATAATGAGAAATACCTATAAATACACATACTCTGATAGACTCATCCATCACAGTATGTGGGAGGGGGGGGGGAGATTGTACCCAATCTGATGTCTAGTGTCTTGTCTCTGTCTATTCTCTGAGTACTTTTGTGAGATTTTGTTTCTATAGTATCCTTTGCATATGTGCATCTATGGGATCCAAAGGTTAATAGATTGTTCAATGAGCTTCATATCATGGTGCACCAATACTTTCCTCACCCAATGATTGCACAATTGATAAGCATTCAGATCTTATCCATATCCAAGGAAAATACACCTCTCATTTTTTAGATCCAAGATTATTAGCCTCTAGTCTGATACATGCACATACTATTCACATTCTAAAATGGGACATTGAAGATTTATTAATAAAGTAGTCTTCTTACAGTGTCTCACTTGGATCCACTTTCATGTAACTCTAGTTGAGAATGTAAATGGTAATTTTCACTACTTTATCCTAGAATGTATTTGGTAGAAATCACCTCTCAATATATAATAGGAAATTTCCACAATGGATTGGTTTTAAGTTTTGAAAAAAAAAAATCTTTTTTCATGGAGTATATGAGAGGTGATAATTTGGTGTTGAATACCCTTCTCCTTGCAAAAATCTTCAAATACCTTTGAAGTGAGCTCATCTTTCATGCGTCTACAAAGCTTCTCCACCATCTCTATTTCATCCTCAACAAGCCACATATATTCTTCAAATTCACAAAGATCTTGAGCCATGCAAAGGAAATATACCCAGTCTTTTTGGTATAGTCATTTACAATTATGAAGAAATGAAAGATCTCCCTCAAGGCATGGGTAGCATTAGGGCGAAAAACGGCCCAAAAAGGGCCATGTAAGGATTTCAATTAGTTGTGCTTAATCTGGATTAAAGTTGTCAAATCCTTTAAGAAATTCCGTGTAACTTCATTTAAAATGTATCTTATGCAAATTTTGAAGAGAGAGAAACTCGTATGATAATCATGAAAAGTTTGTGTGATATCTTATGCCTCGAAGTTTATGCTCACCGGGCGCTGATCAGAATTCGAATTTTCCTCTTGTTCACGGACCTATATAATGTGTGCTGATGATGTTTTGCGCTTTTTGACTCTACTTTTCATACCAGGCCTGTTTCTCTCTTTCACGTCATTTTAGACACTTGCCGGTCATTTTTCATAGCAGACCATGGAGAACATTAACCCAAATACTCTTGCTGAGCTTTCAAACAATTGAAATCATTGTGAAAAGTTCCATATCAACATTGCAGTTAGTCAGGAGTATGTGACGACAAGAAAAATATTCCGAAGGGCTCTTCATCCTCCTGAAGTGGATGGATTGCGAAAGGAAGGCAAGAAACATATCGACATATGGACAGATGGATCTGTTTATCCAATCGATCCACCAACTGGAAGGTACCCCCCTTTTCATAATCTTCATAATCTGATTAGATTTGTAGGAGATGGTGAGGATGGTTTACGAGGCTATTGTTCAAGGCTCTGGGATATTTCAAGGAATTATGTACAATACATAAACTGTTTACAAAACACTCTACACCAAAAGGATTTACATATGAGGGAGCTAGAAAACAAATTATCCACTTTATCTTCTCAGTTAGTCTTTTAAAAAAAATGAAAGAAACTCCTATAGGTTTGAGAATGCGGTCAAAACGAGTAAAACCTCTTTTAGATTTGACTGAAAAATCTGGCCAGAAAAAGAAAAGAGTGAAAATTGTTAGAGATCATGTGACAAATGAGCTAGATTTCAATATGTCGAACAGTTTTGAGCGCATACATTTTTGTAATGAAATTTTGAGTCAAAATGATGTTTTAAGACTATTGAAACTGAATGAAAATACATGCTTGAAACGCTTTGTTTTTCAAAAACTCATGACAGAAATGAATCTGTTACTAGAACCATCTCAAATTCAAAAGATTTGTGATAATGTCGGAGTAGGAAACGTTATAGAGCAATTTCAAAAGTTTGGTGTGAATTTTTAAAATTTAACAAAGTTAGAAGTTTTGGATTGCCTAGACCCCATCATGTAGGAAAGTTTCGGCTCTGCTTGAATAAGAAGATCACATCAGTATTTGGTGAATATAAACATATTCATGGTAACTTGCCTTATGAAGTAGGAAAACAAAAGTTACATTTCACTTACAATGCATTTAGCAACATATGGATAGATGTTATAAAACTTCAAACATACATGGTTCAGTTCTATAATATAAAAGAACATGAATGTTTTGGTCTATTGAAATTTGTAACCAAACTTGATGAAGTTGAGCGTAAAAAACATCAAAAGATGAAGAGAATAAGTATTGCAGTGATGAACAAAGCTTTGGACTATAGCCTTGGGAAATTGGATACTCTGTCTCTCAAAGTACAATCAGAAATGGAGTTATGGTGGGTTGGTTGTGCTCAAGTTCCATCTGAGAGCCATAAAACACTTAAATGGTTATTCTCACAGAAAAACATTCCAAATGTTATCCAAAGGCATCATGCAGGAGAATTGTTGAATGTCAAAGACTATGGGAACTTTCAAGTTGAGTGGCAGTTGAGTGGAGACCTAAAGACACTCAAATGCATGTTTGGTATAAGTGGGGGAGCAAATTCTAAGTACCCTTGCTTGTATTGCATGCAAAGCCCAGGCACAAATGGATGGATTACTAGAGCTAAGGCTGAAGAGGCTCCTTCCAAACAAAATGTTATTCTTCATAACTACTCATCTTCTTCAATGATTTGGGATCCCATACTTCCAATAGCATTGACAAATGTACACATATGTACACTACATGCAGAGTTAAGAATCATTGACAAGTTGGTCCATCTTCACTTGGATTATGCATATTCTATCAAGCCTACAACTCTTGCAGATGAATGCATAAAAAAATGTGAATGTCTTCTTTCAGAAATGGGATTTCATGGTGATGATGTTCATCTAAGAAAAGATCCAAAGCTTTCACAAAATACAGGTGATGTACTACAGGATGTCTCAATAGGAGGTGCCAAAGCAAGGAGATTCTTCAGCAACCATGATGACAAACAACTAAATGCCATGTGGAATTGTTGGAAAAAATTTTGTGAGGTCACGACTAATGTAAAAAGCAAACTAGAAATAGCAAAAAAGAGAATGGAGGATAATATTTTTAAGATCATGAGGCAACAGGTAACATCAAAAAGTTATGTGACAGATTTCAGAAAGGCGACCACAAAGCTTATAGAAACCATCATAGAGGCATGGGGTGCCAAAGACATAACATACTACTTGGTGAGCTCCAAAGATATTTTATTCAATTTATTTATTTTTAATTGAAATAAAGAACTAATGAGATTCTTCTGCTCTTCTAGCATGTTCTTCTTGTGCATGGTGCATTCTTTGCAGAAAAAGAACCACTTGCCATGTGGAACACTCAAGGCATGGAAAAATATCATTATCAAGCAACGACAAGCTTCTTTAGGTGTACAAGGAAAGGAGGAGGAGTAACAAAGAGCAATGCCTTCAGAGAGCTTTTTGATTGGTTCTTTAGAAGACAATTACAAAGGACCTCATGCCAAATATAATCAGAAGGATATGGCTATCACCAGAGAAAATCATCATGTATCAATATCACAAAATGAAAAAGACTACATTTCAAACAGAGCTTTAATATTTGCAATGTCTTTTATTTCTTTGAGAAATAAAGATGTCATGTATGTACATTTCATGATGTATTAAGCTTTGAAAAGAAATATGTCTATTACCATCAGATGACTTTGACCAGAGAATCAATAACAATTAATATTAGGCCATGGATCAATTACACCAAAAAAATTTGCAATTTCTTATATCACATTGGGCAATTTATGTATATGTACATTTGTTGAGATATAGAATTTGAAAAAATCAAGTCATTCCTTGAGCCTCTTTAAAGAGCTTGGCTCTAGCAAATCACCTCTATATTTGAGGAACTCTTTTCTCCTATATCCAACAATGCTTTTTAAATCTGATACCCCTACAGCCATTGCATAGCTTGAATAACAAAGAAAGTACCCTTCCCTTGAAGCATTGAGTCTTGGGGCATATCCAAAAATTCTTAATGCAGTTGCTCTTTCAAGCAGCAAAAATCTGAAAGCATTAAAGGGTATTGGAGTAAAACCCATGTATTTTGATAGATTCCTCAAGCAGAAAAATGCAAAGTGTGGCTCCTCACTATAGTGCTTGTGAATAACACAAAAATTGTCTGGGTTCAAGTTTGGAAGACAGTGGATAATAGAATGAATATCCACCTTTGATTTTCCTTTCTCTTCTATGGCTTTTCTTGTTCCCTTGCCCCTGCCAAGGTAATTGTCTTCATCCAATAAAGTTAACTGTGGTAAAAATGAAAAACAAGGTTAGTTGAAGTGCAAGCACACTTTAGGAGTCATGAGAAGTAACTTGAAACAATTAGAAAAAAAGCAAGAGACATGACTGATGCAAGCGATTAGGGTCTTTAGAGAAATTCAGACAGTCGTTATCGCTTGCATCGGTTGTCATCAATATCTGTTTGCAAACTACCTAGAAACATGTAATATTTGATGAATGAGGGAAATTCTTACAAGCAGATATCTATTATCAATGTTGCATGCAACTCCTAGACATGACCGATACAAGCGATAAGGCCCAACGAAAAATATCCGATGGGCCTTATTGCTTGCATCGGTCGTGATCGATTTGTGACACTTCTAATGGAGAACTTGGACAAATCTGACACAAGATAGAGATTTTGCATTGGTCCCATCTCATATCCTTAACTTAAAATTCTTGAGGATATAGTTAACTCTATACCTTGACGTCATCTTCCTCAAGTCCAAACACGACCGACGCAAGCGATAAGGCCCAACCGAAAATATCCGATGGGCCTTATCGCTTGCATCGGTCGTGACACTTCTAATGGAGAACTTGGACAAATCTGACACAAGATAGAGATTTTGCATCGGTCCCATCTCATATCCTTAACCTAAAATTCTTGAGAATATAGTTAACTGTATACCTTGACATCATCTTCCTCAAGTCCAAACACAACCAATGCAAGCGATAAGGCCCAACGGAAAATATCCGATGGGCCTTATCGCTTGCATCGGTCGTGATCGACTTCTCAGTGTAAATGGAGGCCTTGGAGAAAACCGATTGTGGCATCTCATCTCCTTTGCCTTAAAATCATGCGAATATATTTTACTACATACCTTGACCTCATCTTCCTCTTCAAGTCCGAACAGGACTGATGCAAGCGATAAGGCCCAACGAAAATTATCCGATGGGCTTTATCGCTTGCATCGGTCGTGGTCAATTTTCTCACTAAAAATGGAGATCTCGGACAAAACCTTTAATTCATAAGAATATATTAAACAACATACCTTGACCTCATCTTCCTCCTCAATGAGCTCTTTTGAGTCAATACAAATTGTTCCTTTGTCCTCAGCAACATCCAAGAATGAATAGCAGCGCCCAAACGAGTATATTCCAAGTTGCTTCTGATGCTCATCAAACTCTTCATCAGCAAGTCTTGGCTTCTCTGAGATAGCTTTCTCAAAGCATTTTGAAAGAGCTTGTGATGAATCTTTGAATTCTTCATTAGACAAATCCAAATCAAGACGCAAAAATTCTTCTTTTCTTTCTCCTTTCTTATTGATGAATCTCCTTGCAACTTCTTCTCACTCAGCTATAGTTGCAAGGCAATAGTCCTCCCTTAGATTGAAAAGCTCCTGAATGTAAAATAGAGGTATGAAATCTTTTTCAGAGATAAAGTAAAAAGGTAGATTTGGGAGAAGTAGGGACTTCTCAGACACTTGAACTTCTTCAGTTGGCTCCCTTATTGCAGTTTCTGCTTTAAAAGTGGCCACATCAAAATCTTTGACCTGCTCTTCTTCTGCTTGGAGATTGATCTCCTCAACGATCTCCATGACACCTTTCATAGTTTTTGAGCTTCCCTCAAGTGTCAGCTCTAAGAACGGATCGTCTTCAACATGAACATTTTCCTCCTTTTCAACTGAGATATGATGAAGCCATATCAAGAAGGCAATGTTTAAAGGGAGCAAGCAGCATTCCTTTTCATGCTCTGGGCATAAATCAAGCTTCCCTGGCAAAGGGGATATCCTTTTGCATTTTCTTGTGATTTTAGCCCTATCTATTGGATCCTTCCCAAAGATGTGAGGATGGACATAGGTTTTCTGAGAAATAGTAAGGATCCTTCCATTGATCAACCCCAAGAAAATTTCCCACTCATCCTTAAGAAAGCTTTTCGATTTCTCTAGGAGTTTTTTAAAATCAATTTTGGGGTTGAATATCGTCATTGCATCAGGAAAATAATCTACAGTTAAACCCTCTTGAACCATGAAATCAAGAAGTTTCTCTGATGGAGAGATACTAAGGATCTCATTCATTCCCTCCATCTTAGCTGCAGCTTCTCCTGTATGTCTATTAGGAGAACACAACCGATGCAAGCGACTGGAGCGAGTCAACATAGGTCAAACGAGGAAAATCGCTTGTATCAGTCGTGTCGGGGATGAAATAAAAATACGCATGTCAATGAGACAAATTCTTTGAAGGTTCAAAATTTGAGTTTGTGAAGGAAGTAGCTATTTATAGGCGAGGAGGGAAGAAGTAACGATCGAATGACATGGACCAATCACAGAGTGCCACGTGGCCAAGCATACGTTGGCCGATGCAACGGATAGATGACATGGACCAATCAAATCATGCCACGTGGCAAAAGATGTTGGAATTCAATATGACGTGGACCAATCATGGCATGCCACATGGCACCAACGGGCAACTCAGTTTTGGGACCTATTTAAGCTTCCCTATTCATTTCCTTCTTTTTTTTTTGTCAACACTTGCCAAGTGTCGAGGTTCCATCGCCACCAAGTTTTTAAGTTGCTTCTTCACAATTTCTACAGAGAGCGCTCTCTGCGTTAGGTAATATGGACACGATCGATCCAAGCGATCACGGTACATCCAAGATTTTTGGATAACCCTAATCACTTGGATCGGTCATGTTTCTTAAATGGCATCGAGTCCTTGATCATAGCTTGCAAATTTTGGTTTCCTTAGTGATGCTTGAGTATTACGCATTGTTACCTTTATTTTAACTTGTATTTATTGAAATATGATGATGAATTCAGGGACGACAGATGCAAGCGATTAGGGACATCTGGGCATTTACAGATGACTCTAATCGCTTGGATCGGTCGTGTCTCTTACATTGGAAAGAGTCATTGATCATAGCCTTCAAATTATGTTTTTCTTAGTGATAATTGAGTATTTTGCATTGTAAGATATATTTGATATCTATTTGATGATGAATTCAAGGACGACCGATGCAAGCGATCAGGGACATCTAGGCATTTCCGGATGACTCCTATCGCTTGCATCAGTCGTGTCTCTGATAGTGGAAAGAGTCATTGATCATAGCTTTTTGAGAGTAAGTTTTGACAATGGAAAAAGTCATTGATCATTATTTTTTGACAGTGGAAAGAGTCATTGATCATAGCTTTTTGAGAGTAAGTTTCCACTTTTCCTAATTCATTGCCTAAAGACTCTAATTTTGTGCAGAGTATGGCTAGGACCAAAAGGACAGCAAGGAAGTTGTACCCTGAGGGTCAGGACCAAAATGCCCAGGAACAAAATGCCCAGGGGGAAAATGTCCAGGAGCAAAATCCCCAGAAGGTTCAAGCCAATGTGCCAGACAAGCCTTCAAAAAAAAGGGTCAAGTACCATGTAAAGTCCTTGAGGGAAATTAGAAGAGCTCAAAAGTCAGTGAGATTGTTGATCCCTAGACTTCCATTTATGAGAGTTGTCAAGCAGATCTCAGCCAACCTCTGTTCTTTGATGAAGACCTCATCCTTTGTCAATGTGAGGTGGAAAACTCAAGCACTGCTATGCCTGCAAGAAGCTGCAGAGGACTTTGCTATTGATTTTATGAATGATGCCTATTTATGTGCTGCTCATTCTCATAGGGTAACACTAATGGCGAAGGATTATGGTATTGTTTCAAGAATAAGATATAAATTTGATAAAGCTCTGGTTCTTATTGATCACCATGATAAAAAATTCTTCGATATTTTAAATATACCTCCAGCTCGAGCACCCAAAACAACAGTTGTCATTGAAGAGATCAACCCTCAGGTCACTCAAGATCATGAAACTAGAACTGCAGCAAATAGTGAGGAGGAGAGGAAAAAGCAGGGATTATTTACAGAGGAAAGTGTCATCTTAACCCAGATTCAAAAGTTACAGAAAGCAAATAAAGATCTCCTCAAGAAAGGAGATGGGCAGGTAATAGTTAATGTTGCAATGCCATGGCAAAAAGATTGGTTTCTTGACATTAGACCTGAAGACAACAAAATGTTGAGGGAGCTTCATGTTGAAATATGAGATAGTGTGGTCAACATTTCACTCAGGTATATCTAGAGGCCTTAAAATGCTTTTGTTTTGCTTAATTTTCTAGTTCCTTAACTGCATTTTTATTTCTTGATTTGTAGGGTTCTTCTTCAACAATGTGAGGAAGCGGTTCAAAGAAAAGTATTTATTTTAGATCCTTTGGTGACACAGTGTTTTTTGCATAAACATGGAGATGCCAAGTCCTTTCTATAGGATTTTACAGAAGAGATAGAATGTGTTATCTACCCATATATTGAAAAGTAAGTATTCATCTTCATTTTGGAAAGATATTTGTTTCATTTAAGAAAGTATATTTAAATGCAACTCATTGAAAGGGGCCATTGGAGTTTGATTATTGTGGACTTCAATGCATATCAAGATCTTTTCCTCAATTCTCTTCAATCACAACATGGGAATTGCAAAGTGTAAGTTACTATACATTTTGTTGTTCTCTATTTTAAAGCCATGCCATCCGTTCTGATTTTCACTTTACAATGCAGTGCTACAAAGCTTCTCAAGATGCATATTGATCATAATTTTCCTGGAATTGCTAAAATGAATGAACAAAAGCAATTTGGATACATACAAATTCATGTGCCATTGCAGAGAGACTCAACATCATGTGGCTGGAGAGTGATTGCAAATGCTGTAAGATTCTTGGAAAGAAGGTTTTACAGTCCTGAATTGAATTTATCAGACTACCCAGATGCATGGATCATCTTGATCAGAGAGAGAGCAATAAATGGCGTCATGAAACATGCAATCTGCCCATATGATCCAGACTCACCTCCACCCCCTCCACCTGATAAAAAACAGTATGAAGATAAAAAGAAAGGGCTTCCTCTTCACTCACCATTAAAGCATGGGAACAACAAAAAGAGTCAAGCTGAGAGCTCCAAAAAGGGACAGAAGCAACAGAGAAAACACGGCTCCAAAAAGGATAGAAAGGGTTAAATCATTTTTGAGTCTTAGATTGAAATCTATTGTAAAACCAACATAGGTTGGAAGATTTATTTATGTACAAATTGTATGTACCTATGCCAATCTTCATCTGGAAGATGGTCATTGTAACCATATTTTTTTGCCTTTACAATATTTATATGCTTGAGAAATATATAGTTGTATTGAACCTCTTGAGAGTTAAACAAAAGTTCATTGCATGGTCCAACTAAATTTGTTCGTGTCACAAATATGAATGCATTGTGGGTTTCTTACTTCATTCTTGTTGGAAAGTTTAAATTGGAGAAGATACAGAAAGATATAAAGAATTAAGAGGACACGACCGATACACGTGATACGGGGAATCAGAGAATTTTGGATTGCCCCTATCGCTTGCATCAGTCATATTATCCATTTCTTCGTTGTTGCTAGTTTTTTTTATACTCATGATTCAAATCTTTACGCAAGGTCACTTGTTGAAGTCTCTCGTGGTAGTTTGCTAACACGACCGATCTAAGCGATAAGGGCCATCCGACAAGTTCAGATTTCACTAGTCGCTTGCATCGGTCGTCTTCACTTATCTCGTCACCTCTATTTTATGCCTTAAGTCATGCTCTTCTAATTTTGAAATACCAAACCTTGGATTGGAATTTGCACCAGGTTCTCCACCCTCTCTTATATTACTTGTTATGTGTACCATCGTAATTTCTCTTGCATTACTTGAGAACAGAAAAGTTGGATAGAATCAAATTATTTAATTGAGACTAATGTGCACCTTTGATAGACTATAATAATTAAATTGAAATCAGATATTGAATTCTAGATCTCTTGTTCATCTAGAATTAACTTATGCAAGTTCCTGTATAATTATTTCTTAGTTGGAACCTCATCAGAATGTTAAGATTAAACAAAAAAATGCCAATATGACTTTAGATGAAGGGGGATAATTGAAGTCATCAATTCACTCCTGCAAATAAAAATCAATGGAAATATGAAATTAAGGACCTAAAAAATATCTATGAATGTCTTGGTTTATATTCTTATCATTGTACAATAAGAACCTCATCAAAATCTTGAAAGTAAATTAAAAAATGCAAATATGAATATAGACATTTAAAATTAATAATTTAACACATATTCTTTGTAACCATCCTGCAAAGAAAATTCAATGGAAGTATCAATAGAAGCTTCTATTAGAGGAAGATACATTATGTAAGAATGTCAGGGTTAACTTGTTACAATCTTAAAGGTTGGAACGTAATCACCCTTGGTGGCAGGCAACTTATGCAAGATAATGATTTCTCTGATCTAATGTTAACTATTGCATCATCAATTGAGAATCTACCCTGAGATGATACCTCATCAAGGTATTCTAGGAGCTCCCTTACATTTCTGAGATTCCAATTTGCAGTGACAATTATTTTCCTTGATTGAAAATCTAGATGAATCAATATTTCTAACTCAAATTTTGGACAGCTCTCCTCTGAGTCCAAGGCTATCCAAAGTCCAAGCTTTCTTTTCCACCTTCTATAGTCATATCCTAGAACCAGAGATTGTCAACATATCTGATATGAGATTGAAAGAGAACTGGGACTAACTTTACATAAAATAATGTCACCTAGCTTTTGAACTTCTTTGCTATCCCATTCCCTACCTAAAACATCATCAATCTCTGAAATAGAGACTCTCCTATTCATCCACATTGTTTTTTTTGTCTGTAATAACATGTTTTTAAAGCATGCTACAAAGACATGAATAGGCAAAAACCATTGAATCTTTATCCTTCTTGAAATTCGGCCTGCTGACATTGCCTTTTGGATGTCAAATTTAATTTTGCATAGAAAACTTGAAACTGTTGAATGATCAGGAGCATCCCAATCTAATGAAGAGATGCAAGGACTAGGTACATGTACAAGATTTCCATAAGAACTCCTCCCTGATGGCACTTGATAATTTGCATAATGGACAAATAACTCTATGCTATTGAAAAATTGAACAGATTTGTCTGCATACATGAGTTCTTCATATTCCTTATGAAGAACTCTGAATGTTCCTGTTAAACATTCAACAAGTTGCCATTCCACAATATTGGAAGGAAAGATATCTGCAGTACAAAAACATATGTTTTATTATACAAAAACAACTGGAATGATAGAAGAGCATTGTCAAACTTCACTTACAGTATGAAGGGAATTGCATATGCTTTTCTAGAACAAGATCCTTAGCGGTGTACACATGTTGTACTCATGCAAACCAACCGCATCTCTTCAATTTGAAACTGAGAATACGTCCCTTCCAGTGGTTTCTTGTGTTGTCTCTTTTGGCATGCTTGACTTTATGGGCACCTCTGCAGCTAGGAAGCATAGTTACCCATTCATTTACTTTCACAGAAAGAGGTTTCCACAAAGAATCCTCTCTTCTGTTGTAAACCTCACATGAAGTTATGCGATTGGAAGGACGACGAGAAGAAGAAGCCATTTGAACTTAGGAGAAGAAGAATGTTCAAAGCGAGAAACCGATGTTCACAAATTTTGGCATTATTTATAGAGAAAAAGGCTTTGTACACATGGGAACTTTTGATTTGATGTAAACCCTGTCGCTAAATGATCATGAAATTTTATGAACCCAAAAATATTTCGTATCTTCAAAAATCAATTCCTTCTTGGAAATTCGAGAATATGCTTTGTGTAGTGTGCAAAAGTATCTTTTTTTGCATCAAACCGAAAAAATTCTACACTGAATACGAGACTCTTCATCACTTTAGCGACGCTTTTAGAGAAAATTGTATTAAAGAAAGAAATTCTTCATACGTTAAAAGAGACAGCAATGTTATATTCTTGTACACGTGGAAAGATGCTATTTGTCAATTTCCTTAATCTCTCATTAGCAAACAGCTCCTTTTCGGCCGTTTTTCACCCTAATGGGACTTTTACTGCATAGGTTAGCATGCATATACTCTAAAGGAGACTTTGTTTGATTCTTGTTAGCTTGTGGGAATGTTTTTCTCTACTACTTTGCCCATCATATAAGCTTAATACAACTCTTTCACTTGTATTGTGGCCCACGGGTGAGGGACTATTCCAATAGTTTGCATGCACTTAAATATAGGGTACCCAATATACCCAAATATATTGTGCCGCAATTGGCTTTTATGGCCTCCAAGATGGTTGTAAGAATACTAAGCTCATACAGTGTTTTCCTTTGGACTCCTTTATCGATGAGGTTACTTGAATTCTCATGGATTATGGACTTAGTCTTGGGGAATGTCACACTCTATTGCAAGACCACAATGGTGATGGTTGACAGCATATTTCTCTTAATCTATGGAAAGCACATCTAAGAGATTCTTATTTTTACCCAAAAAAAGACACAAACTAGAAAGTGATTCTTCCTTATGAAGTAAACTTCCCAATTTTCCTGATGATCACATTGATGGAGATTCCTAGACAGCTCCACTTCTATTCATTTGATTGACTCCTTGGTTGTGTCTTCATCCTTATTCTTGCCACGAGGAAGGAGATAAGGAAGAATGATCTTCTTCTTCTTCTATTACATAAAAGGAATGCATAAGAATGACCTAAAACAAGAATACAACAAGTGCAATATATAAAGAACAATACATAAGGAAAATCCTAATGTCCGTAGATGAGTGAGCTCACAAGAAACAAATGTGCCATCAATCTCAGTAGATAAATCTAATGAAGATCAATGAAGTGTCCCTGACATATACCAACATGACCACCATACATATCAGAGAAGTGAAAAATGATACGTGTCATCCTGGACCATCACATATTGATTTTGATATCTCAACACTCCCCCTCAAGCTCAACGTCATATCCTGTAATCCAAGCATCTCCTGAAAATTCTTCAACTTCTTAGCTCCAAGGTGCTTTAATGAAAATATCAGCAACCTACTCATCTTTCCTCACGTAAACAAGATCAATATCACCTACTAATGCCTTCTCCCTGATCAAGTGATAATGTACCTTGATATGCTTTGTTCTGGCATGAAAAATAGGATTCCGTGCTAACTGTATGTTGCTAAGATTGTCGTAATAGATGGTGATAGGCTTTTGCACTTCCACACCTAAATCTACAAGTAGCATCTCAAGCCATGATGCTTCACATGCTGCCATTGCAACATCCCTATACTCAGCCTCTGTACTCGACAAAGCAACAGTGGGTTGCTTCTTACTACTCCATGTAATAGTTGCACTCCCAAGTGAGAATAGAAAACCACTAGTAGATCTTCTATCTGGAATGCCACCAACCCAATCTCCATCCGTGTATCCATGAACCTGCAATTCTACACTAGCTTCATAAAACAATGCATAATCCAAAGTAGCAATCATATACCGTAGAGTGCACCTCACAACATCTAAATGTGGCTTCTTGGGAACCTGCATAAATTGACTTTCAAGTCCAATAGTGTAGCTTAGATTAGGCCTTGTAATTGTGAGATTCAGTATTGTGTGTTGTGCTCCAAGCTTCTTCTTCTTCCTTGTGTTTTTTGCATGCTTCCACAAACCTCAAACTCCAACAATATCAAGGTGTGCTATCATTTCATTACGGAAAAGGTGTTAGGGGGTTATATTGACATTGTTTATGTGAGGACAAATGAGAAGGTTGCTAATATTTTCACCAAAACACTTAGAACTGAGAAGTTGAAGAAGTTTTAAAAGATGCTTGGATTATAGGACATGATGTTGAACTTGAGGGGGAGTGTTGAGATATCAAGCTCAACATGTGTGGATCTAGGATGAAACTTATCGGCCAAAGAAATAATAATTTTTACTTGCAATAGGTCCTCGCTAAGTGCATAAATCAAAATAAGAACATAAAAATAATCTTGTTTCCATTCTTCTTGAACTTGATTGAGAAAATCACAACTTTTACGAAAAGGAGATTACATAAAGGCTTTTGACTCAAAGCATTAGCAACCTTATTTTCCTTACTAACTGAAAACTTGATATCTATATCATACTCACTTAATAATTCAGTCCAACATTTTTTCCTATTGTTAAGAAATGGTTATGTCAAAATGTATTTAATATTCTATTGATTTGTTTTCAATTCCAACTTAACCCCTAAAAATAGATGCATCCAATGCTTAACTTATGTACAATAGAAAGCATCCCTAGATCATGCGTAGGATAATTAAGTTCATGTTTCCTTAATTTTATGGATTCACATGCCACCACCCTACCATCCTGTGAAAGAACACAACCTATCTGACTACAACTTGCATACCATGTAATCACAAAATGTTTTCCCCATTTCTATTATTTTCAACACACACTTTGCAATGATTCAAACGATGTTTGCCAGGCATAAGTTGACACAAATCCTTTATTCTTTTTATTCAACTCTATGAGGGGACTATCTATCTTAGAGAGATCCTTAATATGTGCTCTATCATATTGCACCAATTCTAAAAAACTTCTAACATGCCTTACAGTTGGCCTATTGTTTTCACTTTATCATGATCTATATGAATTCCCTCTTTAGATATGACTCTTCCTAAGTAAAGGATTTTTTCCTTCACAAAGAAACGCTTATGTGCTAATTTTAAGTCAATCTTAGTGAATATAATCGCTCCACTTAATTAACCAATCATTCATCTATATGAGGGAGTGGGTACTTATTTTTAATCGTTCCTTTATTCAACCCCCTATAAACATTGCATAATCTATAAGAGCCATCTTTCCCCTTCTAAAATAAAAGAGGTTCTCCCCAAGGTGAGACACTCAATCTTATTAAGCCTTTCTTCAAAAGATCATGTAACTAAATCTTGAGCCCCTTTAATTCATGTATGTTAAATATATATGGTGCTCTATAGTTTGGTTCACTCCTTGGATATAGTTCAATAGCATGCTCAATCTTCCTAGGTGGAGGTATACCAGGTAGGGATTCAAGAAATACATTTGCATATTCTTTCAAATGATTTTCCACATAATTCGAAAGATTTTCATCATTACCTTTCTCATGAAGATTATTCACATACAACATGAATGTTTTGCGACCATCATGTATACCTCTAATTATCTGCGTAGAAAAAATGACATAAGGATTAGGATTATGCACATCACCTAGAATGTTGATAGATTTAGCATCCAACCTTAAAGTGACCGCTCTTTGTTCACAATCAATCATTGCAAAATCTTTAGGTAACCAATCCATGCAGATAATTATGTCACATTGTTTCATTTCAATCACATGAAAACTCCTAGGAAACCACCTATTTGAAAAAGTAAACCAAGGTTTTCAACGTATCCTTTTGTATAATGTAGTCATCCATTGGCCATCTCCATAGGTCTTGACATCTATGTATTTAAGGGTATTTCTAAAATCTATACCAATTTGAAAGATAGAAAATAATTTGTACTACACAAATAAATTAGATATATGACTTTATGCATAGAAATCATATCCAAAATTGTAGTTATAGAAGCCCTTGGGAAAGAAGAAGTCACATATCCTCCACAACATATCAACTACGAAATCTAACTCATAAGGTCTACACTAGGGAGAGGGATGCACATATCCACCCAACCAACCCCTCCAATATATAGCTCCATGGCCAAGGTTGTAACTCAAGTACCAAGGGACATGTGTACCTTCCATCACATGGATGCCCAAGGTGGTCATATGGTTTCAAAACTTAGGAAACCACATGGAATCATATGTCTTCTAAAGGAAGACCCTTCAAGATCTTAGGTACAAGTCAAGTGGCTAGGAGAAGCTTTGTATCAAGCCAAAGGTATTGAACCTTAGATGAAATCAACCCTAAGGTTCACCTTCAAATATGGATGAGAAATCATTAAATCCCAAGGGTTTCATGTCTAGGAACCCAAGGGTTCTACCCCTTAGGGCCATGTAATTATAAAATACCTACTTAGTTACTTTATGGCTTCATTCAACTTGAGGCACATTGTAAACATGTGCGTGAAGGCTGTATTTTAGGAAAAATGTAGCGTTCATCCTTCCCAAAATATGGTTTAGTCTGAGCCACTCATAATTTCAGCTTGTTCATAGTGATGTTTGTGGTCCTATGTAGACACCTTCTTTCAGGAACTACCTTTACTTTGTGACTTTTATTGATGATTTCTATAGGACATGCATGGGTGTATCCATTGAAAGCAACTTCTAAAGTGTTTACATGCTTCAAGATGTTTTTGGTTATAGGTGAAAATTTGTCAACATGTAAACTGGGCACCCTCCATTCTCATCGGGGGTAGGGGGATATGCCTTTTGATTTTAATGTATTTATAGTTGAGTATGGGGTAAAAAAGTAGTGTACATTGCCATATACACCTCAAAAAAATGCAGTTGCAGAAAGAAAGAACAGGTCTCTCATGGAGATGGCAAGGTGTATGGTCAAAAGTCAAGCTTTACCATATAACTTTTGGCTAGAGGTTGTTATGTGTACATCATATGTACTTAACAGGTGTCCCACCAAAGCACTCCAATTTATCACTCCATATGAGGCTTGGGATGGTTGTAAGCCATATGTCGCTCATCTACATGTCCTTGGTTGTCTGACATATGCATTAGTGCTTGAACAACAATGTGGGAAATTTGATGATAAAGCGATGAAATATATTTTTGTTGGGTATAGTTCAGAAAGAAAAGGCTATCAGCTGTATCATCCACTAACTAAACATATTTCCGTTAGCCATGATATTGTGTTTGTTGAAGATGCAATTCAGTTATTAATTTCATGTACCAAGGAGAAGTTAGTTAGCTCTAAAGATTTGTATGACACTTTGATGCCTCTTTTTATAGGTGGACATTCAAGTACTAGTCCAAATAAGGTAACTTCTCCACGTTTATAGGTTCCACATGATGATGTAGATCATTCAATTTTTTATATAGATTTACATGATGCACTTTTGTTGAGAAGTCTGAGATAGAGGAGGCAAAAACTATGCCTAAATGGTTGGTGTAGACTTTGAGAGAGAACAATTAAATGCACCTCTTTCATATTGTACTCGTTCAAGCTCTCAAAGTGCTTCCTATGCATCCGATTGCTATGCAATGCTTGCCTATATTCTTTGTGATGAGAATGAGTTTGTTTCTTTTGATGAAGCACAAAATTCAAAAAATTGGATGGTTGTTATGCAATCAGAATATGATGCTATTATGAAGAATGGTATTCGGTCTTTATGTGATTTTCCTCTAGGCAAAAAGGCCATTGGCACTAAATGGGAATACAAGCTAAAATGTAAGTCTGATGGAATATTTGATAGGTATAAGGGTAGGCTTGTTGCAAAATTCTATGCACAAGAGAGGCATTGATTTTGATGAGATCTTTGCACCCACATGTCGAATGACTGCATCTATGAACTTGTAGCTCATCATTGTTGGAATGTACATGAGATGGACATTAAGAATTCATTTCTATATGGTGACTTACATGAAGAAGTGTATGTATCTCAACTGCATGATTTTGTGCAAAAAGGGCACGAAAACAAAGTGCGCAAGTTGAAAAAGGCATTATATGGTTTGAAGCAAGCACAACATGCTTGGTATGAAAAGATACATGTCTCCTTGATTGCACATGGTTTTGACAGTAGTCCAACTGAGAGAACCTTATATGTTAAGTGCACAGATGATGTACTTCTTATCATTCTTGTGTATGTTGATGACATGCTAGTGTACAATGACTTTCAGTGTAATTCATATCTCTTCATTCTTATCTATTGAATGCATTTCAATTTCTACAATGTTGTTACAATAGAGTAGTATGGTAAATAACAGAGTGATAAGTATTGCAGGATAGAGCACTTATAACTCTTAGATATTTAAACTAGCTCTTGGATATTTACACAGACACACATAGATACATAGTCACACTCACACATACCCATATATTTTCAGACAAACACATACGCAAACATACATGAATACACATACCTACACAAGCACATATATTAATACTCACATACGTTAACACATTCAGATAGACCCTTACACATACACATTAACCCATCTAAATGCTTACATAAACCCGCATGCATTCAGACACACATGAACAAACACATAAACCCTTATACTTACACATAAACACATATATACATAGTACATAGCATCATAAAGCACGTAGAACATATAAGCATACATACATAAAGGGTCATAAAGCAACACATACATAAAAACGTATACATAGGTAGACGCATCACAATCACATAGCACATAGGTAATCAAAACACACATATGTAAGACATAATTAGTCACACACATGAACATATACACAAACAACATACATAAATGCATATACATTGAAAGCATTCATTACCACATCATTCACACTTTATTAGCTAGCTAAGTATTTTTTCTTTTTTCCTTCCTGCAGATACGAAAGAAATCAAGGATCATCAGCAAAAACATTTTTTATTTCAAATAAGAGAATGTGATCAAGAAAAGAGATTTTGAATTTTTTTTAGACTTTCATATGCAAGGGGATTTTCTTTGACAAAAGTGCTAAATTTCCCATAGAATCTTAATGGGACGAGTGCAAAAGGGGACTTGCCCTGTTCTATGAGGTGGAGGGGGGGCTATCCCCCTGGTCCATAGGGTTGAGATGATGGAACTTCTTGTCGCCAAAATATTGTCAAATTATATATTTTGCTGACCATTTTGTCTATGTCGAATACATTTATCTATACCAACTCCCATTCTAAAAGTTATATAAGCATGAACCATGTGTAGCTCTACACAACATTTTACACTAGTAAGTCCTTCATCTATAGTCTTTCTTGATCTCCATATAACCTCTATATTGCAAGCATACAAGTGGAAAACACCATCTTTGTAGTTGCATTATGCTTGGCAATTCGATAATTTGAGTTCTCTATCTCTGAGTCTACATCTCTCTTTGTCTATTGGTCTATTATGTCTATTTCTAGACTCTATCTATTGGTCTATTTTGATTTTCTACAAACTACTAAACTCAAAATTTCAAAACTTATTAGGAATGAGCTACTTCTGAATGTTTAAATTTCAACTAAGAAATTCTCTCTTTTCTTACATACCTATGCGCATGAATAAAACATGGATATTAATCTCCTATTCTCCATTCCAATACTCTTGAAAATTATGAATAGGTCATACATTCGTTTTCTTCTTCTTATGAAAGAGGAAAAAGACATTCAAAGTAGTGTCTCTCTCTTTATCTCTTATACATATATATATATATATATATATATATATATATATATATATATATATATATATATATATATATATATATGCATTATGTATGAATAGGTCATACATTCGTTTTCTTCTTCTTATGAAAGAGGAAAAAGACATTCAAAGTAGTGTCTCTCTCTTTATCTCTTATACATAATGCATATATATATATATATATATATATATATATATATATATATATATATATATATATGTGTGTGTGTGTGTATGTGTGTGTGTGTGTATGTGTGTGTAGGAATGTGTATGCGTATAGCTATGTTTATTGCATTATATTTTTTGTATGAAGTACAAGAGTAGGTGTATCCATGCACGTCCATTTATATATGTATCACATTCACTTTCAATCGATTCATAAATTTATACATGTATGCATATATATACATGTGCATGTAAGCAAATACATGGACATGCATTCATTATGCATGCAACCATGCATATAACAGATACATGTGTGTGATGTATGTGTGACTTATGTACGTTATTTCATATACAAGCATAAATCTATGAATGCATGTGTTATACATGTGCAAATAAGTGTATGCACGATTATATCTATTTTAGCAATATACATACATATATGTATCATTAGGGGAAAAAATGAATCTTGCATGGATCTTTTAGATTAAGGAGTGATTAGGGATGGATCAATGAGAAGAGGGTGGTGGTCACAATATAGTCTCTTAATCATATAGAATAGGCATAGGATTTTCTTGTTTATTTGTGGTCAAAGACTCCAAAACCATTTAGAATTTGTGGTTCTCTTTAGAAGATGGTTTTCAAAAGCTCAAAAATGAATTAGAGCCCTTAGATTACTCATAGATCCAAAGGTTAATGTTAAACGAGAAAATTCAAGTTGCCTACGAACATGGACCCTTGGATTGGGTTGAAATTCAATGGTTGAGATGAAACTATTCATGAGAGAAAGCATCTTTTTCCATGAGCCATTGGATGGCCTGCAACATCGGATGGTGGAGTTCAAATTCCGACCGATTTTAGTCGCCTATATTCTTGGCCATTGGATGCAAGGTTGAATCAATGGTGGAGATTGCTCCGTCAAAAGAGGGTGGTAGCTTTCAATGAAAACCATTGGATGTTTTAGTAGATCTAAGGGCTAGGATATGACTGCGAAATTGGATCAGCCCCATTTTCAGGTGTGCATTGCATCATCCCCGATCTAACGATCGAAATATTTGCAGAGCTATCATGCAGTTTGGTCCTCGCTCCAACAAGCTTGCATGCCTTCTCTCTCTATAATTTTTTGAACATCAATATAAGCCTTCAATTGCGGAGATCCAAAGGCTACGGATGCTCATGAATTGGAGAAAAAACAAAAAACCTCATGTTCAAATACTTTATTCACCATACCACTAGTGGTTTTGTGAGACTCATTAAACACAGATTAAACCATTTAATCCTTGAAAATTAAAAATCCTTACAAAACCCATGCGAGACTCACTTTTTCCCTTGTGAAGACATATAAGTAGATATGTATACACATGTATACATGTTGTGTGTGCATAAACATGCATATGGATTTGCTCCCAAGTATGCATAAAGTATGGATTTACTCTCAAGTATGCATAAAATATGGATTTGCTCCCAAGTATGCGTGTGTGTTATATGCATAAAGTGGATACGTATTTACACATAATATTGCACATGCATTAATTTATAATATGTGTCAATATGTTTGTACATATACATATGATTGTTTGCATATTTACATGGATGAATAGGTAAACTTCGACATCAAATATGCATGTATAGAAGTACATCAATATACTTCATGTAAGTATGAATGCGAATGTGTAGAAAGAAATTCGCATATATACGTGTATCTTTTTCAACTCCCATTAATTTTTTTCATGTACATATGTATATGAATGTTTATACAATCATACAAGTGAAGTTGTGTGTGCATGTGTTTGTAAGTGCGCACACTTGAAACTGCACTCATTTGTGTATGTATTTATGCATCATTAAAAAATGCATGTATGTATGGTGTGTATACATTGTAAGTGAATGTATGCATAAAAGAATATGTGCATCTACACTCATACAAATATGTACATGTGTTCATGTTGTTCATGCATGTGACTACATGTAAGTAGGTGTGTATGCATGAATATGAGTATGCATGTACCTATGTAAATGCATGTAAGTATATACATTTATGTGTGAATATATACATTCATGTGTCTATACGTGTGTATGCATGTGTGTGAGTATACATGCATATGTATATGTTTGATTAAGCATGTACTTGAATTTATGCATGTTTACATGGCCATTCTCTCTCTGTCTCTCTTTCTCTTTCTTTGTTTCTCTATGTCTCACAAGTTTTATTTTCCTCTCTATTTTATAGTCAAACTCTACATGAATATACTATTATGTAGCATGTGCAGGTGAAGAAGGTAGTGGTGGTCAAAGGCACAAAATTAGGAATATATAGACATGGGGCAGCGTTGAGTTGAATTAATCCCATAGGTACAATGCTAAAATGTTCGGTAGATCTTTGTACATGGTGCATGCAAAATTTTTCCATTGTCTCCAAAAAGGAGAGGGAGAGGTAGCACCTCTCTACTATCCTATCTATTTGAAAAATGTATTAGTCTCATTGTGTTTGCCATCACATGAGAAGAGACTTACTTCGTCTATCATACAAGATCCCCCATGAGCATGTCGAAGAAGAGGAAATTGATTTTCTTGTTATTCCTTTTCAAACACAAGTCAATAAAAAAATATCCTCTAGACACAATCCAAGAATTGAAAGTCATCTTGCATATCAATACCCGATTGGATATTTTTCCTTGTGTTTTCTTTCATAAGAACCAAGAAGGCAAGCTTTGCTTTCATGCACAGGAGAAGTCCATCTCTTTCCATGCTCATAATCTCTTCATCTCCTTCCTCGAAGGATCCTCTATGCTTTGTTACTAAGCGTGGGATCCTGATTGATTGCTTGCCACTCTCCACCCAACCTTAAATAGCCCATGCCCATGTGCATCACTCAAGCCATATCTAAGTTCCATACACTCCTCACGTGGCCACTTTGAGCTATGCCTTGGCTCCCTTGAGTTCAGTTTCTTAAACGTTAGTGCTCCTAACCATTGTAGATAGATCAATGGTAGGCCTTCGAGGACTAAATGGAACATACCAATGTGACCACCTATCTTAGGTGTTATGAATAATTAGTTGCACAATATGGACTATCTAGGGATACTTGGCATTAAAATTTTATGTACATAATTAATAGAAATACATAAGATCATATTTCCCTTAGATTTACGCCTACATATCTTACATGGGATGAGCCTAAAAATCAGTTATCTCGTGAATTTTCTTATAAAGACCATACTATGAAAAATCAGATTTTTTTTGAAAGTACAAGGAATTTGAAATGTCCGGTCAAGTGGGAATTGAACGTAGGCACTCTGCCCCATGGCGTTCAATGCAAACCGCTACACCACACCCTTTTGTACATGAAAAATCATTTTACTTTTCAACGATGTACAGAGACTCTAAAGACTGACATGCACATTATTGAATTTTTGTTTAAATGTGAGGTTAAGTATAAACAATTGTATGAGAATTTTTTTTCTTAATGGAGGTTCGATGAGCATCCACCCCCTTGAGTTGTAACTTTGAAAAAGCATCTATACGGATGAATGGACATAGTACCCTCGAGACCTCCAGTATCTCACAAAGCAAGGGTTAGACAAGCTCATAACTGGTTACAACTCGTTTAAATTGGCCAAAGCCATTATATGTCCAGCTTAGAGGTTGAACACAAGGCCTCCACTTCAAGAGGTTAGTGATTAACCAACCCACCTATGGGACTTGGACAATTGTATGAGATTTATAGTAGTTGTTATTGGACCTAATAAAGTCTTGTACTTTCTGAGAATGATTGATAGAACTGATAGACAAGACCTAGAGCCACTTACGGAAGATGGATCTATTTAGATTGAACTTATGAATGATTGAATGAAGTGAACTGCATTGCTTTAAGATGAGAACAAGAGAAATTTGATGAGTTTCCTATAAGTCAAAACATGTAAACATGTACGATGGAATTTCAAGTGTTGCAAATCAAATGAAGACGGATGGGAAGATATACAAAGCAAATTTCACACTCTCCGACTACCAATGTGAACGCGAGGGACAAAAGGTAAATCCATGCACGCTTTTCTTGATTGAACAAGACACCTGCAACATTGGTCAAGGATAACGAAATCATTCTCTCTCACACACACTCTCTCTCTCACATACACACTCTCTCTCCTCTCACCTTTATTCTTTTCAATTTCATACAATTCACCTGTCAAAGTTTACTACAGTAAAAAGCCTCTCGGCAAATCATACGAGGGCGGTATTGAAACGGACCGTGATTCTGCGTGGCCAATTGATTCCCTTTAGTAGTAGGTAGACCGGCATGCATAGCTTCTCCCAGGGCAAGCGTCCCATCGTGTACATAAAGCACATATGTGAATGTGCCCTTTGGCAAGACAGGAAGGACAAGTACTCGGGCACCCGCGTGGGTATCCAAGGGGAGGAGAGTCGACCATCAAGCGGGACCCCTCTTGCTTCACTCCACAATGATAGCATATTCTCATGTGAGAACACCATGGACCGGTTTTCAAACCTCCTCTTGGAGATGAAAGAGACTCCTAGAACAATGGCTTCCATGCATGAGAGATGACTCTTTCAAGCTATGGTTGTTTTACTAAGCATGCCTAGTTACCACTGTTTTTAGGTGAGGGGTTGTGCATATGTGTGCATTCAAAGTAATTAAGAACGAAGAGATCTTGTAGGCATGGCTCTTTGGCTAAGTCAGAGGAGGGAGTTTCAAGCTTAAGCCCACCAATTTGTTAACTGCATGAAAGGCC
Organism: Ceratopteris richardii; assembly: GCA_020310875.1. Classification (NCBI taxonomy): domain Eukaryota; kingdom Viridiplantae; phylum Streptophyta; class Polypodiopsida; order Polypodiales; family Pteridaceae; genus Ceratopteris; species Ceratopteris richardii. The sequence goes on from CM035414.1 coordinate 59,621,130, forward strand.
CTTAGGACCTCAAGTTCAAAACAATTTCACTCTATGGAGAGGCCCTTCAAGTAGAAAGCTACTTATACTAGAATTTCGCAAAGTTTCAAGCTACACACACACATCCAAGTGCTTAACCTCACATGGTCCAAATAAATAGGTCGTTGGACCCTTCGATAGCAAGCCATTGGACTTTTGGGTGAGAAATCAGTTTTTCTATCTTTAACTTAAAAGGGCTTATGGATAAGTTTTACACTAGCAATGAACCCATTCAGACCTGAGGTGAGCCAAATCAACTAACCCGATCAATCACTTCCTGTAGTTCAGTTTTCACTTCAAACAACATCATGCTTAAGCTTTTGCATCTAAGTAAATGTTATGTTAATTCGATAATATGTATGATTCGTATTCTTTAATGTGTAGAATATCCACCTGATTCCTGTTAATTCTTTGATGGTGAATTTTAGATGCTTAAGAAACTACTGTATTTTCGCGAGGAATATTCTTCGTAGGGATGCATGGTGCACTCCAAGCAAAAGCGAATTCAAAAGCACTCCCTTTTCCTCATCCAATCATATTCGACCACGTTTCCGCCTTTCTTCAACAAACAAAGAAATGTAACATCCCTCTGTATTTTTGCCATTTTGACCTAAAAAAGATGGATTATATTTTTGTTCCAACTTTTTCCTTGCTCTCTCAAAGCATTCCTCTTTTTTATCTGCCACGTCAGATTGTCCTCAAGCTACCGTGTACCACGTGGCATTAGCTCTCTCATCTTCTGCAACATCCTAACTCCTTAACATCCTCTAATGCACGTAAAACCTATAACATATCTTAGATCCTTTGAACTTTTACAATTGAGAAGTTTTTTTTTTTGGAACTTTGATGTTGTATGATGTCTCCATTCTCCTACTTGAACATTTGAAAAAACAACACACACACACACACGCACATGGAGGATCTTTTTTATCCCAATTTTCAAGGGTTGACGTCAAGCTACTTGCAAGTCTTGAACCATGGTCCTTTAAGCCAAAAACCTTCCAGAATATATGTAATGCTTGACTGGGATATTCTGCAAGAAGCATCAAAACATTGTTCACGTCTTGTAAGTGGGTTCGTTTGGCACTAGCCTCTTGAGGCAGAGGTCTTGTGTTCAACTCTTATGTTTGACATGTAATAGCTTTGGTCAGTCTAAACCAGTTGTAACCTTGTCTAACCCCTGCTTTGTGGGATACGGGGGTCCTGTGGGTACTATGCCCTTTCACCTAGAGTTCTTCTTTCAAAGTTAAAGCTTAAGGGAATAGGCGCTTGTAGAACCTCCATTTCGAAACATGGAAACATGAAAACATGTATAGAAAAGAGAAGCATGAAAACACGTATAGTAGCTAACGTTCAACTCAATTCAACCTAGCAGCTAAATTCACATCACGTAAATAGCCCCTCTTCTATGGCTCTTTCAAACAACATATCAATCAAGTAAACACATCCAACGATGTGCTCGAACATAGGGGGCCACTTATGTGTGAGTACCCTCATTACATCCACAACAAGGGTGACACACGTAAGGGGCCACATATTTCCTTCTAAATGACGCAACTTTTTTTCTGTTTTTAAGGAAGAATAAGAGGTAGCCATGGGGTGACCAAATGATTATCGCATGTGTTTGGATCAATGGGGCATTATTTCATGAGTATGAGCTACATATAGGTCTTAACTCGGAAGCTCGGAAGGCATAAAAGTTCCTTGTTCTCATTGATATACTTGAAATCCATGTCTTTAGAATTCCCTTCTCATAATGGATGCGCAAGTAATGATAGAAAGTAGGCCTTACTCTTACTTTCGCATCAATCAGGTCTCTTGCAAGCATGCACGTGTCATGTGTTGGAATATCCTACAAAAAGCTTCAAGGATGAACATGATAAATGATGCTAAGAGAAAAGGATCGAGACATGAGTGAATAGAGAAAGAGCTTGGGATTGACTTATGTGAAGATGAAACAAAGGAACAGGTATAGACCGTGGAAACCTATTGGATTGTAGACAAGCATTGAGTTTTATGATCCTACCTTGAAGTATATAGAAAGCAAATCTTGAGGAAAGAATGAGAACACATGGGGTAGACCATCCAAAATATTTGGGAACATGGTTGGATCTTGCAGGGAGCATGTTTGACACCAATGGCTAGGAGTATATTCTATTGACAAACAACTTTACAGTCCTTTTGGATGCAAAAATTTGTGAAGAGACAGACACCCTAAAGGATGGAGAATTTCTGATATGGAAATGAGTAGAGATATGTGTTATTAGTTATAGAGTTGCATCATGCCCATGACAGCTTCCTCCTATAGAGTTGACAAGTTCATTATTTTCGAGTGGAAGAGCCAGAGAAAGAAAATGCATGTGCCCACCAAGTGGAATATTTCTTTTAGCCTAAAAGGTGAGCATATCAGTAGCAGAAAAAGATAAGATGCAAGTTGCAAGTGTTGAACCCACAAAATAGGCAAAATAAGAACATGAACACATAAGTTCTATATTGCTACAAAGCTTGTCAAGGCAACTTGCGACAAATTTCTATAGCTAGTGAAGGGAGGAAAGTCAGAAGATTAGAGGGGCCTTTTTCTCTTCCTAGTGGTGTCTCCTCAGTTGTGGTGTTTAGGTATCTATACATGTGGTTGATCAAGAGGATAAAGGAGTCAAAGCACTAGAGAAAGTTGAAAGTAAGAAGAGTATGGAACAAACATTTTTTGTAAGTGATCTCTCAAGAGGACAAAGTTGTTAGTAGAATTGTTGGTCATAGGGTTCTCTACCTACTTATAATGCCCATTCGTTTTGGTATTAAATTTCAAAGCTGCCCATAATGGGTGTTATAAGTAGGTAGAGAACCCTATGACCAACAATTCTACTAACAACCTTGTCTGCTTTGTGGAATACAAGAGAACTCAAGGGATCTAAGTTCATTCAGGGAACCATATGACCAACAATTCTACTAACAACCTTTGTAGAATACAAGGGAACTCAAGGGATCTAAGTTCATTCAATGCATAATTGTTCTTTTATTAATTCAAGCACGGAAGATTAAGTCTCGACCGAACTTCTTTTGCAAAAAAAAAAGAAAAAAAAATCAAATTAACAAATATCTTTGTTTTTGCGATATCTTTTGCTCTTAATTCAGATTTAAGCGAAACAAGAATTTTAAATACATTCCAAGCTCTTGATTTTTTTTTTGAGAGTACAATGAATTGGAAAGACCCACACACCCGACCTCGTAAAGTAGAGGCACCCATATTGGGGAACTCTGATGCATCCAGCCCCGGGTGGGACTTGAACCTTGACCATCTGCATTTGAGTACAAGCCACATCCGCTAAACCATGCCTGCTGGATTCCCAAGTGAGAACGGACAAATTCCAAACTCTTGATTGCCTAATGGTGTGTGTGTGTCTGTTTGTGCATGTGTTGAGTTTGAAAAGTGAGAACGGACAAATTCCTTCGTTATCCTATAAAGCGAAAAAAGCAGAGTTCTCTTCTCTTTTAAAATTTCATGGCAGAGCCTTTTTTGATTGGTCCAAAGCAATGCTTTTGAGTTAGTAGCTTTTGTGAAAGTATGTGTCGTTTGCAGGCGTTAGGTTAAAAGAAGGCGGGCGCGCATCTGCGTTCACATTTCTATGGTCAGCTCACCGGACCTATAGTCAGGTATCGCGAGAGAACGTCAGCACATGAGTTTAGTGTTGTCATGCAGTCATCAGCAATCTGGCCGTCACCGTTACCGCCGTCACTGCCGTCGCCGTCAGAAACTCTGAGATTCCCAACGTCGTTCTGTGGCTGCCAAGATGCAGCAGAGTTTATTCGACGCAGAACTGTTTCCCTTTTCCGTTAATGTTGGGTTCCCAGAATCTCATTAATCAAAGAGAGGGTTCACACGAGACTACGACAGCTTAAAATATATGCCTTTTTTTTAAGAGTACAAGAAATATGAAATGTCCATTGAGTGAGACTTGAATATATGGTTTATTTTAGAGTACAAGAAATTTGAAATGTCCATTGAGTGTGACTTGATCTAGGCACTCTCTCTCATGATGTTCTAGACATTTCACTGCACCACACCCGTTGGGACAACTTAAACTATATGTTGCTTCATCCACATGCTCTAACTTTAGGACGGTTGGTCGTGCATTCGGAGTTTGGCTTGGGCACAAAGTGTGACCTTCCGTTTAGTGGTGCTTTTGGCTTGTAGAAAGGTCTTTGCAAATGTCTAAGTCTTTTCTTTTTTTTGAGCATACAATGAATTGGAAATAAGATTTACATCTTATGTTAAGTATTCAGGTACATATTCTCTTTATGCACACAGTTACTACTTGAAGTTTATGGAGGCCTTGGCGTTCATATCAGGAGGAGTCATATTCGGCATAGCTACAAGAGAATCAATACTTATATGCTTTATGCATATTTTTATGAGGTGTTTGAGAAGGTGTGTTCACATGAGTTTGAGGATTTCCGGCAACAATCTTGTTAGCATTCTATGCTACTTTATAAGTATGTGATCTTTTCACACACGTATCTGACTTAGGGTCTTCCATAGCCTAAGTTTAGATGTAGGTTTGTTGACCATCAGTTTCACACTGATCCTTCCTCATTCAGTCACTCATATTCACTCTTCTATAACCTATTAGGTCACACATCTCATGTATATTCAGATTACTGCCCACACATCTGAATATGTTTGTTACATTGTACATTCACTCATTCATCTATTTCTCATCACATAGAGTGGCTGAGAATTTTACTCCCACATTGTACATTGAACATTGGTATATATGATACTATGAGTAAGCGATGGCTTACGTAACACCTTACACATGTCGTCTATTCTTTCTCTATCTTTATCTCATCATTAGTATGATTAAGTTGTGGTATGTTCATGTTTTGTCAATATGGAAGATTGCTGGAATTAATGTTGTACATATCTGGACCTATGGAACCATGGACCTGTGACATGAGCCTAAGGGCCTACTTCACTTCCAACATTTGGTATCAGAGCTCTAGGGTTTTGGTATCAGAGCACTAAGGTTTTGCTTTCAGAACTTTAGATCTTTGGCATCAATTCATTAAGGCTCATTCATATCTCAGGTTCCTAGAATTCCAGATTTACAACATATGATTTGAAAGCATCTTCTAACATTTGACATTTGACATACACACTTAATCTAGATGAGTAGAGATTTGAGAATTAGACAATTCAGTTACATGTGTATTCATCAGTGTGGAGTATGAAGTTGATGATCTGTTAGCAGCCGAATATTTTTGAAGAGTATGCAAATACTTTACAAGAGTATTGTTTGAAGACCCAGACTTGATGAAGAGAAGACTACTTCAAATTCAAGGAAGAACAATGGTTTAGAGAAGATGAAGAAATCAGATCAACATCAAATCACAGGTATCAGTTTCTACTATCATATTATCATTTGCAGGTCATGTCTTAGAAGAGCAGTTATGAAGAGATTTGAAGAAATTCAAGGAATGCTTTTATACGCTTTCATCATTTGAAAGTTAAAGGCTACATCAAAACAGGTATCTAGAGGCTTTTCTAGAAAGTTTTGAGAGATCTCTTTCATGGCAAGAAAGTTCATCTAAAAAGACAAGTGCAGAGATGAGATGAGTTTTTTTTCAGCAAATTTTCTGTTGTAAGTTGGTTGGATATCAAGGTACAAATTTATCTAGAGAGGTATCTCTAGAAGGGTAATTCATCATTCAGACAACGATTGGTGAATTTAGTCATTTCAGACATTTGAAGCAGAATTTTGATTCAGAGATATGAGGAGATGGTAAAACATGATTCTATATTCACTTCCATTTGTATACCATGTTTGTTTTTTCTCTTACTCATAGCATTAGAGGAAGAGAAAAGTTCATTCGAAGAAGCCAAGAGTGCTTGCTACTTCAAGATGAAAAGAACAAAAGGTATGGAAGAGAAGTTTGAAGATGTTGACATCATCAGGTGGAAGAAAGATGCAGAAGAAGAAAGTCCATCATTTCCAAAAGAAAAGTAAGGCTTCCTTTTCTCATATATTTTCCATATACTTTTCCTATATTATCCTCTACATCCAAAGACAAGTCTACGAGAACATCTTGTTTAAAGAAGAAGCAGTTTCTTGTTTTGCATTACAATTGGTCATGATTTAGTAGATTTGACAAAGAATTGCATTGAGAGAAAGAAAAGCAGCAGATATATGTTTTGACTCATATGTATATGAGTTATGAAGCTTTTAAGCAGGCAGCTTATATGTTCCCTCAAAGAATTCTTGGAGTGTCAATACAGAGCTACTTGGTATATGACAAGTTGCAGAGAAGTATATTTCTTCTTTATCTAACTCTTGAGGTAAAAGAGTTTTTTGTAGCAGATGTTGAAGACTTGGGTTGAGGTTTTATGTTTGGAAAAGGTTACCTCATATTTAGTATTTTCAGAAACTTCAGAAAATTCAGAATCTTGTTGATGTACCAGTCAGTTGAAGAATCTACTTTCAGTGATTGTCTTGACTTTTGGATACATGTTTGTATTAAAAAAGGTGTTCCATCATATCCTATCACTTGATTGAAAAGTGGAGTTAGCCAAAAGAAAGTCAAGCAGGTACTATCACATTTCACCCGGGTAAAATATGAAAGTTATGAAGTATCAACTTGCAGCTTTTGGAGTCCTCAAGGTGAGAAGTTTGTCCACTTATGTTTCAAGTAGGAATTGCAGATTCCTTGAAGGATTTGTTTGAAGAAAAGTTTTACAACTTTTTGAGAAGCATGGACACTTGGAGACATTCAGGAAGTAAATCAAACATTCAGTCATGAAGGTTTGATGAGAGCAGATTCTACACAGGAGAGATCATTGATCTTGGATAGATCTTGTATGATCTTGAGTATTTATGATTCAATTGCCTATCCTTTGTTTGTGAAGATTCTTAACATTGGAAGAAGTAAGTTAAAGATTCAGGTTCTATCAGATTTGTGTTGCAAAGAGATAGAGATACTTGTTATGTTACAGAAGGTTATGAATCCTATAAAGCTTTCAGCAAGGTTTTGTTATGTTAGGTTCAGCTAACCTTATTCTACAATTTGGAAAGCTGAGGAATGATAGGGAAAGCTATTGGCATGTGCACAATGCTAATAAAAAGGGTTCAGAGATTTTGTTTCAGATACAGGTATTGATCACTGAACATCAGATTTATGAAGGAAGACGTTCCACATTTCATAAAGTCTGATATATTTGAAGAATATTGGATACTATTGTTAAATCATCCAGGGGGGTGATGAAACATGAAGACTTATTTTCAAGCCATATGTAAAAGAATGCAGAGTCATACCTACAGGTATTCCTATTTCAGGTATTCCTATATTTCCTTTGTCAGGTTCTCTTTATGTTCCAGCTTTGAAAGAAGAAGGAAGAAGAAGAATGTTTGGAGAAAGTTCCTCTTAGGATGTTCCTGTTCAGGAGAAGGTTCCAGAATTCTATTTGAAGAGAAGCTTGATATTTCAGAAAGGTATATTTCAGACGTGCGCACATATATGTTTATACCAAGTTCTGAAGGAAAGAGGTATGAAGGATTTAAAGGATGAAGACATGATGACATCATAGATCTTTACTCATATTTTAGTTGATTTCAATTGATTTGAGTTGATTTGACTTGAGTACAGTCAGAGATGAACCAACAACGTTCATAATGCACTAAGTTGTGAGTTCACAGTCATAGGTTCCAGGATTCAATTCCTGATTTTGTTTAGTGTATTTACATGACACAACAGAAGTACGTTGAGAAATCCTTTTGGAAGGTAAATGCAAATATATAGATCCTAGTGTATGTTTTCAGGTTTTTGAAGACAAGAGATAGCAGGTTCAGAGTCAGTACATGCTACATTTGTTGTCAAGCAGTGATTGCTTGATGTGTACACTATTGGATATCTAGTTTGCATATTTTCTCAGGTATTATGGTTCATATTCAGCAAATTCAGGTTTTTTGAAGGAAAGTCAAATTCAGTTTTGAAGAAGACTTTTTCAGAAGTATCAGAAGTACAAGCTTGAAGCTTGTGACAGGCTATTTGAAGCTTGTGATAGTTTGCAGTTTGTGACAGATTGCAGATCCAGCCCAGATTGTACCAATATGACATTGCAGGGGGGATTGTTGGAAAAACAATGTTCCTATTGGTCCATTCTATCCAGAGTTTACAGGATGTGTACAAGCTTTTATACTCCCTCAAGCGGACAGCCGAGTAACAGCATGTGTAGTTGTCAAACTCACATCTTGTACACACTAGAGCCTTGGTGGCGTGGATAGGTCGCTATCCTCCCAAAGTATCCACCCGAGTTCGATTCCCATAGGCGGCAGCACGCGAAAGCTTATTTTTTATCATATCATTTAATATGATTTTCAGCAATCAGCGACGGATTCTAACAGGAGTGCGTTTTTGTGCTTTTCCCTCCGGATTACGATTTTGAAGAACGATCGCTTATGCTTTATTGAGCAATTGCTTTATTATCAGCTTTTCAAGGGACACAAAATCCTATATAAGACAAGCTTGGCTTATTGTCTTGCATCCTTCACCTAAGATCAACACAAGCTTTCTAGAGCTTGGACCTCAGTAGAGGTGGTGTTTCTTCTAGCACATGGGGCAGCCATGGTGCTAACTTGAAGCATGTTGAGGAGCAGCTATGGAGTTCTTCTTGGTGATTCTTCTTGGAGAAGATGAAGGGTGTGCTCACACTCTACCTCATGGAGAGGAGGTTATCTCTTGTTCATGGCAAGAAGACTTGATTATTAGCAGCTTGATGGTGAGGATCGCCCATCTACATGATGTATTTGAAGATCATCTTCTACAAGAAGATGTTAGGTTGAAGATTATCGTCTACAAGAAGATGTCTAGCTACTTCAAAGACATTGGATGGGACCATCTACATGATTTTGAAGATTATCTTCTACAGGAAGATATTAGATTGAAGATTGTCTTCTACAAGAAGATGTTGGGCTACTTCAAAGACATTAGATGGTGATTAACATAAGATTTACATCTTATGTTAAGTATTCAGGTACATATTCTCTTTATGCACACAGTTACTACTTGAAGTTTATGGAGGCCTTGGCGTTCATATCAGGAGGAGTCATATTCGGCATAGCTACAAGGGAATCAGTACTTATATGCTTTATGCATATTTTTATGAGGTGTTTGAGAAGGTGTGTTCACATGAGTTTGAGGATTTCCGGCAACAATCTTGTTAGCATTCTATGCTACTTTATAAGTATGTGATCTTTTCACACACGTATCTGACTTAGGGTCTTCCATAGCCTAAGTTTAGATGTAGGTTTGTTGACCATCAGTTTCACACTGATCCTTCCTCATTCAGTCACTCATATTCACTCTTCTATAACCTATTAGGTCACACATCTCATGTATATTCAGATTACTGCCCACACATCTGAATATGTTTGTTACATTGTACATTCACTCATTCATCTATTTCTCATCACATAGAGTGGCTGAGAATTTTACTCCCACATTGTACATTGAACATTGGTATATATGATACTATGAGTAAGCGATGGCTTACGTAACACCTTACACATGTCGTCTATTCTTTCTCTATCTTTATCTCATCATTAGTATGATTAAGTTGTGGTATGTTCATGTTTTGTCAATATGGAAGATTGCTGGAATTAATGTTGTACATATCTGGACCTATGGAACCATGGACCTGTGACATGAGCCTAAGGGCCTACTTCACTTCCAACAGCCTATGGGACAGAGAGGACCTTGGCCATCTTCTCGTGCCCAAGAAGCTACCCAATATGGCAATCTCTTACAAGGATTTTTGGTTTACAAAGGCAAATCAACTAGAAAGAAGTGTTACTTGGTGAAACAATTGGCTAATCTTTTGCCTTATGGAATGCCACCAGAGGGGAAGTGCTCTAGAAGATATGAAAAGAAAGATGTGTGATGAACTTTGACCATCTGAAAGAATGGTCAATTGAAAAGTCCCTCGGCTTGTTGGGCACAAGAATATGTAACTATAAAAAATCACCACATTTTAGACACCATAGGATGTTCATCTTAAAAAACAACAAGATTAAAAGCAAGTGGGTCAAGTCATGAGGGTGATGAAGAAATCATTAACCTTTTCAGTATCTCGCTTTAATTCATGAATCACTTGCTGGATCTTAGGTGTGCTATCAGTGTTTGAACATCATAACTATTATGCCTCTGAGCCGTCGTGCCCTTGCTCTATGGGATAGAGGGGATCCCAAGAGGACTAAGCTCATTCTTTTGTATAATTGTTTTTTATTGACTAAAACATGATAGATTAGGCCTCTGCTGAACTTCGTAAAAAAAAGATCATAGTTGAACATGAATTCATACACATTCTTACAAGAATACACCTGGGCACGCGTGTCTTACAGTGGAATTAACAAATAAAGAGAAAATAAAAGGCTTGGAGTTACGGGCAAAAATGAAACTGCCACAAGTAGGTTACACTAAAATGAGGGAAAAAGGGGTAAATAAGGTCCTCGAATCTGTGCACGAAAAGATGGGTCCAAAAAAAAAAGTACGGGAAATTGATATTTACTGCACAAGCTTTCTCCCGGCGAGGTTCGTGGTAGTCGATTGTTTTGTAGAAGTTGGTTGCACATGTCGACCCTCTCTCAAGTATTCAAGAAGATTTTCCTCTTTACTCTTTTGTGTTCTAACAAAAAGCGTAGTTCGAGAGGATAAGACGACATAGAAAGCTCCCAATACAACTTTTTCTTTGTCTTTTATTTACAATAACAAAAATAGCCATTGTGGTTAATAAAAGAAGAGGTACAAGTAAGGTTGGGAGGAGAGGATACTCTTTCTAAAATCCACGTGAGTGTGGAGTGGACTAGGGTTTTGCTTGCACACTCTTCGTTGTTCTTGTATGTGCATTCATGATTTTCTTTCCCTCTTTCAAGTCGCCTTGTGTAAAGCCAATAATGAATGTAACACTCATACTCTATGTATAGAGTTGGAGTATGAAGACAACCATGCAAGTACTATAACTTGATTGATGTTTGGCATTCTCAATCGAGTGAAAGGGATCTGTCATGGATAAAAAAACAACTCGGAGAGTCGAGGTTTGTTTCTGAAAGACATTCAATATTTTGTTAGAATTTATTCTTTATGTTTTTCTTTAACGATGCTAACAATGCCTTTCAAGTCATACCAGAGGGACAATGGCTTATTGGAAAAACTCCAATTACTTTTCCAAATGGTTTGTAGGATCTATCCAGAGGTCTTGACCCTACTATATTTCACATTTGGCTGGAATTCCTTGATTTACCACTAGAATGTTATCCATGGGCTGATGGCCTCGGAAACCTTCTGAGCAAGGTCTTAGCCCAAAAAGCTTTGGGTGGTATTAATCCTAAGTGGTCCCCACATATTATGGTAGAAATCAACATATCCAAGCAAATAAGAACTTCTCTCTATATTAAGAATTCAATTGGGAAAAGTTAGCATAAGCTAAAATTTCATTAATAAGGTTTCTTTTTTTTGCAGGAGTCTATGTGGATAGGGTGGCTATCTCTATGGAATAATTGTAATCTTGAAATCAAGGAGCACAACTCTAGGAAGGAAGGATTCAATGACTAGGGATGATTCTACCAAAATGGTGAGTTGATGTGTGATAATCCAATTCTATCTTTGACCAATCTTTCTTTTGCTTGCAAACATGTTCTCCTGAAATACAATGACATTCTCAAGAACAAAATCAATGACTATAGTAATTGCGGAGTTGTATGTCTTGACCGGGTGACTCTACATATGTTCTCTCACTTCAAGTCTCAAAAAGGGTTTATCATCAGGAATATGAGGAGGTTAAACACTAGATGGAGTACATGAAATGTTTTATGGTGAGATATTTATTAGCATGTGGTCCTTGCACATCAACATCAAATAGTCACTTCTGCAGTGGTTCATGATACACAATGGCGTTTGGTATGGCAAAAAAGCTAGGAATATTAAAATTGATGAAGGAAAATGCTCATTTTGTAAAAAAGAGGAGAATTTATCCCAGTTTTTCATAAACTATTCTAATGGCATGAGTTATTGGCAGTAGATTTCTCCTTATTACAAAAAAAAGTGGTATTACCTTAGTTTACAAGGAAATCTTACTACGTTTTTGTCATAGCATGGATGTGGTTTTGTCGCACATTTGGATGAGCAAGAACCAAAAGTTCTTTAATAAGAACCAAAAGTTCTTCCTCTTTTCTCTCACAAAAATGTTGGTCAACATTGGTCTCATGAGTATATATAGTGTCAAAGAAGCTCTTCATGAAGATGGGCGCATGCATTTGATCCTCAAACATTATCCTCCTAATAAATGGAGAGATATAATGATTTCTCTATATTTTGTTGAGAACATTTTGTTATACTTTATGAAATAATGGAATGATAAATGAATTTTAATGCCTTTAAGTTTTTAATGTGTTTTGTGTTTTGATTTAGCAGGTGAAGATTCATGAGGGTGTGAATGTGCATGGAATTATTCAAATATTTTTTGGAGATATTTAAAAGATATTATTTTAGTTATTTTTTGTAAAAATAATAGATCGCTTTAGAAAGCAACATTTTTGTAAAAAATAGTAGACTATGATTTTGTAAATAAAGCAGATTTTTGTAAAAAGCATGCTTTTTGAAATATGGCCCTCATGTGTCTTCTATTCAAGATGTAATGAAAAATACCTATAAATACACATGCTCTGATAGACTCATCCATTAGACTATGTGGGAGGAGATTGTACCCAATCTAGTCTCAATTCTATTTTCTCTTTCTATTCTCTGAGTACTTTTGTGTGATTTTTTTTTTTGTACTATCCTTTGAGTATGTGCGTTTGTAGGATCCAAAGGTCAATAGTGGTATCAGATCCAGGGCACGTCTATAGAGGTGGTTTTTTGGCATCCGATCAAGATTTGTGGCGTTCGTCATCAATCGGCAACCGTTCCAACCATCTGGCCCAGGTTTTCATTTATCAAGTTCGTTTGCTTTGGTTCGTCGATAGTTTTTTCAAACTTTTTTTCAAATTTGGTACTATGCACTGTCACATTGTATCCTCTATGCTCACTATCACACTGTACCCCATGTGCTCACTTTGCTCATTGTACTCACTGTACCCCTTGTGCTCACTGTGCTCTATGTATCCACTGTACCCACTCTATCCCCTGTACCCCCTATGATCATTGTTCACTGTTCAAGTTCGAGTTCAATTATCAAATTCATTTATCAAGTTTGTTTATCAATTCAGTTATCATTCGGTTACTCCAAGGCATCGACTAAGGCATAGAACTATGGCATAACTTTGGCATCTTTGGCTCTTTGACACTCATGGTTCTCTTGGTTCACTTTGGTTCCCTTTTTTCCCTTTGGTTCCGTTGGTAGCCATTGGCTACGTGGGAACCAAGTCTAACATATGAGTGGCAATAAGGGCTTAGTTATTTCCCTAGTTAGCTTACTTATTTCTCTAGTTGGCCTATATAGTTCCTTATTTAGCATGTAGGGGGTTTGAACTCACAACCTCATACTCCAAGAGATAAGCCTTATCCTTTAGCCTATTTTCTCTTTTTGATACCCCATTTCCTTTTAATAAATATTTAACATAACTCTTAACACTCTCTTCACCTTATTTATTTATTTATTTATTTATTTAAACACTCTCTTTTATAAAGCACTCCTATTTACTTAAGTATTTTATTTATTATTATTATTATTACAATTATCATTATTATTATTTTTAATATACACTATTGTTAATTTTTTTTCCCATGCTTAGACCTAGGTTTTGGTTCCTCTACACAAGGCCATGGACCCAACTCATAGCACTGAGGATTTTAGTACATCACCCCTACCTGGGGTAATGCTTGAACAACAGTTGGAACTTTTGCATCAAGAACTCCAACATGCTCAAAACAAAATAAAAGAACACGATGCTGTATTACAACAATTACAAAGTGATGATAATAACCTAGTTAGGGTGGTGAAGGCTATTATTACTGCCCAAGAACAAAGCATGTAGTCTAGGATTGGTGCGAAAATTTTCAATTTTTGTGATTCCATGGGCGAAAGGATGGCCAATTTGTTCGTTCATGGCTATCTTAGTTTGATGACTTCTATTCTGATGAATCATACTCTGAAAGTGAAAAAGTGAAATTTATAGCTAACTATTTGGTGGGTAAGGCCCAATTATGGTGGAACGTTATGTGCCATGGCATAGGTCGCCCTACCAGATGGAAAGCATTTCAAGAAAAGATCAAGGAGTTCTTCCTTCCTCCTCAATTCCACTTACATGCACGTCGATCATGGACAACTTTTGGATGGAAAGATGGAAATATTGTGTCTACCTATACTACACATTTTTGGCAACGACTATTACTTATTTGTTCGCTTGAAACGATTCCTGAAGATACTTTGCAACAGAAATATGAAGATGGTTTGGAAATGGGAATCCAAGCTAAGCTCAACACACTACGTCCCATGACCCTCTATGAATCTATTGTCAGGGGAGAACTAGATTGTGCTCTCTAACTACACTAGACAAGATTTCAGAAATATACTTCTGATTACAAGAACACCCACATAGGGAAAATAATACAAGGATATGTAATTGATACAAGATGTCCCACAACCCGAGACTAATAGGTATGGATAACTGAACTAAAGATGATACAGGAGATCCCACAACCCGAAACCATAGGTATGGAACAAGATATGATCTTGATTATAAGAATTCCCTTAAGGGATATGAACTGGATACAAGAAATAACTATAAAGGATCTCCTACTACGAGATTACAAGAGGACAAGAAAAGATGTCCATGATACAAGACTAGACAAGACTGTAGCAAGAGACAAGACTAGAGCTTGAATTGGTACTTGAAAGTACTTACTTGGTGATCATGACCCCTTGAGCTCCCAAGACTGGCATTGGCAAGACCAAGAATGAATGTGGCCAACCCCTCCTTATATAGGTTTTCCAAGGGCACTTACGAGTTGATCATGTCATGATGATGTCATCAACTAGAAACAAGACCTTTGGGTGTTAGAATTCAATAAATAGACAATCGATCTTGGGGTTTTGCATGTTCCAGATACAATGGAAGCATTAGTTTTCTGAGCCAATCATGATATATGGAAAGTCACATGGAATCTAAGGTTTAAGATGGTTTCCTTGTCCATGACATCACCTCCCCTTCAAGCGATGAGTTCCACGAGGAGCGGCCATGTTCTCTAGCTTGGGTTTCTTTGGATTCTTCCTATGGAACTCATGAACCTTGAATTTTCCTCTCTAAAGATTTTTTGTAGGCTCCGAAGTACGATCACTAACATCATACCCTTTCCAATGACTAAAGTATTCCAATCCTCCTTGAGAGATTCTTGAATCTACGACATGATCAACCTCGAATTCTTCATGATCCTTAATCTTGAGAGATGGTGAAGGACTATCTCTCTTGAGCTTCCTTAGGTTCGTCACAAGATAGGTCCTTTGAGCTTCTAGTTGTGCATTGTAGTGTTTCCAAGATCTTTGATGGTGTGCCTTGAGTAAGCACACCTCCTTGATTAAACATGAACTCCTCCTTGTTCTTTATCTTCTTGTTATCTTCATAATTTGTATGCTCTATATCATTAGTAATGACTTCTTAGCCTTCAAAAGTTCTTGATTCAAATTTTTGAGGAATAGTGTCTTGATTATTCAACACTTCTAGCTCTTGGAATTGGCTTTCTTTGAATAATTGATTCTCACATTAAACTGCTTGATTGATAACATCCTCCAAGGTATTTTCTTGAGCCATGGATAACAAGAGATATTTGATTTCAAGATTGAGGCCACTTCAAAACTGATTAACCATGTAGTCTTCTTGATATGTAGTTCCACAAAACAACATCTTGATATTCAAGGCATAGCTTGAAACTGATCGATCATCTTGTCATATCAATCTTTTCATCTGGACATGTTCGATCAAGTCCTTTATGGTAGATTGAATCTCCTTGCATAGGGCATCCATGGTGCCTAGTCTTGGATAGGATCTAGTCTTGCCAAAATGTCAGGGGAGCACTAGAATATGCTCTCTTACTACACTAGACAAGATTTTAGAAATATACTTGTGATTACAAGAATACCCACATAGGGAAAATAATACAAGGATATGTAACAGATACAAGATGTCCCACAACCTGGGATTGATATGGATAACTGGACTAAAGATGATACAAGAGATCCCACAACTCGGGACCGTAGGTATGGAAAAAAATATCTTGATTACAAGAATTCCCTTCAGGTATATGAATTGGATATAAGAAATAAATATAAAGGATCCCGTACCATGAGATTACAACAGGACAAGAAAAGATGTCCATGATACAAGACTAGACAAGTTTGGAGCAAGAGACAAGCCTAGAACTTGAACTGGAAATTGAAATTACTTACTTGGTGATCATGGCCCCTGAGATCCCAAGACTGGCATTGGCAAGAGTGAGAATGAATGTGTCCAACCCCTCCTTATATAGGTTTTCCAAGGGTGGTTACAAGTTGATCATGTCATCGATGATGTCATCAACTAGAAACAAGACCTTTGGGTGTCAAAATTCAATAAATAGATAGTCGATCTTGGGGTTTTGGAATGTTCCAAATACAATGCAAGCATTAGTTTCTCAAAAATATGAGCCAATCATGATATATGGAAAGTCACATGAAATCTAAGGTTTAAGATGGTTTCCTTGTCAATGATAGCTATTTCTTTTGCACACGATGCTGAGAAAGAATCTCAATCCATCACCAAGTCCATTCACTTACAACAAACGTTTCAACCACAACCACCAATCAAGCCCAATTTTGCTTTCAAGCATCCCTTCACTAGTCTTTCTTCTCCTACTTTTGAGTGCCCACCTACCTTCCAATGCCCACCTAATTTTTAATGCCCTCCTCAATCCAATTTGTCACCAGTACTTAAGACTACTCCCCTACAATCAACAAAACCTCCAACCCTTCAAACTACAATGATGGATGCTTAACCAAAGAGGCCCTGTGTCACTTGCTAGCATTGTGGTGAGTTTGGTCATATTAAAGCTAAATGTAGGTTCCGAACTAATAACATGAAGCTTGTTGGAGCCCAAGTACACAACATGGAGGTGGTTCTTGAAGTCATTCAACCTGATTGGACCGAGGAAGCATTGGAACAGGATCTAAGTACCTTGGATAACGAAATTTCTATTCATTCTTTACTTTACATGCAAGGTACTATTAATGATAAAGTTGTTAATATTTTACATGATGATGGTAGTTTGCATGACTTTATTTTTCATACACTAGTGAAAGATCTCCAATTAAACCCACTTCCTTCTATGTATAAAGTTAAAGCTACATTTCAAGGAAATAGATATAATGTTACAAGTGAAATGCATAACGTTCAATTTTGTATAGGTCTATATATACACGAACACACATTCTTAATTGCTCCTTTGTAGTCCTATGATGTTATACTTGGTATGTCTTTTCGTCATCATTATAATCCACCATTGATTATCATACACACACCATGAGTTTTAAGTTTAACAATCAAGACATTTATTTTTCTCCATTGCATGACTTCCAACCATTTCCATTAATTGGTCATACTCAAGTGAAACATGCATTCAGGAAAGGTTACAATTCATGTATTGTTTTTGTCAATAATATAGTTGATCACACACATACACTTCCTGATGCGCATATTTCATTTATGGATTCCTATAAGGATTGTTTTATGGTTGATTTTCCTTCTAAAATACCACCTTCTAGGGGATCACTTGACCACAACATAGAATTAATTCCTGGTATTTCCCCTCCCCATAAAGCACCTTATAGGCATGGGCATTTACATCAACAAGAAATAGCTAATCAAGTTAAGGATTTACTTCACAAAGGACTTATAAGACCTAGTTCTTCTCCCTTTGGAGCACTTGTTCTTTTAGTAGAGAAGAAGAACAAGACTTATAGGATGTGCATTGACTATAGAGCACTCAATAAGATCACAATTAAAAATAGATATCCTATTCCTAGGATAGATGATTTGCTAGATAAACTTCGTGGAGCACGTGTTTTTAGCAAATTAATCTTAAATCTGGGTATCATCAGATACAAATGATACAAAATTACATTTATAAAACTGCCTTTAGAACTCAAAATCGTCACTTTGAATTCATGGTAATGCCTTTTGGACTTACCAATGCACCTACTATGTTTGCACATATAATGAATATCATTTTTCTTCATTACCAAGCTTTTGTTCTTTTTTGCTTTGATGACATACTTATCTATAGTGAAAATGACAATGACATGAAAATCATTTAGCAATTGTCTTTAATTTGTTATGCGAAATTCCAATCTTGAAAAAAGTTATTTCTTTCAAAAGGAATTAGAGTATTGAGGCCATATTGTTTCTAGTTAAGGTGTTCATGTAGATCCAAAGAAATTAAAGTAATTGAAGAATGGCCTGTACCTCAATCTATGAATGATGTACGCTCTTTTCTAGGGTTGGCTACTTTTTATAGAAAGTTTATGAAAGGTTTTTCTTATTTAGCACTTCTAAAAAAATATTATTATTGAAGGAAAAGTTAAAATTTGCATGCAGATTAGCACAACAACAAGGTTTTGAAAAACTCAAACATGCACTTTCTCATACACCTGTCTTGGAATTTCCAGATTTTGCACAACCTTTCCATGTAGTTACAGATGCTAGTGGTTTAGGTATATGTGCTGTATTAATGCAAAATAACCATCCTATTGCATTTGAAAGTAGAAAACTTAAACCTTCGAGTTCTGAAGTCATAATCAAAACATACCAACAAACGATTAAGCATTTCTTAAATCAATCATTGAATTCTGATAGACACATTAAATGGGCTTCATTCATACATAATTTTTCAGCCTATGATTCAATATCAACTTGGAAAAGTTAATGTTGTAGCTGATGCCCTTAGTCGTTTCCCATCCCCACAAACAAATATTGTTTCTATTAATATATTTCTACTGTTCATATTCATTCATTTCATGACATGATTTCTTCTTATGCATCTGATTTGTAGTTTTCACAAACATGGAATGCTTTCAATAATTCTCGAACATTTAGTGAGGATCACTACACGTTTCATAATGGATTCTTGTCTTTCAAACACAAGTTATGCATTACACAAGATTTTAAAGTATTTGTCATTAAAAAGATGCATGAACCACTTTATATGGGTCAGAGGGGCATACAAAGTACTAATTCTACATGTAAATAATTTTTCTTTTGGCCAAATATGGAAAAGAATATTACACAATATGTTTCCCATTGCATTGTGTGTCAACGTGTGAAATGACATCATGGTAAAGCATTTGGATTATTAATGCCATTTCCCATACCTAATGGACTATTAGAACAAATTTCTATGGATTTTATTAGTGGTCTTCCCTAAACTTCATCTCATAACAATATGATTTGGATAATTATTGATAGGTTTAATAAACAAGCATATTTCATTCCTTGTAAAAAGACTCATTTTGGAGCTCAAGCTGCTAAGTTATTTATTCATGTAATTTTTCGCATCATGGTTTTCCAAAAGTTATTTTTTCAAATCGAGATGTTCATTTTTGTAATCACTTTTAGATTTCATTATTTCAAAATTTAGGTTCCAAACAGACTTTAGCTTTGTATTTCATCCCGA
Source organism: Ceratopteris richardii (assembly GCA_020310875.1). Lineage (NCBI taxonomy): Eukaryota > Viridiplantae > Streptophyta > Polypodiopsida > Polypodiales > Pteridaceae > Ceratopteris > Ceratopteris richardii. Next base: position 59,640,834 of record CM035414.1, read on the forward strand.
AAGAAATGGGCAAAGTAAAGCTATGAATAATACTATTTTAGGTTTATTACGTTGTTATTCTTTAGATAATCCAAGTCATTGGGATGAGAAATTTCCTTTACTACAATTTGCATATAATAACACAACACATAGCACTACTCGACGTGCACCATATGAAATTGTGTATGGTAAAAAGCTTCCCACTGCCATGTCTATCACTCAAATTGACATACCTATGGCTAATTATTTTGCACAAAATAATATTTCTACACTCATGAAGTTCATGAGCACATTAAAAAGAGTCAAGAATGTTACTTATGTAATTGTAATTAAAAAACGAGTAGCTGAACAACTTAATGAAAATGATTTGTATGGTTACGAATCATTAAAAGATTTTCGAAAAATATTTCATAGCATCCTAAGGTTAAAGTTGCACCACCTATTATGGACCTTTCTATATTATTCAGAAAATTAATGAGAATGCTTTTAGATTAGACATACCTTCTCATTGGAATATACATAATTCTTTTCATATCAGTTTATTGAAACAATTTAAAGGAACATTACCACTCACTCCTACTTTAGATGATCCTCCTTTTCTAGAAGAGGATACTGAAATTTTAGTTGCAGAGAAAATGCTTGATTATGATGTTACTACTACACACAGGTAACCAATATCATAGATATTTAGTTAAATATAAAAATCACTCACTTGAAGAATCTCTAAGGATTCATAAAACATCACTAACTCCACATTATGATCATTTGATTTTTTCTTATCATTCACAATCACATTAAATTCTAATTTTCCAGCTCCATGCATGTGTTTTTACATGGAACATGCTTATGATTGTTCAATGATGGGACATGTGATTTAACATCCATGTCTATTTTATTCTTATCAACTAAGGTTAGTTGCTCATCAACAAGGAGGCATGTTATACTTTATGGAATAATGGAATGATAAATGGATTTTAATGCCTTGAGGTTTTTAATGTGTTTTTTTTTTTATTTAGCAAGTGAAGATTCATGAGGGTTTGAACGTGCGTGGAATTATTCAAATATTTTTTGGAGATATATTAGAGGATAGTACTTTATTTATTTTTTGTAAAAATAATAGATCTCTTTAGAAAGGAACATTTTTATAATCATGCAAATTAGCCTTCAACTCCAAGTTTCATACAAAATTCCTTCCCCCTTTCAAGCATTTTTGTTCTTGGAAATGTGTGGAGGTATATATCTTGGGGTACCTCCCGTGTCCCATCATGAATCTAGTCCATCATGGTCTTTAAATCCCTGATTCACCTCTTAATAAGAAGGGGATTCTATCGCATACTATATCTAAAAAGAGAGGAATCTATTTGTTGGATGATCCTTGCCTAGATCATTCTAAAGACCATCTGGTTTTGTAGGTGAGAAAGCTAAATCAAGTGAAAGGTATGGAAAGAATGACAAGGGTAAATAAAAACATCCCTTTCCAAGTCACTGTTTTACTATGTGTGCACTGAGCATACATAGCAAACATGTGAAGTAGGTGGATTCTAAGTATATCTAGCTAAATTGCTAACTTGATCCATTTTTATGCACTATTTGTGCACAAACCTAGCAAAACAAGTGGATCCTTTGACTAGTTCAAGGATTTGAGAACTCTCTTCAATTTCATTTTGGTTTAGAGGAAATTAAGGTTGACAAAAACATCAAAATCAGATGTTTTTTTTACCACGTTTCACTTCTTAACCAACTGTTATTGGCACTTTACCTAACTAGATGGCCATTGGGATCTAGTGTCCAAGCTAGAGTATAAGAAAGAAGTGTTCCATTCACTTAGTGGGAAACCAAAATTTCACTATCCCAAAGCAAAAAATGAAGTATAGAATTGTCTAACCTGAGGACAATTTCTCAAAGGCTTTGAATTGTTTTGGAACTCTCAAATCTAAGAGAAATTCTTAACTCTTTTCTCTTCAATAGTTTATTCAAACTTTGTATTAGAATTTTTCAATCCTTGTTCATCCATTGTAGGTTTTTATGAACACTGGGTGTATGTAGAGTTGTGATACACAAGAAGCACACACAAGGAGCATAAAAGTAGCAAGACACATGCAAAAGATGGATGTCTTGAATAGCTCAAAGAACTAAAGTAAGAGTTGAATGATATCCCTAAGTACAAAGTAGCACCACATATGAGTGTATCATGTATGTGGTAACATGGGGAAAAATTTCTAACCAGCACTAGAGCAAAAAGAGCCTATGTATATGGAAAAGGTTCACATCAAATCTACTCGAGGAACATATACGTGCAACAAACCCCTTTAGGATGAATGATGTGAATACATATAGAGAGTTTCAGATAAGCCCCCTTTAGGCCACAAGCCTAAAGCTTTGTGAAAAGCTTCAAACTTTTCCCATGGAAGAGCTTTGGTGAATATGTTTGCGTATTATCTTGTGTAGACAAATATACCAAATCAATATCTTTTGCATGAAGGTGCTCTCTCACATAGTGATAATGCACCTTGGTATGTTTGGTCTATGCAAGAAACATTGGATTTCATGCAATAGCCAATGCACTCTAACTTTAAGTGAGAATATGCATAACAACATCAATCTCCATGCAAAGATCCATCAATAGGCATCTCAACCATATACATTCGACCATAGCTGTGGAACTTCCATGTACTCAAATTCACAACTCGATGTCACCACTATAGGTTGCTTCTTACTCAACCAAGATATGCATGAGTCTCCAAGGAAAAAGCAATTACCACTAGTGGACATTCGAGTATCATAACAACTAGCCAAATCACTATCTCTAAAGGCATGCAAGCATGGCTGAATATCTCTTCCATAAAAGAGACCTAAAGTCAAAGTGCATTTGAGATATCTAAATACACATTTCATCATTTGTTAATGCTTAGTTCTATGGCTATGTGTGAATCGGCTCAATTGGGAAACTACATAATGTATGTCCAACCTTGTGAAACATGCATATATAAGACATCCCACAACTTGCTAATAAAGAGAAGTGTCAAATGCATCACTAGAATCCTTAGTTGAGAACCTAAATTTGGTCTCCACTAGTGTGAAAATTAGCTCGCAATCCTGAAAGTCAAAATGTTGAAGCATTTTTTCAACATACTTTGCTTGACGCATAACAATTCCACCCTCAACGGATAGAAATTGGATGCCAAGATAATACCTCAAAAGAACAAGATAAGTGGCATCAAAAGTATGCTACAAATTAGCCATAAAGATATCAAGTTTTGCATCACATGACCCAATCAAAAGTATGGCATCAGCATAAAGAATAAGCATTGTAAGATCATCCCCGTCTTTGCATACATAGAGTGTGCTTTCAATGGGACTACATGTGAAGTCAAGAGCTTCAATACTTATGGATTTTGTCATACCATGCACATGGAGCTTGCTTGAGACCATATGCAAGCAACAAACCATATGCTCTTTCTATTTCATAGAAAATCCAGGAGGTTGTTTCACATAAAACTCTTCTTGCAAATCACCATTCAAGAAAGCTGTTTTTATGTTCAATTGATGTACTTTCCAACCTCATCGGGCAGCCAATGCAACCATAATACGAATGGTACTCATCCGCGAAGTAGTTGCAAAAGTTTCCTCGTAGTCAATGTCATATTTTTTTGTATATCATTTGGCAACCAATTTAGCTTTGTAGCGATCAATGTTACCATCTGACTTTCTCTTAATCTTGGAAACCCACTTTGTAACAATGGCATTTTGTTCCTATTGGAAATTCACATAACTCCCAAGTACCATTCCTATGTATGAAATCCGTTTCTCATTGCATAGCACCCATCCAATATGGATTATCACATACATCTTCAAAAGTAAGTGGCTTTTCATTACATGCTATTGCAATAAGAGAAATATCCTCAAAATTACTTGATGCATTATAGGAGATTGATCTTGTTCTACCAAGTAAAGGTGCCTTCAATTTGGTTTCCTACAAAGTTTGTTTAAACCACTTTGGCATAGTTTGTACACTCTTGATAAACATGCATTCATTATGTAATACATCATCAACATGTATATCACTTGTGGGCTGAATTTCATGCTCACTTTTAGCCATATTTTGATGCAAATGTTCAACCATGTGGGTGGAAATTTCCAAACTCCAATTATGTTTGGTTGGAATATTTTTGCCATGTTTGGCTAGAAATTCTCACATTTTGGCTCTATTTTATTAGAATTTTTAAGCCTTTTGAACCTCATGGGGCTAGTCTACATGGCCATAGTCAAGCACACCATTTTGGAACAAAGGCATGAGTGTATGAAATACATCTTTTGAGCTAATTGTTGGTTGTTGCTTGCATTCAAGTATAGGGAAAATTGGAGTTTTAGCAAATACCATGTCTCAACTGAAAATAACTTTGCCCATCAATGGATGATTCAAATGATATCACTTATTTCAACACTATAACCAACAAATATAAGTTTCTTTCCCTTGTCATCAAGTGTGTGACATTTTTATTATGGCACAAGAGCATATGCCAAACAACCAAACATGCGCATATGACTAAAAATAGGTTTATGTCCATTGCAAGCCTCATAAGGAGTGATGAATCTCAATGCTTTTGTAAGGCAACATATTGACACATAGTTACACACATGAATGCTTCCATCCAAAACTTGTCAGGAAGGTCCTTTTCTTTAACCATACATCATGCCATTTCCAGGAGTGTTCTGCTTTCATGCTTTGCAACACCATTTTATTGAGGTATATATGGCACGATAAATTGGTGTGAAATTCCTTTTCATAGAGAAAAACATTAAACTCATGTGTAATGTACTGAACACCATGCTTTTTGCAGAGTCAAAAGCTTATTTCAAAAAAAAAAAGTTGTAGCAAAAAATAATTTGAAGAAAGAAAATACCTCATTCGTTGCTTTCATAGGATATAGCCATGTATGGTGAGTAGCACCATCAATGAGGGTAACAACGTGTTTCCCAAAAGATGGAGTCTTGATGGGACCACATACATCACTTTGAACAAGCTGCAATTTTCTTGTAGCATGTGTATGAATATCTTTTGAAAAAGAAGCACGATGCATTTTTCCATGAATATAACCTTACCATGCATGATTTTCCATGGACTCAAGTATTGGCAAATACCATGTCCATCTTTTGCAAGTGGAGCAAACTATTGAAGTTAAAGTGACCAAAAAAAGCATGCCAAAGCTTCATTTCAACCATGGAGGAAGTGTGAGCAACCAAGGAATTTGAGGTAGCCATCGTGTATATATCCAAACAATAAAAACCATTGCATAAGGTACCAACATCACGATAATATCACATTGCTGAAATCATGAACCATATACTTATCATAAAAAAACTATACATGAAATCCAACTTTGGAAATCAAAAGGATTGGAATTAAGTTCTTCTTGATATCGGGTACATACATTTTCAAGAGAACCACACCTTCATTTGCAACTTTAAGCTCAATTTCTCCTACTCCAATGATAGAATAAGAGTGTTGATATATTTCGGTAGTGAAGTATTTCAATGGCCATGCACAAGGCTAAACTCTTCGAGCTCCACGATGATATGCTCCGGTAGAAAACTGAGCTCCAGGCACTCCACATAGTAATCCACAAAAAGCCTGTAGAATACATAGAAAAACAGAGTATGTTGGGAGCACGAAGACAGATTTCATAGGTGTTACAAATGCAGTCGAACTTCTAGTGCGTGGCTGACTAGGCCACTATATGTTTTATTAAAGAACAGATACAGAAAGTGTCGGGTTGCCATTTTCCCTTTCACATGGACACTAATGATAATAGGTAGTGATGTGTATGAGCATAGTAGGACCACTGAGGCACTTTTTTCCCTCTTTAAGAACCTTTTTTCCCCGGGTTGTATATAAGCCTATAAGCTTAATGGGTAACTTATCTTTCTACATTCTCATGGTAATGCATTCAGTATTGTGTGTTGTGCTCCAAGATTTTGCATCTTTCTTGTGCTATTTGCATGCTTCCACAGACCTCAAACTCCAACAATTGGTATCAAAACAGGTCACCACTTCATCTAGGGAATCATCAACACCCCTCTGATCATACTCTTAGAATGGCATGAAAATCGGTGAGTATACTCAAGGCAATTGAGTTCAAAACAACTTTTCTATATAATGTCAAAGTTGCAATTTGAGCTTGTTTTTGACCTCTGAATGAAGTATCATAATGCTTACATAGGCAATTTTGTCCTTTTATGCCAAACATATACATGTTTTGATTTGCCAGTACAAGTGCCTCAAAGTCTACTATAGACCTAGCAAAGCTTGACATGGTAGTTTTGTTCAACTTTTCGAGGTAGAGTCATTTTTCTGCATCAGGGTATTTTTAGTTTGTGGCCATGGCTAAAAGCAATGAGGTGTTCCATATGTTGGCTGTTGAAGATGGATTGGATGGTAGTAATTACCCATTATTAGCAAATATGATGCATCATGTATTGGTTGCAAAAGGATTGTGGAATATTATGTAGGGTTTTAAAAAATGTCTTATTACACGTGCAAATATAATTATCGAACATGATGCAGATGGTGTTGAAGATGACGATCTTCAAATTCTTGTTTGTGCTATGGTTCTTGCTACACCTACTGTAGAGCAACTTTGTTGGAATGGTAGAGATGCTCAAGCACATGCATTGATAGCTTTTCCTACAAACATGCCATTATTTCTCACATTTGCGCTTGCAAAACAACAAAGGATGCCTGGGCTATAGTTAACACTTCATACGAGGCAAGAAATGAGGCTCATGTTGCTTACCTCTAAAAACAATTGGAGAGTTAGCACATGAATGAAGAAGATTCCCTTGATATTTTTTTGACAAAGATCAAAGATATGAAGTAGTAGTTGGATTCTACTGATGAAGTCTTACATGATAATTCGATTGTGTAGATTGTTATTAATGGTCTTCCAGATTCATATAAGAGTTTCGCTTCTACTCTTTGGTTGATTATGAAAGGTAATACAAATGCCTTAACGTTCGAGGAGTTAGTCTCTGTTTTGTTGTAGGAAGATCATTCTAGATAGAACAGGTCGATCATGTGTGTTGTAAATCAAACTTTCTTAGCTAGTCAGAAAGACAAGGGAAAATGGAGCTCATCTTATAGCAAACAAAAATATGCTATTGCTGCACAATCAAAGAAGGAAGACAAAGAAGACAAGATAAAAAAAATTGTTTTGCAAGTATTGTAAAGGAAATGATAATGTCATAAAGAGTTTTCTAAAATTGGTTGCAAAAGAGGCAAAGAAAAAAGAGGGTGGAGTGGTGGCTGTAGAGGCCTCTAGACCTAAAATAGTGTCTACTAATTTTATGGAGAATGAAGAGTGGGCGTTTACTACTATTTGCAATTTTGTCCCATCTTCTCATGAGCTGTGTATGTTTGCAATGGACTTAGATGTTTGGTACTTTGATAGTGGGACAACCAAACATATTGCCTCATAGCAGAGTTTCTTCACTTCACTTGAGCATGCCCCCACAAGGAATACTATCATATGCACCAACAAGTCCTCTTATATTGTAATGGGAGTTGGTAAGATCATTTTGACTACTACTAATGATAGTTCGTTTACATTGTGAGATGCTTTCTTTGTACCAGGGATCAAGAAATATTTTTTGTCAATTTCCACATTAGCCAAGATTGGCTTGGTTGTCAAATTTGTTGATGATCACATATGTACATTCCATGATCTCTCAAAATGGTGATGTTACTGTTGCTTCTGACAGTTTATCTCGCGGGTTGTGAGCTCATAGACTATGGAAAATATATGAATAATTCAGCATGTGGAGTACATGATTCTCTGGGGATCTCAAATGCAAAGCTTTGGCATGCATGCTTTGGTCATCTATCGCTAGTTTGCTATGTGTGTAGAAATTTGAAATGGTGTCCTCTTTACTCAAACTTGAGGCACCTAGTAAACATGTTTGTGAAGGTTGTATTTTGTGCAAAATGCAATGTTCCTCATTCCTAGAAGATGGTTCAGTTCCAGATACTAAAAAATTATAACTTGTTCATAGTGATGTCTGTGGTCCTATGCACACACCCTCTTTTGTGAATTAGCTTTACTTCGTGAGTTTCATTGATGATTTTTTGAGGCATGCATGGGTGTATCCACTCAAAGAAAAGTCCGAAGTGTTTATGTGCTTCAAATTTCTAGTTTTGGTTGAAAATATGTCAGCATGCAAAATGGGCACCCTCTGTTTTGATTGAGGGGGGAATACATGTCATTTGATTTCAATGCATTTCTTGCTCACTATGGGATAAAACATCAGTGTACAATTGTGTATACACCTCAATAGAATAGAGTTTTTGGAAGGAACAACATTAGGAAAAAAGGTGAACCCTGGATGGGCCTTTTAGCTCAAAGAGTGATTAGTGATGGACCAATCAGAAGAGGGTGGTGGCCACAGTCTATACCCTATAAAATACTAGGCTGAAGGGGGAAGAGGGGACAAGATTCCTCTATGTTCAGGGTTGTCTTCTAGAGAGAGAAGAAATCTCGTAATCAGGCTGGGCCCAAAAATTCAAAATTTTTTAAAAGTTGTAAAACTCATCATAATACCATTCAATGACCTCCATATCACTTTTCAGGGTCAAAAGTGCTATTTTTGACTTCTAATTCAAAATCCATGCATGTTTGTGGACTAAAAAAGTGACTTTTTTCAAAATGACTCAAAAAACTCTATTTTCCCTCTTCAAACTCCCATTTTCATACCCAAAACCCAAAAAGTCATATTTTTCACCTCTATTCCCTCCATACCATACAACAGAAGCATTGTTTCTCCTCCTACCATTCTCCCAACTTCTGCAGCAATGACAACAACTCTTACTCCCATGGAAAGCTCCAGAGCTCGTAGGAGACCAAAGGATGAAGTTCACACAATGACGTGCCACAACATCAAAACAATGGAAGGAAGTTGGCTACCACAAGTGTTTTGCAAAGGTGCATGGGTGTACATGCAGCCATCTGGACTTGGTCCTCATCGTGTTCGAGATCGTGGAAATTTGGATCTTCATTGGAAAGGTAAGCTCTTAGGCTTCAAGCAGCAAACACATGGTGGGATGGTTGCTATTGTACAACATGTCTTCACAGTTTCAACCATGAAGTTAGAAAACTCCAATAGAATTAGATATCCAATCCATTGTGAGTATTTCTATTTTCTCAATGCTTCATGGTGTTAAATGTCTTAATTACTCATCTCATATGTTTTTCATTGCTACAGTCATATTTCCTTCTAGTTTAGTGGAAGAGCAACCACTTCATAGTCTCACAGGAACTTTCAAAGCATTACATGCAGACATTGGGGCATTAGTGTTTCCAGATGTACCTCCTGCTAAACTTATTCGTGAAAGGATCTTCTTTTACACTCACGAGTACATTGTTCCTTCCACAGATGGTGAATATGGAAGGTTGGAGATTATCAAAGTTGACTCTCTTCTTAGTTTAGAGTGGCCAAAACCTGATTTTTGGTCCATATCATCTTTCAAGCATAAGATGGTGATGGACATACATAACTCTTTGAAATTCACACGCGTATCTAGATCAATAGGTCTTCATTGGACTCTACCAATCCATTGCTTTGTTTTCATATTTCAAGGCATTCCTTTTGTAGAAACTCCTACAATGTTCCTATGTAAAGATATTACATACGAAGTAGTAGAAGGATTGTTAGGGGAAAACTGGGGTTATGTAGAAGGATTGTCAAAAGGGGATAGATATCGTTGTAGAATTGGTGACATAGGTATAGGGTTTCGCTATTTAAAACATTGCACCTCATTGTACATCAGATTTTATTATGATCGTTGGATGTGTAAACTAGGAGAGTGGATACCTTTGCAAAGCTCGGAGGGATCTTTAGCTTCATTTGAAATTAATGTGAAGTTACCAAACAATGATATGGAGGTGGTTTTAGTTAATCAACATTGGAACTTGGCCAACTTGAGAGAGCACTTACTTATCATGGGATATGACGATCTTCATGATTTCAAATTTCGAATACGAGGGAACAAGGTAAGAGTTGTATTCCATATATACATATATATATATATATATATATATATATATATATATATATATATATATATATATATATATATATATATATTATTCTATCACTATTGTTCATGATTTGAAAATGTTTTACTCTTTTATGAATTGTCCACAGATTGGAAAGAGATTGGAAGACAAAATCAAGGTTCTTGCAGATTGGAGCATGGATGGAACTGACATTTCATTGTCATAACTCTTTTTTGTAAAGATACTGTGAAACCTGTAAACAAACCTATTTTTGCAATGAAAAATTTTTCACATTTGCTTCAAGGATATTTTGGCCACATTCTACTTGTATCTGTAAATTCTCAAGGTTTTTCTTGAAAGAGCATTCTTATTGTTTATTTCCTTTGATGTGATCTCAAATGTCAAAGTTTTCCTTTTCAAGACTCTTATGTTTTAATTTAAGGAAAAGTCACTTCTATGAAAAAGTGGGACCCATCACTTAAAAATTCTAGAAAAGTTATAAATAGGAGTCCTCTCTCCTCATTTCTCACTTTTGCAACCACATTGAGTGTTAGAACAGTCTGCATTTGCAAGCTATGGCTTCCACCTCTGTACCTACTAAGAGTGCACGCCACAAGTTTCTAGAATTTTTGGAGGATTCAGATTACAAAGGTCAACATGACCTATATGATCTTCTCTCCAAGGTTCCTGACCTCCATGGAACCGTGCAAATGAATGCCGATGCTTTGGAGGAGCTACTTCAATATATGCAAGTTCATATATTGCGTTTCTCCATTGAAATACCACCATATGATGGAACTTGGGTTCCATGTGACCTTCTCACCTACATTCACAAAGGTGATGAGGCTTTTGCAAAACGATTGAAACGGTTCCAGGCAATTGCAGAGGAAGCAGTGCACCTTCTTGATGAAACTGTGCCACTTATAAGGAAATTGAATAGGAAACGCAAGATGGGTCCAAAATATCTTTCATTCATTGCTGCCACAATTTTCTTTGTGAATGAGGAACCAGAACCAATTCCTCATGAGATCCCTCATCTTCTTTCAGTGGTTCTTGTCGAGGGACAAGAATATTTGTTTTTACATGATGTAGAGAAGGCATTTGGGCTACGGCTTGATGAATGCCTAAGTTTGTTTTGTAATTTGTCAGAGTGTCCTTTGGATAGTACCTCTGAGTTGTTGGAGAAAAAGTGTTTGCCATTTGGTGACTCAGTGGCCGACACAATAAAATTGGTTTGCAATGACATACTCACAAGTGAACATGAACATATCACAGAAGAACAATTTAATAATGCACAAGGAAGGATATTGGAATCAAAAATTCCCTCCTCACCAGTAATCGAGCAGAGTGGGATGTCCCACTCCAGCATTAATTTACAACTTCAAGAGAGAGGAGAAGAAGAAGATAGAGTTCAGGATGTAAGTATCTTCAATTCATGTCATTCATTCTTACAAACACATGCAGCTACTAATCATAAAACTTTGTGCAGGAGGTGATTGAAGTCGACAAGTTTGCAGCAAGGAGCGGAGGTGATCGAGTGGCTCGTGGAGGTGGCTCATCCCTTGCAAACTACATTGGGAAACTTCCCAAAGACCATTTTGTAATTATCCATAAAGAGTTCAGTCCTCAGGGCCACTTCATGACATGGTGTCTAAAGGCCTTAAGTAAATTGCTTTGTTTATCAACCATTACACAGGGGAGTAATTGTATCTTTTTAGTTAAGAAATCCCTTGTAACTACAACCTTAGGTTCCAACTTCCGTGGAAAGGTCTTAGGCCAAATAGGTATATCTCTAGGTCTAGGTGTTAGAAATGTTGATCAAATAGCAAACTCAATTTTGACTTACACCCTACCCATGGCTTTGGAGCGTCGAAAGAGAGTCATTGAGAAACTCAAAGCCAATTGATGTAAACAATTGATTTAATATCAAATTTTCACTTTGCTTTATTTACAATTGTCTCAAGTATTTTTTTTTCAGTATATTATCTAAAATTCTTTTGGACCTGCATGTGATGTATTGATGTCATGTAGGGCATTGGGAGGACCTTTAGTTTCATTCTTTTGGACTCTTGATCATTGGGTAAGCCTCCATTAAGGTCTTCTAGGGCATTGGGAGGCCAAATAAGGCACTGCCACAGAACGCGGGAGAAGGCCCTGCAAAACGTTTGCAGGGCCTTCTCCCGCGTTTCTGTGGCAGTGCCTTATTTGGCCTCCCAATGCCCTAGAAGACCTTAATGGAGGCTTACCCAATGATCAAGAGTCCAAAAGAATGAAACTAAAGGTCCTGACATGCCCAAGGTTACCTTACATGAGACTCAACCTTCACTAGATGGATATTTTCAAGAATGCAAATGTTCTAAGTTTCAAAATGCTCTGCTCATATGTTTCAAAGGTATAGGGAGGTCAAAATTTGTTCATATTAACTACCCCTGAACTAGCTTTACTAGTCATGATCCCTCTTTCATATTTCAAAGGTTTTGTAGGGCATTAGGAGGCCAAATAAGGCCCTGCCACAGAAACGCGGGAGAAGGCCCTGCAAACATTTTGCAGGGCCTTCTCCCGCGTTTCTGTGGCAGGGCCTTATTTGGCCTCCTAATGCCCTACAAGACCTACATGACCTTTAAAAAAAAAAAAAAAAATCAGTACAGGGATATTATCACTAGATCAAAATGACAAGATAATAAAACAATCATTCATATATGAGAGATTATCACAAGAAAACACATGGAAATGTAAAATGACTACTCATGTTTCATTCTAAATAATGAGATTATAAATGGAATAGAGGAAAAGTGCTAATGTTTCATTGAAAATGGCAATATTTACAAAAAATCTCTTGTCCATAGAGATCAGTTACAAAACTTAGCTACGATCACCCCTAATTCTCCTAGCTAACTGTATGTCCTTCGGTTGTATAGTGACTCGCTTAGCATGGATGGCACACAGGTTGGAATCCTCTAGCATTGATATCAAAAATGCTTCAGCTGCCTCTTGTAAAGCTTCTAAAGCTAGAGCTTGGATCCTTAACCCTGCACAATACCTTTGTAACTCTTCTTTGACCACCCTTGCAAAGGGTCTTCTAGGTATGAGAAGCTCAGCTGTCTTTTGATAGTGCCTTATCTCTGCAAATGCCTTCGTATATCTTCTTCTTCGTTGTGGTGCTCTAGCTTGTGGTGGTGGTGGTCTTTGTTGGACATTTTCTTGTGGTCTTGGTTGGGGTGGTCTACGATGAGGTTGAAAGAATTTCTTCTTCCGTTGCACGCGTCTTGAGCTTTCTCCTTGTTCAGGATGTTGTTGCTGGCTTTGCTCTCTCTCTTGATCATTGGGTATGGCCCCCTGATTTGATGGTAGTGTCTTTCCCGCTACAGTAACCCTATGATTTGTAGGTATTTCTTCGTTACCCCATGGTGGCAATCTTTGACTCTCATCACTTGATTGTGAACCTTGTTGAGACACATCCTCATGCGATTCATCAAAATCATCATCAGAAACTACCTGTCTATGAGCACGCTCCTTCACCCTTGTTTTTGTTGGTCTCTTTGGTGATGGAGGCTCATCATATGATGATGGTGGTGATTGGGGTTGATTTACGGCCTTTTCCCTGGATTGCCCATGTTCCACTTGTTCATGCAACTGTTCACTCCCAGAGGTATGGCCACCACCTGTTTCGCGATGGGATGCAGAGTGCGAGACACTACGTCGCCTTTTGTGGTGATTCATCCATGGTGGCTTCTGAGTGCCTTGCACATAGGTAGGAAAGTTAATGGGATCCTTCCTTGCAGTTTGCTTTGTTCGTGCCATCCTCTATAGTGCTAGAATGTTGAAATGAGACAATGAGTCTCCTTTTATAATGTTTCACTTAAAAAGGTTCTGTTCACACCTGAATGGACAAAAAATAGTTTAAAAATTAAAAATTACCTGAAAAAATTGCAAACAAGAGATTAGTGTGTAGCAAACCTTATGAATTATTCAGAAAATGCCATGAATGTATTAAATGACTTCACTTCCATGATGAACCCTCTCGTGTTCTTGTAGCCCGCCATTGAGCATGACGTAAAGGTCCCAATGATGACTTCCATTTTTCACTAGCTAAGTTGTGTTGATGAAATCTTGCAAGTTTTGCAACTTTCGACTCCTTGGCTCGTTCCATTGCATATGTCCTTGAAAATGCAGTACGATAAAACCAATTAAACATCTCTTCCATATAGTTTGATTGCATTGCACCACCACCATGTCGTGTGTTCTTGAAGTAAACACCTCTAGCCTTGTAATGTGACTTCTCCATTCCTTGTGTACTAAAAATCTCCAATGAACCATATCGATGCATAAAAAATGCTCCATGTGCAAATAAAATATGCTGAAATGATATAAGTACATATAACACAATCTTATCAACAAGAAAATTGAAAAAATAAGAAAACTTACAATGTAATGTGTAATATTGCTCTCTCCCCAAGATAGGATGAAACACTTTGCAAACTCCATTAATGTATCTTGAAACAACTGACGGTCATTTTTGTTGGAGCTATTAAGACTCATTAAACCTACCAACTTATCTAAGCATGACCAAACCTTCTTTCGCCTATTACTAAGGTCAATTTGAGAATCATTATCAGTGGTGATCATGCACAAGTCTTTCCATAGCTCCCTGCATTCATTTTCCTTAGGGCTTACACCTGTTCTGAAAAATTTTCTTGCCTTCTTCCGTGTCACTGACACTTGTTGCAAACTATTTTGCGATTCACCAGGTTTTTTGACAACTAGAGTTACATTACCACCATGACAACCAATCAAATTAAGCAACTCTTCCAATTTTTTGATTGCTTGTACAGATTTATCAATTGGCTTCATGGAAAATGCATATTCTATGTGGAGCTTCAATAATCTATCAAATATTCTCATGAAAGCATGCAATGTGCAAAAGTGAACATTAACTAATGGAAATGGAATAATGGGATTCCAATCTTTATCTAATGTGTCACGGTTAGGTATTTCTAACATTGGACACCTTAACAAAGGTCTATCCCATTCCGTGGAAGTAGGTGCATCTATGTATTCATCTAAGCTAGATAGTACTTTTTGTTGTCCCTTTGTTACTTTGTAGCCTCGAGTACAAAATGGACATGGATAACGAGCAGATGCACCTTGCTTGCAACCTAACATGCATTTGATAGTTTTTAAATCCCCACCCAAGTGCCAATCTATCTCAAAATCACCAAAGTTTTCTATGTGGAGCTTTGCACCATGAATTTGAGAAAGTATTACTTTAGTGATCCATGGGGTCCTACTAAAAATCCATGAAAGAACATCATTGGACTCTTTAGGTACTTCAATAGCACCTAACCACCATATTTCTTTCTCGGATTGAACACTATATGTAGACTTAGAGCTAGAGTTACAACTTTCATCAGATATGGCATTTCTCATAGCTTCATTCATGAGTGTCAAACTCAATCTCTCCATTCGTCGTCCCTTTATAATCTGGCATTCATCTAACTTCAATATAAACTGTAATTTGGTATTACAATCTGCATAAATTAGCAAAATCTTTATAACATCAAAATACAATGTATATCAAGGTAACAATAGTGCACATACCTGGTATAGTAGATTTGTAAAATTGAACCATTGCCTGTTGAAGCCTCTCCAAATCCACGAATATGTTGTTGTACTTTGTGTAAGGAAATCCATTTCCAACTGCGCTTTTCAACTCTTTTTTGGATGTAGATAAATGATAAATAGACATAGGCATAATATCCTCTATATATAAGTAGTTTCCAAGAATACTAGTTATATCTTCATTGGACATTGACTTCTTTAGCGATACCTTGTAAGGAGATGGAAACATATTCTGTAAAATACCTTCTCTTTCTAATGAATGCTTCAAAAGGTTGTACAATGCACTGTATCCTTTAGTACTAATTCCTGCTTCATCACATACCATCTGCACGTCTCTAGGAGTGATAATATCTTGTAACTTTTTTGTGAAATCTTTAATCACTTTCTTCTTGATTAGGTTTCCTATCCGTGACTCCAATACTAACCACCTACTTGTTGGTCAAACAAGAATTTAATAACTTGAATTGATCCTCTGTTGTTGATGATGCATTAACATCTTCAACGAATGACCTACATAACAAGAAATATATATATATATATATATATATATATACATATAAAAGTTGACAATCGTTGACAATAACCTAAGAGCCCAGCTTTACCGGCACCGATGAACTGAAGTAAAGTTGAGAGGTTATGGAATGTTGGATGGTAAGAAGACATTGGATCAGGAGGGTATAATGAACCATGAGTCCAAAGATCAATACTCTTTTCTCCAGCTTCACGACGCTCATTTTGAGAGTTCACATCATTGTTGCATTGTGTATTTGGAGCAAACTCTCTGGGCACACGAACATGGATACTTGTTGATGCTGGGGCATGAGGACGTCCTAATGTGAGGTTTGTAATAGGTGTCAACACCATCTTTTCCAACAATTAAACAATACTGAGAAAGAGACCAGAAATTTGTTTGGAAGAGATGCTAGAGCATGATTTTCTCAAGAAAAGTTTGTTTTCTTGGATGAGGATGGGTCACAGTGTGTTTTTCCACTGAGAATAGCCAAAAATGTTGAAATTTTGAAAAAGTCATTTTTTGGGTGAAGAGTAGTTACGGATTTGATGATGTGGCACTCTACTTTTGGAGGGATTTTAAAAATATTGCTTTTTCAAAAGGAAAATTAAAAACTAAACTCAAAAAAGGTCACTTCTGACATATATATTAAAAAATGAGCCCTTTCAAGTAAATAAACACTGAAATTGAGACTTAAAAAAAAAAAAAAATCATTTTTTTATTCCCATACATGCTCGAGTTTGATGATGTGGAAAGTAGATTCCCTTTCTCTCTCTCTAAAAGAAGAGAGAGAGGAGCCTAGTAAGCCTTAAAAAAAGCCTACTCCAGCCTACTAAAAAGTGCCCTATTAAATGCACTTTGTCCCCTTAGACAACAGCAAAATGAGGCTTAATCCCTGAAAATTAGGGATCCTTACAAGGCCCATGCAGGGTTCACCCTTTTTCCTAATGACAAGTCACTCATGGAGATGGTGAGGTGTATGGTCAAAAGTCAGGCTTTACCACATAACTTCTAGCTTGAGGCTATTATGTGTGTAGCATATGTACTTAATAGGTGTCCCACTAAAGCATTGCACTCTATCACTCCATATGAGGCTTGGCATGGTCATAAGCCATTTGTTGCTCATCTGTGTGTCTTTGGCTGTCTGGCATATGCATTAGTACCTAAACAACAACATAGGAAATTGGATGATAAAGTAGTGAAATATATTTTGGTTGGGTAGAGTTCTAAAAGCAAAGGCTATGATCTGTATCATACATAGACTAAATGCATTTTGGTTCATTGTGATGTTGTTTTTGTGGAAGATGCAATTCAGCCATTAGTTTCATGTACTAGGGAGACTTTTATTAGCTCTAGAGATGTGTATGACACTTTGCTGCCTCTTTTTATAGGTGGATAGTCAAGTGTGTTGATATATTTAGGTAGTGATGTGTGTGAACACTCTAGGACCGCCGGGGCACTTTTTTCCTCTTTAGGAGGTTTTTTTCCCTCGGCTTGTATGTACGCCTATTGCCCTAATGGGCTACTTATCTTTGTACATTCTCTAGTAATATATTCAGTCTTGTGTGTTGTGCTCCAAGCTTCTTCTTCTTCCTTGTGTTGTTTGCATGCTTTCGCAGACGTCTAACTCCAACAAAGTGGTGGTCCAAATGAGGCAATTTCGCAATGTCTACAAGTTTCATGTAATTGGTATCAGAGCATGTCACCACTTCATCTAGGACGTCGTCGACACTCCTCCGGTTGCAGTCTCAGATTCGCACGAAATTTGGTGAGCATACTCAGGGTGTTTCAGAGATCAAAACAACTTCGTTGTGGAGTGCCGAAATCGCGATTTGAGCTCGTTTCGGCCTCTAAATGCACTATCACAGCGCTTGTGCATGCTATTTTGTCTTTTTGTGCCAAAGGTATATATTTGTTTCAATTCGCCAGTATAAGCGTCTCAAAGTCTGCTACAAGTTTAGTAGAACTCGTCTGGGCAGTTCTGTTCAACTTTTTGAGATACAGTCAATTTTTTGCATCAAGGTATTTTAGTCACCGGTAATGGCTGAAAGCAGTGATGTATTCTGTATGTTGGTTGTTGAGGATAAGTTGGATGGTACCAAGTACCCATTATGGGCTTATATGATGCGACATGTATTGGTTGCAAAAGGACTGTGGAACATTGTGGAGGGTGTTGAAAGACATCCTGTTACACCTGCGAATACAGCTACTGCAAATACAGGTGCTGAAGTTGACGGAGATGGTGTCGAAGATGATATTCTACAGACTCCTGTTCATGCTGCTGTTTCTGTTCCACCTACTGTAGAGCAAATTCATTGGGATGGTAGAAATGCTCAAGCACATGCATTTATAGCTTTGTCTGTCAAACGTGCTATTATTCCTCACATTCGCTCTTGTAGAACAACAAACGATGCTTGGGATACACTTACCACATTGTACCAGGCTAGGAATGAGGCCTGTGTTGCTTACCTCCGAAAACAGTTGGAGAGTGAGCACATGAATGAAGGTGATTCTATGGAAAGTTTTCTAACAAAGATCAAAGACTTGAAGGAACAGTTGATTTCTACTGATGAGGTTATACCAGATAGCTCACTTGTGCAGACCATTCTGAATGGTCCTCCTGATTCATATAAGAGTTTTGCTTCTACTCTTCGATTGATGATGAAAGGCAATCCAAATGCCTTGTCATTTGAGGAGTTAGTCTCTGTTCTGTTACAGGAAGATCAATCTAGGCAAAATAGGTCCATTATGCGTATTGCATATCAAGCTTTCGTGGCTAGTCAGAAGGGCAAAGGAAAATGGAGCTCTTCTACTAGTAAGCAGAAATCTGCAAATGCTGCACATTCGAAGAACCAGGATAAAGATGAGAAGAAATCAAAAAAGTAGAAATTGTTTTGTAAGTACTGTAAATGGAATGATCATATCATAAAGAACTGTCCAAAACTGGCTGCAAAAGAGGCAAAGAAAAAGGAGGCTGGAATGGTTGTTGCAGAAGCCTCTACACCAAAAATAGAGTATGCTAATCTTGTGCAGGAAGAAGAATGGGCGTTTACTACTGTTTGCAGTTTTGACCCATCTTCTCATGAGGAGTGCATGTCTGCAGTGGACTCAAATGTTTGGTACTTTGATAGTGGGGCGACCAAACATATTACCTCGTAGCGTAGTTTCTTCTCTTCACTAGAGCCTGCCCCTACAGGGAATACTATCACATGCGCCAACAACTCCTCTTATCCTGTTATGGGAGTTTGTAAGATCATTCTGACTACTGCTGATGGTAGTTCTTTCACCTTGTCAGATGCTTTATTTGTGCCAGGGATCAAGAAGAATCTGTTATCAGTTTCTGCATTAGCCAAGATTGGCTTGGTTGTGAAATTTGTTGATGACAGATGTACAGTTCATGATCTGTCAAATGGCGATGTTATTATTGCTTCTAGCATTTTATGTCGTGGGTTGTATAAGCTCATAGACTATGAAAGATCTGTGAATGATTCGGCATGTGCAGTTCATGATTCTCAGGCTATGTCAGATGCAAAGCTTTGGCATGTACGCTTTGGTCATCTGAATTTTGCTAGTTTGCTACACCTGCAGAAATCTGATATGGTGTCTTCTTTGCCCAAGCTTGAGGCACCTAGAAAACATGTATGTGAAGGCTGTATTTTGGGCAAAATGCAGCGTTCCTCCTTTCCAAAAGATGGTTCAGTTCAGGCTACACAGAAATTACAGCTTGTACATAGTGATGTGTGTGGTCCTATGCAGACACCTTCTTTTGGAAACTATCTTTACTTCGTGAATTTCATTGATGATTTTTCTAGGCATGCATGGGTATATCCATTGAAGCCAAAGTCCGAAGTGTTTTTGTGCTTCAAACAATTTTTTGTTTTGGTTGAAAATCTATCAGGATGTAAAATGGGCACCCTCCGTTCTGATCGAGGGGGGGAATATATGTCTTCTGATTTTAATGCAGCTCTGGCTGATCGTGGGATAAAACACCAGTGTACAGTGTCGTATACACCTCAACAAAATGGAGTTGCTGAACGGAAGAACAGGTTACTCATGGAGATGGTGAGGTGTATGGTCAAGAGTCAGGCTTTACCACATAGTTTTTGATTTGAGGCTGTCATGTGTGCAGCATATGTACTTAATAGGTGTCCCACTAAAGTGATGCAGTCTATCACTCTAAATGAGGCTTGGCATGATCGCAAGCCATATGTTGCTCATCTGCGGGTTTTTGGTTGTTTGGCATATGCACTAGTGCCTGAACAACATCGCAGAAAATTGGATGATAAGGCAGTAAAATGTATTTTTGTTGGGTACAGTTCTGAAAGTAAAGGCTATCGTGTGTCTCATCCACAGACTAAATGCATTCTGGTTAGCCATGATGTTTTTGTGGAAGATGCTATTCAACCATTTCTTTCATGTACTAAGGAGAAATCTGTTAGCTCCAAAGACATGTATGATACTTTGATGCCTCTTTTTATAGGTGGACAGTCTACTGTTGGTCTTAATGAGGCAACTTCTCATCCTTTCAGGTTTCATGTAATGATGCAGATCATCCCATTTCTGATGCAGATTTACATGATGCACTTGTTGATGAGAGAGCTAATATTGAGGAGGCAAAAACTATGCCAAAATGGCTAGTGCAGACTTTGTGTGACAACAAATTAGATGCACCTTTGTCATATCGTACTCGTTCAGGATCTCATAGTACCTCCTTTGCATCAGATTGCTATGCTATGGCTACATCTAGTCTCTATGATGAGAATGAGCCTGTTTCTTTTGATGAAGCACAAAATTCAGAAAATTGGATGGCTGCTATGCAATCTGAATATGATGCTATAATGAAGAATGGTACTTGGTCTTTATGTGACTTGCCTCTTGGCAAGAAAGCCATTGGTACTAAGTGGGTATACAAGCTGAAGCGTAAACATGATGGTACAGTTGACATGTATAAGGCTAGGCTTGTTGCAAAGGGTTATGCACAGGAAGGAGCCATTGATTTTGATGAGACCTTTGCACCCACATGTCGTATGACTACTGTTCGGAGCATCTGTGCACTTGCAGCCCATCATGGTTGGAGTGTACATTAGTTGGACATTAAAACTGCATTTCTGAATGGTGACTTGCATGAAGAAATGTATGTTTTTCAGCCCCGTGGTTTTGTGCAGAAAGGGCATGAAAACCAGGTGTGCAGGTTAAAGAAGGCATTATATGGTTTAAAGCAAGCACCACGTGCTTGGTATGAGAAGATACATGCCTATCTGGTTGCACATGGTTTTGTGAACAGTCCAACTGAGAGCACCTTATATGTTAAGCGTGCTAATGATGTGCTTCTGATCATTGTTGTCTATGTTGATGACATGCTGCTCACTAGTCCTATTGAGAAGCATATTGTTGATTTTAAGGCTGATTTGCATGCCTCATTTGAGATGTCTGATTTGGGGCATTTGCATCACTATTTGGGCATTCAGTTTATGCAAGTTGATGGTGGATTGGCTTTGTGTCAAATGAAATGTATTGACACATTATTGCAGCATTTTGGCCTTGAAGACTGTAAGCCTATTGCCACTCCTATGGAGACATGTTTACGATTGAGTCTTCACGATGATGTAGATGCATTTGATGCTGTCCTCTATCACCAGGCTATTGGATGCCTGATTTACTTATGCATTACTCGGCCAGATATTCAGTTTACTGTCTCACAGATGAACAGGTTTATGCATTGCCCAGGTGTCAAGCATTGGTAGGCGGTTAATCGCATCTTTTGCTACTTGAGTGGTACTCGGCTACTTGGGTTGTTTTATCCCAAAGGGGGATCACTACCGCCATATTTGCATGCTTTTTCTGACTAAGACTGGGCTGGTTGCTATGACACTCATGTGTCCACTAGTGGCTTTTGCTTCATGCTTGGTAGCTCATGTATATCTTGGTTGAGCAAGAAGCAGCCTACTGTGGCCACTTCTAGTTGTGAGGCTGAGTATAGGGCAGCTTTCACAGCTACTGTTGACTGTGTGTGGCTCAGACGCCTTATGGCTGATTTGGGTGTTGGTCAGTCCTCTACCACCACCATCTTCATTGATAGTTAGAGCACATTGGCAGTTGCAAGGAACCCTGTGTTCCATACTCGCACTAAGCACATTGAGGTGCATTATCATTATGTCAGGGAGAGGTTCTCTGCTGGGGAGATCAGCTTGGCATATGTGCCCACACAAGAGACATTGCAGACCTTTTCACGAAGGCTCTGCCTAGGGAGAAGTTTGAAGCTTTCCACAAAGCTTTGGGCTTACTTCCTTTCGTGCAGTGATTTACACATAGCTTGGCACTTCCTTATACATGAGTGCCAACTCCTTGTTCACCGCATCACTCCCAGGGGGGATTTGTTGATATATTTAGGTAGTGATGTGTGTGAACACTCTAGGACCGCCGAGGCACTTTTTTCCCTCTTTAGGAGGTTTTTTTTCCCCGGCTTGTATATATGCCTATTGCCCTAATGGGCTACTTATCTTTGTACATTCTCTAGTAATATATTCAGTCTTGTGTGTTGTGCTCCAAGCTTCTTCTTCTTCCTTATGTTGTTTGCATGCTTTCGCAGACGTCTAACTCCAACAAAGTGGTGGTCCAAATGAGGCAATTTCGCAATGTCTACAAGTTTCATGTAATGATGCAGATCATCACATTTCTGATGCAAATCTACATGGTGCACTTGTTGATAAGAGGGCTCACATAGAGTTCTTGTTGGTGCAGGACAATCACCAACTGATGATTTGGATAAGTTTTGAAGTCAAAAATTAAAGTAAAAATCAAAATCTGAGCCTTGAAGATGAGTGCATGATCAGAAGATGAAGACTTGTATATACATGTACATTAAGCTTGTAATTAGTTCACTTATGTCTTTGTAATGGTGACGAGTATGTACATATATGCCTATATATACTAGTATAGAGTGAGGACATATAGAAGAGAACAAACATAGAACAAGAATAGATGAGTAGAAGAAGAAAAAGTATGATGAATGTATGAGATTAATCAATTAGATGTTTTCCATGAGAATAGAAGAAAACTTCTGAAATTTGTGTCGCGATCTTTTCTCGATCTCTCCTTGTGTGCTTGACCATTTTTGAAATCCTTTTGTAGATCTCTAAGTCCATACTTAATGCATCCATGAGCAAGATTTGAGATTCTAATTGTAATCAGGCTGAGAGAATTGTAAGCAGGAACATTTGTATGTGAAGAAGTGATAAGTGTCTTCTGAAACAGACGTAATCTCGATGATCAAAGTTTTGATCAGATCTCCCTCCATAGTGTAAAGTTTTGAGCAAGTAAGCACTCATTCTTTAAGTTGAAAGGTAAGCTACTTGTGGCTAAAAGCATTTGAATAAGCGGGGTCTAGTTTGGGAGAACCATGCATTAGAAGTTGCAGGTGTCAAAGTCGACTACACAGAAGAATAGTTTCAAACATGTTGGAGATAGATGTCTGCAGAAGCACACGAATAGCACAAGGAGGAAGAAGAAGCTTGGGGCATAAACACACAATACTGAATGTATTACTAGAGAATGTACAAAGATAAGTAGCCCATTAGGGCAATAGGCATATATACAAGCCGGGGGGAAAAAACCTCCTAAAGAGGGAAAAAAGTGGCCTGGCGGTCCTAGTGTGTTCACACACATCACTACCTAAATATATCAACAAATCCCCCCTGGGAGTGATGCGGTGAACAAGGAGCTAGCACTCATGTATAAGGAAGTGCCAAGCTATGTGGAAATCACTCCACAAAAGGAAGTAAGCCCAAAGCTTTGCGGAAGGGTTCAAACTTCTCCCTAGGCAGAGCCTTCGTGAAAAGGTCTGCTATGTTCTCCTGCGTGGGCACATATGCCAAGTTGATCTCCCCAGTAGAGAAACTCTCCCTGACATAGTGATAATGCACCTCAATGTGCTTAGTGCAAGCATGGAACACAAGGTTCCTCGCAACTGCCAATGCGCTCTGACTGTCAGTGAAGATGGTGGTGGCAGAAGACTGGCCAACACCCAAATCAGCCATAAGGCGTCTGAGCCACACACACTCAACAGTCGTTGTGAAAGCTGCCCTATACTCAGCCTCACAACTGGAAGTGGCCACAGTAGGCTGCTTCTTGCTCAACCAAGATATACATGAGCTACCAAGCATGAAGCAAAAGCCACTGGTGGACACACGAGTGTCATAGCAACCAGCCCAATCTGAGTTAGAAAAAGCATGCAAATCTGGCGGTAGTAATCCCCCCTTGGGATAAAACAACCCAAGTAGCCGAGTACCACTCAAGTAGCGAAAGATGCGCTTAACCGCCTTCCAATGCGTGACTCCTGGGCAATGCATAAACCTGCTCATCTGTGAGACAACAAACTGAATATCTGGCCGAGTAATGCATAAGTAAATCAAGCATCCAACAGCCTGCTGATAGAGAACAGCATCAAATGCATCTCCATCATCATGAAGACTCAATCGTAAACCTGTCTCCATAGGAGTGGCAATAGGCTTACAGTCTTCAAGGCCAAAACGTTGCAATAATGTGTCAATATATTTCGTTTGACACAAAGCCATTCCACCATCAACTTGCATAAACTGAATGCCCAAATAGTGATGCAAATGCCCCAAATCAGACATCTCAAATGAGGCATGCAAATCAGCCTTGAAATCAGCAATATGCTTCTCAATAGGACCAATGAGCAGCATGTCATCAACATAGACAACAATGATCAGAAGCACATCATTAGCACGCTTAACATATAAGGTGCTTTCAGTTGGACTGTTCTCAAAACCATGTGCAACCAGATAGGCATGTATCTTCTCATACCAAGCACGTGGTGCTTGCTTTAAACCATATAATGTCTTCTTTAACCTGCACACCTGGTTTTCATGCCCTTTCTGCACAAAGCCACGGGGCTGAAAAACATACACTTCTTCATGCAAGTCACCATTCAGAAATGCTGTTTTAATGTCCAACTGATGTACATTCCAAGCATGATGGGCTGCAAGTGCACAAATGCTCCGAACAGCAGTCATACGGCATGTAGGTGCAAAGGTGTCATCAAAATCAATGCCTCTTTCCTGCACATAACCCTTTGCAACAAGCCTAGCCTTATACCTGTCAACTGTACCATCAGGTTTACGCTTCAGCTTGTATACCCACTTAGTGCCAATGGCCTTCTTGCCAGGAGGCAAGTCACATAAAGACCATGTACCATTCTTCATTATAGCATCATATTCAGATTGCATAGCAGCCATCCAATTTTCTGAATTCTGTGCTTCATCAAAAGAAATAGGTTCATTCTCATCACAGAGACTAGACACAGCCATAGCATAGCAATCTGATGCAAAGAAGGCACTATGAGAGCCTGAACGAGTACGATATGACAAAGGTGCATCTAATTTGCTGTCACGCAAAGTCTGCACCAGCCATTTTGGCATAGTTTTTGCCTGCTCAATATCAGCTCTCTCATCAACAAGTGCATCATGTAAATTTGCATCAGAAATAGAATGATCTGCATCATCATTGAAACCTGCAAAGGCTGAGAAGTTGCCTCATTAGGACCAGCACTAGACTGTCCACCTGTAAAAAGAGGCATCAAAGTATCATACATGTCTTTGGAGCTAACAGATGTCTCCTTAGTACATGAAAGCAATGGCTGAATAGCATCTTCCACAAAGACAACATCACGGCTAACCAGAATGCGTTTAGTCTATGGATGATACAGACGATAGCCTTTACTTTCAGAACTGTACCCAACAAAAATACATTTTAGTACCTTATCATCTAATTTTCCGCGATGTTGTTCAGGCACTAGTGCATATGCCAAACAACCAAAAACACGCAGATGAGCAACAGATGGCTTGCGGTCATGCCAAGCCTCATATGGAGTGATAGACTGCAGCGCTTTAGTGGGACACCTGTTAAGTACATATGCTGCACACATGACAGCCTCAAGCCAGAAACTATGAGGTAAAGCCTGACTCTTGACCATGCACCTCGCCATCTCCATGAGTGACCTGTTCTTTCGTTCAGCAACTCCATTCTGTTGAGGTGTATACGGCACTGTACACTGGTGTTTTATCCCACGTTCAGCCAGAAATGCATTAAAATTGGAAGACATATATTCCCCCCCTCGATCAGAACGGAGGGTGCCCATTTTACATGCTGACAGATTTTCAGCCAAAACCAAAAATTGTTTGAAGCACATGAACACTTCGGACTTTGCTTTGAGTGGATATACCCATGCATGCCTGGAAAAAGCATCAATGAAAGTCACGAAGTAAAGGTAATTTCCAAAAGAGGGTGTCTGCATAGGACCACAAACATCACTATGTACAAGCTGCAATTTCTGCATAGCCCGAACTGAACCATCTTTTGGAAAGGATGAACGCTCAATTTTGCCCAAAATACAGCCTTCACAAACATGTTTTCCAGGTGCCTCAAGTTTGGGCAAAGAGGACACCATTTCATATTTCTGCAGGCATAGCAAACTAGCAAAATTCAGATGACCAAAGCGTGCATGCCAAAGCTTTGCATCTGACATAGCCTGAGAATCATAAACTGCACATGCCAAATCATTCACAGATCTTTCATAGTCTATGAGCTTATACAACCCACGACATAAAATGCCAGAAGCAATAATCACATCGCCATTTGATAGATCATGAACTGTACACCTGTCATCAACAAATTTCACAACCAAGCCGATCTTGGCTAATGCAGAAACTGATAACAGGTTCTTCTTGATCCCTGGCACAAATAAAGCATCTGACAAAGTGAAAGAACTACCATCAGTAGTAGTCAAAATGATCTTACCAACTCCCATAACAGGATAAGAGGAGTTGTTGGCGCATGTAACAGTATTCCCTGTAGGGGCAGGCTCGAGTGAAGAGAAGAAACTGCGCTGCGAGGTAATATGTTTGGTCACCCCACTGTCAAAATACCAAACATCTAAGTGTACTACAGACATGCACTGCTCATGAGAAGATGGGTCAAAACTGCAGACAGTAGTAAACGCCCATTCTTCTTCCTGCACAAGATTTGCAGACTCTCTTTTTGGTGTAGAGGCCTCTGCAACAACCATTCCAGCCTCTTTGTTCTTTGCCTCTTTAGTAGCCAGTTTTGGACAGTTCTTTATGATATGATCATTCCCTTTACAGTACTTACAAAACAATTTCTGCTTTTCTGATTTCTTCTCATCTTTATCTTCCTATTGCCCTAATGGGCTACTTATCTTTGTACATTCTCTAGTAATACATTCAGTATTGTGTGTTTATGCTCCAAGCTTCTTCTTCCTCCTTGTGCTGTTCGCGTGCTTCTGCAGACATCTATCTCCAACAATTGGTATCAAAGTAGGTCATCGCTTCATCTAGGGCGCCGTCGACACTCCTTTGTTTGCAATCTCAAAATCGTACGAATTTTGGTGAGCATACTCAAGGTGTTTTCGAGATCAAAATAGCTTTGCTTTGTGGTGTCGAAATCGCGATCTGAGCTCGTTTCGGCCTCCGAACGCACTATCATAGTGCTTGTGCAAGCTATTTCGTCTTTTTGTGCCAAAGGTATATACCAGTTTCTATTCGCCAATTTAAGCGAATAGAAACTCAAAGTCTCAAAGTCTGCTACCGGTCTAGCAGAACTCATCTGGGTAGTTCCGTTCAACTTTTTGAGATATAATCGTTTTTCTGCATCAAGGTATTTTAGTCACCGGCCATGGCTGAAAGCAGTGATGTATTCCGTATGTTGGCTGTTGAGGATAAGTTGGATGGTACCAACTACCCATTATGGGCTTATATGATGCGACATGTATTGGTTGCAAAAAGACTGTGGAACATTGTGCAGGGTGTTGAAAGACGTCCTGTTACACCTGTAACAACAGGTACTGCAAATACAGGTGCTGGAGCTGATGAAGATGGTGTCGAAGATAATATTCCGCAGATTCCTATTCGTGCTGCTGTTTCTGTTGCACCTACTGCAGAGCAGATTCGTTGGGATGGCAGAGGTGCCCAGGCACATGCATTGATAGCTTTGTCTGTCAAACGTGCCATTATTCCTCATATTCGCTCTTGCAGAATAGCTAGGGATGCTTGGGATACACTTACCCCATTGTACCAAGCTAGGAATGAGGCTTGTGTTGCTTACCTCCGAAAATAGTTGGAGAGTGAGCACATGAATGAAGGTGATTCTATGGACTGTTTCCTAACAAAGATCAAAGATTTGAAGGAACAGTTGATTTCTACTGATGAGGTTATACCAGATAGCTCACTTGTGCAAACCGTTCTGAATGGTCTTCCTGATTCATATCAGAGGTTTGCTTCTACTCTTCGGTTGATGATGAAAGGTAATCCGAATGCCTAATCATTTGAGGAGTTAGTCTCTGTTCTGTTGCAGGAAGATCAGTCCAGGCAGAACAGGTCCATTATGCGAGTTGCAGATCAAGCTTTCCTGGCTAGTCAGAAGGGCAAAGGAAAATGGAGCTCTTCAACTAGTAAGCAGAAATCTGCTAATTCTGCATATTCGAAGAAGAAGCTTGGAGCATAAACACACAATACTGAATGTATTACTAGAGAATGTCCAAAGATAAGTAGCCCATTAGGGCAATAGGCATATATACAAGCCGGGGGAAAAAAACCTCCTAAAGAGGGAAAAAAGTGCCCTGGCAGTCCTAGTGTGTTCACACACATCACTACCTAAATATATCAACAAAACATAGGTACATTGTTTGAAGGAAATCTCAAGATCTCTTGATTCTTTTGAAGAGTTTTAACTTGGAGAAGGTGCATAAAGTTTAGGAGTCACGTTATCTAAAGTTTCATTAAAAACTTTACACATTTGATCAGTCAATGAGTGAATTAAGTGCAATAGACTTTTCTATGTAATGAGTTTCTTCATAGTTGACTCAAGTCTTGATAATTTGACAATAGATTTCCAAAATTGGTTGTGTTTATGAGTTGTTCTTAAATCAAGGATAACTGGTTCTCTTGGAGATTAATAATCTCCATCAGTGGTATTAGAGCAGGAGTCATCAGATTTGAAGAAAAGGAGGACCTTAACTATTGCAGATATACAAAAATTAATCTTTGAAGGTTCAAAAGGTGAAAGTTTGAAGTGAAAGCTAGAGAAGGAGGCCTGAAAGGTATCGAGAGGATCAAAACAAACTATATTCAAATTAAAGGTACATTAATTATTCACAAAGCTTGAAGAATCTATTACACAGGTGAAGAAAGGATGGGAGATTCTCTTCAGATAGAAAAATTGGATAGAGAAAACTATCCTGCTTGGTCAACGAGGATGGAAGCTCATCTTATGCACAAAGATCTGATAGGATATATCATAGGTGAAGAAGAAAAACCAGAATTTAAGGATCCTAGTGTTCCAACTAGGGAAGAGCTCTTAGATTTGAAGACATGGATGAAGAAGGATGCTCAAGCAAGGAGCATTATCTACATGGGAGTCAATGATTACTTGCTACCTCACATTAGAGGACTCGAAAGTGCAAGTGACATATGGAGTGCTTTGGAGGAGCATTTCCAAAACACTACAAAGTCAAGGAAGGCATCTTTATGGGCATAATTCACAACATTCAAGAAGAAGGCTTCTCAATCTATTTCTGATTATGTAGCAAGGATGAATGATATTGTAGATGCATTAGGAGCAATTGATGAAGACATTGAAGAGGACAAATTGATAAGACAAATTCTCACATATTTGAGAGGAGATGAGAAGTGGAAGCCATTCATTCTATCCACTAAACTGTCACTAGATCATTTCACTCCTGATTTGAATCAATTGCTAGGACAGATGCTAACCTTTGAGCAGGATATCAAAGGTGATGTTGATAAGAGTACAGGTCAAGCAACGTATTCAAAGGATAAGAAGAATATTAACAAAGGCAAGCAACAAGTCAATGAAGATCAAGGCGCTATGAGTCAAGCTAACTTCCTAAGAGGAAGAGGAGGTGGCAAAGGAAGAGGAAGAGGTAGATGCAATAAAGATGGTGTCAACGCTTGCTGGATTTGTGGTAGGACTGATCATTTAGCTCATGAATGTTGGTATTATAATTAGAACAGTGGAGGATATAATCAGAACTCTAATTCAAGAGGAAGAGGTGGTAGAAATCAAAGAAGTAATTTCAGAGGTAGAGGCAGTAGAGGTTTCTTTGGAAGAAATGCAGGAAGAGGCTTTCAAAGTCAATCCTACAATAACACCTACTACAATTATGCTTCAGATCAGAAAGAGGATTCAACCTTAATTATGAATGCAACATGTGAAAGACCAAGTGAAGATCAAAGAGTTTTCTACATTGACTGAGGGTGTAGCAATCACCTGAGTGGCAACATAGCTTTGATGACTGATTTGGAGAATAAGTTGAGTAATCATATAATCCAAATAGGTGATAACACAAAGCACAATGTGAAGTCCATTGGATTAGTAAAGGCCAAGGATGGAAGCACTCTTTTGAGTAAGGTTTTGTATGTCCCTACAATTCCAAAGAATTTCATAAGTGTGGGGCGAATTGTAGAGAAAGGATATGAAGTAAGGTTCACTAATGTGAATGACTAGGCCACTATATGTTTTATTAAAGAACATATACAAAGAAGTGTCCAATGGCCATTTGGCCTTTCACATGGACACTAACGATAACAATCTCCCACTAAATGCCAATATGACCAAAGTAACCATGGGAGAAAAAATAAAGAATGATAAAGAATACTTGAGTGTCAGTATACAAACTATACCTCCCACCTGATGGGCATGTTACACAGTATACAAATGACTGTGTAAGATCATTAATCAAGTAACCCCCATCAAGTGACAACAATGTCGAAAGCTAT
Organism: Ceratopteris richardii; assembly: GCA_020310875.1. NCBI lineage: Eukaryota > Viridiplantae > Streptophyta > Polypodiopsida > Polypodiales > Pteridaceae > Ceratopteris > Ceratopteris richardii. The sequence continues at coordinate 59,671,826 of CM035414.1, forward strand.
CCTATGGTAGAGCTTTAGTCAAAGCATCTGCAACATTATCTCGAGTGTGAAGCTTCTCAAGAATAATGCGCCCAGTGGCTAAGAAATCTCGAATGAAGTGATACCTCACCTTAATGTGCTTCGTCTTTGCATGATAGACCAGATTCTTAGCCAAAGCAATGACACTCTGACTATCACTGAGAAAACGAGGTACATGGTGAGGTAAACCCATATCACAAGCAAGATGAGAAAGCCACAAGGCGTCCTTACATGCCTCACTTGTTGCAACATACTTTGCTTCTGTGGTGGAAACAGTTGTACATTCTTGAAGATGAGATCTCCAAAAGATAGCACCTCCAACAAAATGAAAAATGTACCCTAATGTAGACTTACGATTGTCTACACAACCAACATAGTCAGAATCTGTGTAACCAATAATGCATGCTTTCCCTCTACCTAAGCATAGACACTTGTCCTTGGTGCCACTCGGATATCTTAAAAGCATCTTGACTGCTTCCCAATGTTTCTTGCTAGGATTAGACATATATCTGCTCAAAACTCCCATTGCAAATGCAATGTCTAGTCTCATAGCTACCATAGCATACATGAGACTACCAATAGTAGACTGATAGGGAATTTTGGTCATGAACTCCTTTTCCTCATCTGATTTGGGGAAGTCATCCTTGCTCAATTTCACATATGTGGGTAAAGGTGTACTCAATGCCTTTCCACCCTGCATATTGAACCTGTGAAGTACTTTGGATATGTACTCACTTTGAGACAAGTATGTGCATCTTTTGCTCCTATCACGAGTAATGTGCATGCCAAGAATATGTTTGGCATCCCCCAAATCCTTCATATCAAATGTCTGACTCAAGTTCTTTTTGAGAATTGACAAATTATAAGAGGACTTCCCACCAATGAGCATATCATCGACATAAAGTATCAAGCATATCAAGCTGCCATCTGAGCATCTGTTAGCATAACAAAATCTAAACCTGGAACATATCTATCAGGTGGATGTGAGACACGTGTAGAATGTCTCAATGGTTGTTGAATAGGAATATGTGCAGACTGATATGAATGGACATTCTCTTGAACATCCCTATGTGCATCATTTTTATGCATGCTAAATAGAGGACTAGTATCCTCAAACAACAATCTTCTCACTTCAACCTCTGTAATGAGCTGTTTATGTATCTTAGACTCATTGAAAATGACATCACTACTTCTGACCACTGACCATGTTTCAAGTTCCCATAAGCGATATCCAAATTGTTCTTCTCGACCATATCCAAGAAAAATGCATTCCTTTGACTTTTGATCCAACTTTTGTCTAAGATTCTTTGGTATATGAACATATGCTTCACACCCAAAAACTCAAAGATGATCATAATATGGTGGCTTCCCTGTCCATAACTCTTGTGCCACTTTCAAACCTTTGGTAGTACTAGGTGAAAGGTTAATCACATGAACTATAGTCAATATTGCTTCTGCCCAAAAACCTTGTGAGAGGTTTGCATGATGCAACATAGAGACTACTCTATCTTGAATAGTTCTATTCATCCTCTCAGCTACACCATTTTGTACTGGGGGATAAGGAGCAGTAGACTCTCTACGAATCCCTCTAGACTGACAAAAAAGGTTGAATTCATGTGAGGTATGCTCACTCCCATTATCTCAACGTAAAGCCTTAATCTTAGTTCCTTTTTCAGTCTCAACTGAAGCAAGCCATTTTTTGAAAGTAGAGAATACCTCATCCTTCGATTTGATAGGATATACCCAAACTTTTCTAGTAGCATCATGTATGAAAGTGACAAAGTAAAGAGAACCACCTAAGGACCTAGTTAGCATAGGACCACACACATCTGTATGAATAAGATCTAAAGGCTGAATTGAAGAGTCAATGTGCATTCTATGCACATTTCTAGTTTGCTTTCCATATTGACAATGCTCACAAAATAAAAAATCGGAGAAAGCTAACACAGGTAAGTAGCCTGAACAAGAAAGATTTTCCATTCCACTACAAGATGTATGGCCCAAACGACCATGCCAAATACAAGCCATAGGTTGCTCAATAACAGCTAACAAGTGTTCTTTCTATGATACAAATAAAGGATAAAGTGAACTTTGCTTCCTTTTGCAATAACCATATTGCCCTTTGATATGCGAAAGGACTAAGCATAGAAGACCACCTTGTAACCAAGGTCATCAAGTTGACCAACCTAGCTTCCAATGCACCTTAATTTTCAGTGCCCTCCTCAATCTTATTTCTCACCAGTACCTAAGACCACTCCCCTACAATCAACAAAACCTCCAACCCTTCAAAATACAATGATCGATGCTCAATGAAAGAGGCCCCATCTCACTTGCTAGCATTGTGGTGAGTGTGGTCATACTAAAACTAAATCTAGGTTCCGAACTAATAACATGAAGCTTGTTGGAGCTCAAGCAGACAACATGGAGGTGGTTCGTTAAGACATTTAACGTAATTGGATCCAAGAAGCATTGGAACAGGATCTAAGTACCTTGGATAATGAAATTTCTATTCATTCTTTACTTTACATGCAAGGTACTATTAATGGTAAAGTTGTTCATTATATTTTACATGATGATGGTAGTTCGCATGACTTTATTTCTCATGCACTAGTGAAAGATCTCCAATTAAACCCACTTCCATCTATGTATAAAGTTAAAGCTACATTTCAAGGAAATATATATAATTTTACAAGGGAAGTGCATAACGTTCAGATTTGTATAGATCCATATATAGATGAATGCACATTCTTAATTGCTCCTTTGTGGTCCTTTGATGTTATACTTGGTATGCCTTTTCATCATCATTATAATCCATGCATTGATTATCATACACACACCATGAGTTTTAAGTTTAACAATCAAGATATTTATTTGTATGCAATGCATGACTTCCAACCATTTCCATTAATTGGTCATACTGAAGTAAACCATGCATTTAGGAAAGGTTACAATTCATGTATTGTTTTTGTCAATAATATAGTTGATTACACACATATACTTCCTAATGCACATAAATCATTTATGGATTCCTATGAGGATTGTTGTATGGCTGATTTTCCTTCTAAACTACCACCTTCTAGGGGATCACTTGACCACAACATAGAATTAATTCCTCGTAGTTCCCCTCCCCATAAAGCACCTTATAGGCATGGACATTTACATCAACAAGAAATAGCGAATCAAGTTAAGGGTTTACTTCACAAAAGGACTTATAAGACCTATTTCTTCTCCCTTTGGAGCATCTGTTCTTTTAGTAGAGAAGAAGAACAAGACTTATAGGATGTGCATTGACTATAAAGCACTCAATAAGAACACAATTGAAAATAGATATCCTATTCCTAGGATAGATGATTTGCTAGATAAACTTTGTGGAGAACGTGCTTTTTAGCAAAATTAATCTTAAATCTCAGTATCATTAGATAAAAATGATACAAAAATGACAATTATAAGACTACCTTTAGAACTCAAACTGGTTAGTTTGAATTCATGGTAATGCCTTTTGGACTTATCAATGCACCTACTACGTTCGCACGTATAATGAATGGCATTTTTCTTGATTACCAAGCTTCTGTTCTTGTTTTCTTTGATGACATACTTGTCTATAGCGAAAATGAAAATTACCATGAAAATCATTTAGCAATTGTCTTTAATATTTTATGCAAAAACAAAATCTATGCCAATTATGAAAAGAGTTATTTCTTCCAAAATGAATCAGAGTATTTAGGCCATATTGTTTCTAGTTAAGGTGTTCATGTAGATTCAAAGAAAATTAAAGTGATTGAATAATGGCCTGTACCTCAATTTGTGAATGATGTATACTCTTTTCTAGGGTTGGCTACTTTTTATAGAAAGTTTGTAAAAGTTTTTTCTTATTTAGCACTTCAAAACTCACATTATTGTTGAAGAAAAAGTTAAAATTTGCATGCGGACTAGCACAACAACAATCTTTTGAAAAACTCAAACATGCTCTTTCTCATACACTTGTTTTGCAATTACCAGATTTTGCACAAACTTTCCATGGAGTTACATATGCTAGTGGTTTAGGTATAGGTGATGTATTGATGCAAAATAACCATTCTATTGCATTTGAAAGTAGAAAACTTAAAGCTTTTGAAAAGAATTATAGTACATATGATAAGGAACTTCTGGCTATTCTGCATGCTTTAAAAATTTGGAAACATTATCTCATGGGTTCTGAAGTCATAATCAAAACATACCAACAAACTATTAAGCATTTCTTAAATCAACCATTGATTTCTAATAAACACATTAAATGGGCTTCATGCATACAAAATTTTTCATCCTATGATTCAATATCAACTAGAAAAGTTAATGTTGTAGCTAATGCCCTTAGTTGTTTCCCATCCCCACAAACAAATATTGTTTCTTTTAATATATTTCTAGTGTTCATATTCATTCATTTCATGACATGATTCCTTCTTATGCATCTGATTTGTATTTTTCACAAACATGGAATGCTTTCAATAATTCTCCAACATTTAGTGAGGATCACTACACGTTTCATAATGGATTCCTCTCTTTCAAACACAAGTTATGCATTACACAAGGTTTTAAAGAATTTGTTATGAAAGAGATCCATGAACCACTGTATATGGGTCATAGGGGCATACATAGTACTATTTCTACATGTAAAGAATTTTTCTTTTGGCCAAACATGGAAAAGAATATTACACAGTATGTTTCCCATTGCATTGTGTGTCAACATGTGAAATGACATCATGATGAAGCATTTGGATTATTAATGGCATTTCCCATACCTAATGGACTATGGGAACAAATTTCTATGGATTTTATAACTAGTCTTCCCTAAACTTCATCTCATAATGATATGATTTGGATAATTGTTGATAGGTTTAATAAACAATCATATTTCATTCCTTGTAAAAAGACTCATTTTGCAGCTCAAGTTGCTAAGTTATTTATAAAATGTATTTTTTCGCATCATGGTTTTTCAAAAGTTATTCTTTCAGATCGAGAATTGTTTTTGTAATCACTTTTGGGTTTCATTATTTCAAAATTTAGGTTCCAAAATAGACTTTAGCTTTGAATTTCATCCTGAAAGAAACGGGCAAAGTGAGGTTACAAATAATACTACTTTGGGTTTATTACATTGTTATTCTTTAGATAATCGAAGTAATTGGGATGAGAAATTTCCTTTACTAGAATTTGCATATAATAACACAACACATAGCACTATTGGACGTGCACCATATGAAATTGTGTATGGTAAAAAGCTTCTTGCTGCCATGTCTATCACTCAAACTGACATACCTATGGCTAGTTCTTTTGCACAAAATCATATTTCTACACTTCATGAAGTTCATGAGGACATAAAAAAGAGTGAAGAATGTTACATACATAATTGTAATAAGAAACGAGTAGTTGAACAATTTAATGTAAATGATTTTGTATGGTTATGAATAATTAAAAGACGTTTAAAAAATATTTCTTAGCATCTTAAGGTTAAACTTGCACCAGGTTATTATGGACCTTTCTATATTATTCAGAAAATTAATGAGAATGCTTTTGGATAAGATATACCTTGTCATTGGAATAGACATGATTCTTTTCATATCAGTTTATTGAAACAATTTAAAGAAACATTACCACTCACTCCTACTTTAGATGATCCTCCTTTGCTAGAAGAGGATGTTGAACTTTTAATTCTAGAGAAAATACTTGATTACGATGTTACTACTACACACACAGGTAACCAATATCATATATATTTAGTTAAATATAAAAATCACTCACTTGAAGAATCTCTATGGATTCATAAAACATCACTAAATCCACATTATGATCATTTTATTTTTGCTTATCATTCATAATCACATTAAATTCTAGTTTTCTTCTTCCATGCATGCATTTTTACATGGAACATGCTTATGATTGTTCAATGATGGGACATGTGATTGGCCATCCATGTCTATTTTATTCTTATCAACTGAGGTCAGTTGCTCATCAACTGGGAGGCATGTTATACTTTATGGAATAATGGAATGATAAATGGATTTTAATGCCTTGAGGTTTTTAATGTGTTTTGTATTTTGATTTAGCAAGTGAAGATTCATGAGGGTTTGAACGTGCATGGAATTATTCAAATATTTTTTGGAGATATTTAGAAGATAGTACTTTAGTTATTTTTTGTAAAAATAATAGATCTCTTTAGAAAGTGACATTTTTTGTAGAAAGAGTAGATTACCATTTTGTAAATAAAGTGGATTTTTGTAGAAAGCATGCTTTTTGAAGCACGGCCCTCATGTATCTTCTATTTAGGATGCAATAAAAAATACCTATACATACACATGCTCTGATATACTCATACATCAGAGTATGTGGAGGGAGATTGTTCCCAATCTGGTGTCAAGTCTATTGTCTCTTTCTATTCTCAAAGTACTTTTGTGTGCTTTTGTTTCTATACTATCCTCTGCATACGTGCGCCTGTGGGATCTGAAGGCCAATACATTCTCATGATCTTCTCCTAAGGATAACTTTGGCCTTAGTGATTAGATGTTTCATTTGTTTCATGATGTGTAATGCTCCCAATGTCTTGATGACTGTGATTTGTGCTTGCCCCATGTAGGTCATGCAATTTTCCCTGCACTAATTTAATCTTTTTTGTTGCTTCAAAAACGTAAGGAAGGAATATAAAGGATGCTCATAAGCGTCTCCTCTTGTGGATTGCGGATCCACTTTCATTTCATATAATTATCCTTTACAGAATAAGAGTGCAGTGGAATGGAGAAAATTCTTGTGTGAATGAATCCATATGCTAAACATAATTAGGAAACTATCTAAGGAAGGCTCAAAGTGGTTATTCTAGAAGCCTTCTCTATTCACATTCTATAGGATTCTTTAGAAGTGGATCACTTCCCCCAAAATGCCTTGGTAATAAGTGATTCTTTAGTTGAGATGCAAGATCTTGTATAGCCTTCTCCACACACACACAAACACACACACACACACACCCACACACACCCACAACCACCCACCCACCCACACACACACACACACACACACACACACACACACACACATATATATATATATATATATATATATATATATATATATATATATATATATATATATATATATATATATATATATATATATATATATATATATATATATATATATATATATATATATATATATATCCTTTCGTGGTACAAATGAAAAAGTGGCCTCTTGTGTTCACACAACAAGTACTTCAATCAAAACTATCAAATAAGTCTAACTAAAACGATGACTACATCTATGCCTACTCTGGGTAAGAGATGCACGTCTCCTCCTATCAAGACTGCTTTCAATGTATAGCTCCAAGGTTAAGGGGCAAAATTCATGAGAGATTCCATGAATTCCCTACAAAGGTATATCAAATGGTTTGCAACCTTGGAAACATGTGCAATCACATGGCCTTCACGTGAATTCCTTAAACATGGCCTTGAGGCTCATACGTACAAGGCATATGAGAATTTTTTAAGTGTAAAAGTAACTACTAGTAGAAATATAATTCTTAATGGTTAAAACCCTTCAAATAGGGTATATAAATAATAAATCCAAGGGGTTTTAAATCAAGAAACCCAAGGGTTCTACCCCTTATAATCATACAAATTAATCTTCTAGTCCATGTTTTATACAAAATTCATCCCCCTTTCAAGCATTTTCATTCTTGGAAATGTGTAGAGGTATATATCTCGGGGTACCCCCTATGTGCCGTCATCAATCTAGTCCATCATGGTCTTCAAATCTCTAATTCACCTCTTAATAAGAGTGGGATTCTATCCCATACTATATCTAAAAAGAGGGGAATCTATTTGTGGGCCGATCCTTTCCTAGATCATTCTAAACACCATCTCGCTTTGCAGGCGAGAAAGCTAAATCAAGTGAATAGTATGGAAAGAATGACAAGGGTGAATAAAAACATCCCTGTCCAACTCACTGTTTTACTATGTGTGCATTGAGCATACATAGCAAACATGTGAAGTAGGTGGATTGCAAGTATATCTAGCCAAATTGCTAACTTGATCCATTTTTATGCACTATTTGTGCACAAACCTAGCAAAATAGGTGGATCCCTTGACTGGTTCAAGGATTTGGGAACTCTCTCCAATTTCATTTTGTTTTAGAGGAAATTAAGGTTGACAAAAACATCAAAATCAAATGTTTTTTTTACAACGTTTCATTTCTTAACCAATTTTCATTGGCGCTTTACCTAACTAGAGGGCCATTGGGCTCTAGTGTCCAAGCTAGAGTATAAGAAAGAAGTGTTCCATTCATTTAGTGGGAAACCAAAATTTGACTATCCCAAAGCAAAAAATGAAGTATAGAATTGTCTAACCTGAGGAAAATTTCTCAAAGACTATGAATTGTTTTGGAACTCTCAAATCTAAGAGAAATTCTTAACTCTTTTCTCTTCAATAGTTTATTCAAACTTTCTATTAGAATTTTTCAATCCTTTTTCATCCATTGTATGTTTTTATGAACACTAGGTGTATCTAGAGCTGTGATACACACAAGAAGCACACACAGGGAGCATAAAAGTAGCAAGACACATGCAAAAGATGGATGGCTAGAATAGATCTCTCTATTCATGATGAAAAGAACTAAAGTGAGAGCTCAATGATATCCCTAAGTACAAAGTACCACCACATATGAGTGTATCATGTATGTGGTAACATGGGCCATAAGCCTAAATCTTTGTGAAAAGCTTCAAACTTTTCCCATGGAAGAGCTTTGGTGAATATGTCTGCATATTATCTTGTGTTGACAAATATACCAAATCAATATCTTTTGCACGAAGGTGCTCTCTGACATAGTGATAATGCACCTCAGTATGTTTGGTTTATACATGAGACATTGGATTTTGTGCAACAGACAATGCACTCTAACTATAAGTGAGAATATGCATAGCAACATCAATCTCCATGTAAAGATCCATCAATAGGAATATCAACCATGTACATTCAACCATAGTTGTGGAAACTTCCATGTACTCAAATTCACAAATCGATGTCACAACTATAGGTTGCTTCTTACTCAACCAAGATATGCATGAGTCACCAAGTAGAAATCAATTACCACTAGTGGACATTCGAGTATCATAACAGCTAGCCAAATCACTATCTCTAAAAGCATGCAAGCATGGTTGAATATCTCTTCCATAAAAGAAACCTAAACTCAAAGTGCATTTGAGATATCTAAATACACATTTCATCGCTTGCTAATGCTTAGTGCTAGGGCTATGCATGAATCTACTCAATTGGGAAACTATATATTGTATATCCAACCTTGTGATACATGCATATACAAGACATCCCACAACTTGCTAATAAAGAGAAGTGTCAAATGCATCACTAGAATCCTCAGTTGAGAACCTAAATTTGGTCTCCACTAGTGTAGAAACTAGCTCGCAATCCTAAAAGTCAAAATGTTGAAGTATTTTTTCAACATACTTTGCTTGACACATAACAATTCCACCCTCAACAGATAGAAATTGGATGCCACGATAATACCTCAAAAGACCAAGATAAGTGGCATCAAAAGTATGCTACAAATTAGCCATAAAAATATCAAGGTTTGCATCACATGACCCAATCAAGAGTATGGCATCAACATAAAGAATAAGCATTGTAAGATCATCCCCATCTTTGCATACATAGAGTGTGCTTTCAATGGGATTACATGTGAAGCCAAGAGCTTCAATGCTTATGGATTTTGTCATACCTTGCACATGGAGCTTGCTTGAGACCATAAAAAGGTTTATGCAAGCAACAAAACATATGCTCTTTCTCTTTTATGGAAAATCCAAGAGGTTGTTTCACATAAAATGCTTCTTGCAAATTACCATTGAAGAAAGCTGCTTTTATGTTCAATTGATGTACTTTCCAACCTCATTGGGCAGCCAATGCAACCATAATACGAATGGTAGTCATGCATGAAGTAGCTGCACAAGTTTCCTTGTAGTAAATGTCATATTTTTTTGTATATCATTTGGTAAGCAATTTAGCTTTCAGCGATCAATGTTACCATCTTACTTTCTTTTAATCTTGTAAACCCACTTTGTACCAATGGTATGTTTTTCCTATTGGCAATTCACATAATTTCCAAGTACCATTCCTATTTATGAAATCCATTTCTCATTGCATAGCACTCATCCAATGTGGATTATCACATACATCTTCAAAAGTAAGTGGCTTTTTATTACATGTTATTGCAATAAGAGAAATATCCACAAAGTTACTTGATGCATTACAAGAGATTGATCTTGTTCTACCAAGTAAAGGTGCCTTCAATTTGCTTTCCTACAAAGTTTGTTTCAACCACTTTGGCATAATTTGTGCACTCTTGATAGACATGCATTCATTATGTAATACATCATCAACATGTATATCACTTGTGGGCTGAATTTCATGCTCACTTTTAGAAATATCTTGATGCAAATGTTCAACCATGTGGGTGGAAATTTCCAACAACTCCGATCATGTTTGGTTGGAATAGTTTCGCCATGTTTGGCTAGAAATTCTCACATTTTTAGCTTTATTTTATTAGAATTTGTAAGCCTTTTGAACCTCATGGGGCTAGTCTACATGGCAATAGTCAAGCACACCATTTTGGAACAAAACTATGAGTGTATCAAATACACCTTTTGAGCTAATTGGTGGTTGTGTCTTGCATTCAAGTACAAGGAGAATTGGATTTTTAGTAAATAACACGTCTCTACTAAGAATAATTTTCCCATCAATGCATGATTCAAATGATATCACTATTTTCAACACTATAACCAACAAACATAAGTTTCTTTCCCTTTTCATCAAGTGTGTTACATTTTTACGATGGTAGAGGAGCATATGCCAAACAAGCAAACATGCACATATGAATAAAGATAGGTTTATGTCCATTCCAAGCCTCATAAGGAGTGATGAATCTCAATGGTTTTGTAAGGCAACATATCGACACGTAGTTACACACATGAATGCTTCCATCCAAAACTTGTCAGGAAGGTCCTTTCCTTTAACCATACATCAAGCCATTTCAAGGAGTGTTATGCGTTTATGCTTTGCAACACCATGTTGTTGAGGTATATATGGCACCATAAATTGGTGTGAAATTCCTCTTTCATAGAGAAAAACATATAACTCATGTGTAATGTATTCAACACCATGATTTTTGCGGAGTGAAAAGCTTATTTAAAAAAAAAGTAGTCATACCAAAAAATGATTTGAAGAAACAAAATACCTCATTCTTTGCTTTCATAAGATACACCCATGTTTGGTGAGTAGCACCATCAATGAGGGTAACAACATGTTTCGTAAAAGATGGAGTCTTGATGGGACCACATACATCACTTTAAACAAGCTGCAATTTTCTTCTAGCATGTGTATGAATATCTTTTGAAAAAGAAGCACGAGGCATTTTTCCATGAATGTAACCTTACCATACATGTTGTTCAATGGACTCAAGTATTGGAAAATCAGTAACCATGTCCAAATTTTGCAAGTAGAGCAAACTATTGAAGTTAAAGTGACCAAAGAAAGCATGCCAAAGCTTCATTTCAACCATGGAGGAAGTATGAGCAACCAATGAATTTGAGGCTGTCATCATGTATATATCCAAACAATAAAAACCATTGCATAATGTACCCACATCACGATAATATCACCATTTCTGAAATCATGAACCATATACTTATCATCAACAATTTGTACATGAAATCCAACTTTGGCAATCAAAGGGACTAGAATTAAGTTCTTCTTGATACCGGGTACATAGAATGAATTTTTCAAGAGAACCACACCTTCATTTGCAACTTATGCTCAATTTCTCCTACTCCAATGATAGGATAAAAGTGTTGATATATTTTGGTAGTGACGTATTTCAATGGCCATGCATAAGGCTAAACTCGTCTTTTGGAGAGCTCCACGATGATACCCTCAGGGTAGAAAACTGAGCTCGAGGCACTGCACATAGTACTCTGGAAAAAGCCTGCAGAATACGTAGAAAACCACACTATACAGGGCACACGAAGAAAGATTTCATAGGTGTTACAGATGCAATCAAACTTACAATGCGTAGCTGACTAGGCCACTATATATTTTATTAAAGAATATATACAAAAAGTGTCAAGTGGCCATTTGCCCTTTCACATGGACACTAACGATAATAGGCAGTGATGTGTGTGAACACAGTAGGAACATTGAGGCACTTTTTTCCCTCTTTAGGAGCTTTTTTTCCCCGGCTTGTATATAAGCCAATAAACATAATGGGTCACTTATCTTTCTACATTCTCATGGTAATACATTTAGTATTGTGTGTTGTGCTCCAAGCTTTTGCTTCTTTCTTGTGCTATTCGCATGCTTCCACATAACTGAAACTCCAACAATTGGTATCAGAATAGGTCATCACTTCATCTAGGGAATCGTCGACACCCCTCCGATCATAGTCTCAGAATTGCATGAAATTGGTGAGTATACTCAAGGCAATTGTGAGTTCAAAACAACTTTTCTATGTAGTGTCAAAGTTGCAATTTGAGCTTTTTTTTAACCTCTGAATGCACTATCACAATGCTTACATACGCAATTTTGTCCTTCTATAGCAAACATATATATAGGTTTGATGTTCTAGTACAAGTGCCTCAAAGTCTATTACAGAGCTAGCAAAGCTTGGCTTGGTAGTTTTGTTCAAGTTTTTGAGGTAGAGTCATTTTTTTGCATCACATTATTTTTAGTTTGTGGCCATGGCTAAAAGCAATGATGTGTTATTTTGGTTGTTGAGGATGGATTGGATGGTAGTAATTACCCATTATCAACATATATGATGCATCATGTATTGGTTGCAAAATGATTGTGGAATCTTGTGTAGGGTATTGAAAAACGTCCTATGACACATGCAAATATAATTATCAAACATGATGCAGATGGTGTTGAAGATGATGATTTTCAAATTCTTGTTTGTGCTATGGTTCTTGCTACACCTACTGTACAGAAACTTTGTTGGGATGGTAGAGATGCTCAAGCACATGCATTGATAGCTTTGCCTATCAAACATGCCATTATTCCTCACACTTGTTCTTGCAAAAAAACAAAGAATGCTTGGGATACACTTACCACTTTATACGAGGCAAGAAGTGAGGCTCATGTTGCTTACCTCTGAAAATAGTTGGAGAGTTAGATCATGAATGAAGAAGATTCCATGGATATTTTTTTGACAAAGATCAATGATCTGAAGCAGCAATTGATTTCTGCTGATGAAGTCTTACTTGTTGGAGTTAGACTTCTGCGGAAGCACGCGAACAACACAAGGAAGAAGAAGAAGCTTGGAGCACAACACACAATACTGAATGTATTACTAGAGAATGTACAGAGATAAGTAGCCCATTAGGGCAATAGGCGTATATACAATCCAGGGGAAAAAAACCTCCTAAAGAGGGAAAAAAGTGCCTCGGCGGTCCTAGTGTGTTCACACACATCACTACCTAAATATATCAACAAATCCCCCCTGGGAGTGATGCGGTGAACAAGGAGCTGGCATTCATGTATAAGGAAGTGCCAAGCTATGTGGAAATCAGTCCACAAAAGGAAGTAAGCCCAAAGCTTTGCGGAAAGCTTCAAACTTCTCCCTAGGCAGAGCCTTCGTGAAAAGGTCTGCTATGTTCTCCTGCGTGGGCATATATGCCAAGCTGATCTCCCCAGTAGAGAACCTCTCCCTGACATAGTGATAATGCACCTCAATGTGCTTAGGTCGAGCATGGAACACAGGGTTCCTTGCAACTGCCAATGCGCTCTGACTGTCAGTGAAGATGGTGGTGGCAGAAGACTGGCCAACACCCAAATCAGCGATAAGGCGTCTAAGCCACACACACTCAACAGTCACTGTAGCAGACTTCGAGACGCTTAAATTGGCGAACAGAAACTGGTATATACCTTTGGCACAAAAAGACGAAATAGGCTGCACAAGCATTGCGATAGTGCGTTCGGAGGTCGAAACGAGCTCAGATCGCGATTTCGGCACCACAAAGAGAAGCTGTTTTGATCAAGCACCCTGAGTATGCTCACCAAAATTCATACAATTCTGAGATTGCAAACGGAGGAGTGTCTACGGCGCCTTAGATAAAGCGACGACCAGCTCTGATACCAATTGTTGGAGTTAGACTTCTGCGCAAGCACGCAAACAACACAAGGAAGAAGAAGAAGCTTGGAGCACAACACACAATACTGAATGCATTACTAGAGAATGTACAAAGATAAGTAGCCCATTAGGGCAATAGGCGTATATACAAGCCGGGGGAAACCTAAAGAGGGAAAAAAGTGCCCCGACGGTCCTAGTGTGTTCACACACATCACTACCTAAATATATCAACATTACATGCTAATTCACTTGTGTATATTGTTATTTAGTCTTTGTTTTGTTGTAGGAAGATCATTCTAGATAGAATAGGTTGATCATGTGTGTTGCAGATCAAACTTTCTTAGCTAGTCAGAAGGGTGAGGGAAAATGGAGCTCATCTAATAGCAAGCAGAAATCTGTTATTGCAGCACAATCAAAGAAGGAAGACAAAGATAGAAGAAATAAAAAATTGTTTTGCAAGTACTCTAAAGGAAATGATAATGTCATAAAGAGATTTCCAAAATTGGTTGCAAAAGAGGCAAAGAAAAAAGAGGGTGGAGTGGTGGTTGCAGAGGCCTCTACACCTAAAATAGAGTCTGCTAATTTTATGGAGAATGAAGAGTGGGTGTTTACTACTATTTGTAGTTTTGACTCGTCTTCTCATGAGTAGTGAATGTTTGCAATAGACTAAGATGTTTAGTACTTTGATAGTGGGGCAACCAAACATATTGCCTTGTAGTGCAGTTTCTTCGCTTCACTTGAGCATGCCCCTACAAGGAATACTATCATATGCACCAACAAGTCCTCTTATCTTGTAATGGGAGTTGGTAAGATAATTCTCACTACGGTTGTCGAATTTGTTGATGATCACAGATGTACATTCCATGATATCTCAAAATGGTGATGTTACTAGTGCTTCTGACATTTTATCTCGTGGGTTGTATAAGCTCATAGACTATGAAAAATATGTGAATGATTTAGCATGTGGAGTACATGATTCTCTCGGGATCTCAGATGCAAAGCTTTGTCATGCATGCTTTGGTCATCTATTGCTAGTTTTCTATGCATGTAGAAATCTGAAATGGTGTCCTCTCTACCAAAACTTGATGCACCTAGTAAACATGTTCAAGATACTCAAAAATTATAGCTTCTTCATAGTGATGTTTGTGGTCCTATGTAGACACCCTCTTTTGTGAATTAGTTTTACTTCATGAGTTTCATTGATGATTTTTCAAGGCATGCATGGGTGTAGCCACTCAAAGAAAAGTCCGAAGTGTTTATGTGCTTCAAACAATTTCTGGCTTTGGTGGAAAATATGCCAACATGCAAAATGGCCACCCTCTGTTTTGATCAAGGGGGGAAATACATGTCTTCTGATTTCAATGCACTTCTCGTTGACTATGGGATAAAACTTTAGTGTAAAATTGTTTATGCACCTCAATAGAATGGAGTTTTTGAAAGGAAGAGCAAGTCACTCATGGAGATGGTTTGGTGAAAAGTGAGGCTTTACCACATAACTTCTAGCTTGAGGCTGTTATGTGTGTAGCATATGTAGTTAATAGGTGTCCCACTAAAGCATTGCAATCTATCACTCCATATGAGGCTTGGCATGGTCCTAAGCCATCTGTTTCTCATCTTTGTGTCTTTGGTTGTCTAGCATATGCATAAGTGCCTAAACAACAACATAGGAAATTGGATGATAAAGTAGTGAAATCTATTTTTGTTGGGTAGAGTTGTGAAAGCAAAGGCTATCATCTGTATCATCTTTAGACTAAATGCATTTTGGTTTGTCGTGATGTTGTTTTTGTGGAAGATGCAATTCAGCCATTGCTTTCATGTACTAGGGAGACTTTTATTAGCTCTAGAGAAGTGTATGATACTTTGCTGCCTCTTTTTATAGGTTGATAGTCAAGTGGTGGTCTGAATGAGGCAATTTCTCAACCTTTACAAGTTTCATGTAATGATGCAGATCATTCCATTTAAGAGGAATCATATAGAGTTCTTTCCTTTCATTGCTTGAATGCATGCATGTACTTGATGTGCTTGATTTCCTTTGAAGACATGCTCGTTGGCCTATTGAATTCTAAGATAAATTTTCTTCGTATGTCGATTTGGACAATATCATCAAATGAAGTCTTATCCAATGTGTCAATTCTAAATTGATGTTAAGATAGTGAAAGCTATGGCACACAAATAATCAAACATAACTTGAAAAGTACTTAGCGCTTATTGCAAGATTCATTCTTCCTTTTCCCTCTAGGAAGAGCTAAGTGTCTCATCCTAGCCTCAGTTGGATCTCCTAGATGTGTCCTATGAGCTCCTCATTTCTCTTCTGGAAGCTTTTCACATACTATTCTTGGCTCCTTGTTTCTCTTGTGGAAGCTTTTCACATACTATTCTTGGCGCTTGACTTTTCTTGCTCCTTCCAAATATAACTCTATCCTCTCCATTCATGCACTAAATCATAGAAAAACATGCATTGTGAACGTCTTTTCTTCCCTCCCAAATGTTGTTGACTAATGCTTCTTGAATGTGATGCTCTGCCTTATGAGTACATATTAGTCCTGTTGAAGTGTAGATAAACAAAAGAAAGGTCCAAAATTGGATGCTCACAGGGTTGGCATTAGGAGGAAAGAGAAGAGATATCTATAGAGAGTTAGCAAACTTGAGAATTATCCCATATATCATGTGAATAGATCTCAACCTCAAATGAACTCATCAAAACAAGGAGGGAGCATAAAGAGATCTCCCTTCATCATGTGGTCATTTATTGGGTTGAATCACAAGCACACATGTGTCTTGGATCTAAAATGTGCCCTTCTTTTGTAGAAAGCACAACAAAGTGGTGAGAGACCTAAAATATTCCTAACCACTACATTAGGATATAAAAATACCACATAAAATGTCAAACAATAGAGAGGGGGCTATAAAGGAGGTAACATTATTAAGACTTTACTATAAAGTAGCTGACAAGGTTTAAGTTAGAATAACATTAGGATCTTTTGGAGTAGTAGAAAAGTTAAATCCCTAGCCTAGTGGTTAAGTCTCAAGGATGGGAAGGGAGGATTCCTAACATGACACGTAAAGCTTGTACATACACGTCTAGAGGTGTATTAGGCTTCTCTACAAGTTAAAGCACTTAACCTTACAAATGTAAGTTCTAAGGGTTAAAACACTTCAAAGAAGAGAGTATAAAGAATAAATCCCAAGGGTTGAAAATTAGAAACCTAAGGTTTCTACCTCTTAGATCCATGCAAATTATCCTTCAATTCCATGTTTAATACAACATTTAAGTGAGAATATGTGGAGATTCATCAATCTCCATGCATAGATCCATCAATAGGCATCTCAACCATATATACTTCACTAGATTTGTGAATACTGGTTTGTACTCAGCTTCACAACTCGATGTGGAAACAATAGGTTTCTTATCAGCCAAGATATGCACGATCTTCCAAGGAAAATGAAATTATTGCTAGTGAACACTCATGTATCATAACATTCAACCCAATAACTATCTGTAAAAGAATTGAAAGAGACCAGATATCTTAACACATGTTTTATTGTTTGACAATGCTTAGTGCCAAGGCTATGCATAAATGAAATCAAATGGGAAATTGCATACAATATGTTGGAACTTGTGTTAAATGCATATATCAAACATCCCACATCTTGCTGATAAAGTGAAGTATCAAATGCATCAACTACACCATCCATTGAGAACCTAAATCTTTTTTCCACTTCTGTTGAGATAGTCTTGCAATCATCAAAACCAAAATCCTGAACCAAAACGTTGAAGTAGTTTCTCAATTTAAACTTGATGCAGAAAAATTTAGCCCTCAAGGGATACAAGTTGGATGCCAAGATAATAATAAAAAAAAGAAACATATGTTACATCAAAAGTATGTTACAAATCAACCATAAGCATGCCAATTTTCTCATCACATGAATCAATCAACAGAATTCCATCAACATAAAGAACAAGCACTATAAGTCAAACCCATCTTTGTGTAGATAAAGTGTGCTTTCCATTGGACTACACGTAAAACCAAGAGCAATAAAGTGCTTATGTATCTTGTCATACCATGCAAGAAGAGCTTACCTAAGTCCATACATAGCCTTACACTAGTGGCAAAACATATTCTCTTGGAATTTGATGGAAAATCTAGGAGGTTGCTTAATGTAGAACTCTTCTTTCAAGTCTCCATTCAAGAAAGCTATTGTTATATCCAATTGTTTACTTTCCAACCATGATGAGCAAGCAACACAATCACAGAATGAATGCTAGTTATGTTGAAGATAAATCTACAAGATCATTTTCATATGAGATATGCTTGGATAAATTTACCAAATATAAAGATAAAGGAAAAGAAGAGAAAAAGAAAAAAAGAAAAGAAAAAATTATAGTCAAAATTTATGATGAGTAAAAGATACAATATCTTGCCTTGTAGTGAGTGGCATGTAGTGGGGAAAGTGGTGAGTTACGAAGGAGGCACAAACTTCTTCACATGCTCACTGGTTATCAACGTGAAGTGGAAGCACGTTCAAAACAAGGAGACAAAGAGGCAAGAGCACCCAATAGGCAGATCTGGCCATTTTGTCATTTTGTCTCGCCCTAGACTCCTTCCAACTGCACGCGAGTTTGTATAGAACTCTGTTGTGAAGCTCATATATCAGTGTATATGTAACCATTTATTGTGTTTAAGCATTCATTGGAAAGTGTATTGTGTGTACTTTGTGCATAGCAAATATCTCCTTCAAAGCTTATACATTCTATGAGATATCAATGAAAGAGGGAAGTCCAGTTTTTCAGTATACCTACGTAGACAGGTAGTCTATTTTAGTTGGTTAAGTTTCCTGATCAAAACATATCCAAACTGTCCTATGGTCCCAAATATCTTGCTCAAAGGATATATATATTCAGAGAGTTATCAGTTCGAGAGTGAAGTTCAGTTCTTCAGCATACTTGTGTGGACAGGTAGTTCATCTTTGTCAGTTGCATTTCGTAATCAAAATTTGTCCAAATTAAGTTAGTTATAGCTTGTTAGCTCTCTTTGTCTACTTTGATTGACTAAAGGCACAAGTCCATTTGAGTTTTGTATTGAGAGTAGAAATATATCTAAGGTGCAACTGTTTGTCTAAGTGCTGGACATACAAGGGTTCAGTACACATTTCCATTGCGCATAGGAGAACTCATTCTCCACAGTTGGTATCAGAGCTGTGGAGTTAAAGCAAAACAAAAGAGGAGCTACAAAAGAAGAGGGAGCTTCACAAACGGAAGAGCAAAGGACAATATAACTATTCGAGGTAACTCTCAAAGTCTTTGATAGTCTTCAATGGTGGAGTTGGGTCAACAAGTAGAGAAATTGGATAAGGATAACTATCTCGTGTGGAAATTTAGAATGACCAACTACCTAATGGGCAAAGGCTTATGGGGTATTGTGAGCGGTGATGATGCTCAACCTCAAATCAATCAAGCTATGGCCACCAAAGCCCAAAGGAGGAAAGCAAAAGATGGGAAGAGAGGAATAGGAGAGTCATGTTCCTCATTTTGCAAGTCATTACAATGCCATAGTAGGGCATATTCAACATCTAGAGAAAGCTAAGGATGCTTGGGAAGCTCTTGAAAGGATGTATTCAACAAATACCAAAGCATAGAGAAGGGTTATCATGCCATATTCAATGAGAATGGGTGCTTCATAAAAAATCCAAAGGAAGGCTTCAAGGTCATTGCTCGAGGTAGAAGAGAAGGAAGGATGTTCACTTTGGACGTCCAACATCCACATGGAAAGTTCATGTACATTCAATGTGGGAACAAGAAGATTTCATAGCTGGACTTATGGCACAAAAGAATAGGACACACCAACATTCCAAAGCTGAAGGACATGAGCAAACATGAAGTGATAAGAGGTCTTCCAAAATTTAATAGCATTGGACTACATGAGTTATGTGAAGCTTGTCAATTAGGAAAGCAAACGAGGTAGCCATTCAAGAGGAGCAATTATGTGGATCCAAATGTCTTGGACTTGATACATACGGATGTATGGGGACCAACCAAGAGGCATCAATGGTTGGTAATAGATTTTTTGTCACCTTCATTGATGATCACTCAAGAAAGGTATGGCTGTTTTGTATGCAGCAAAAATCAGAGGTGTTTTCTATATTCAAAAGATTCAAAGTTGAAGTTGAAAAAGAAACAGGAAGGTCTATCAAAACCTTAAGGTCCGATGGTGGAGGAGAATACTTTTCCAAATAATTTTTAGATTTTCTACAAGAGAATGGGATCAAAAGGCAGTTCACTTGTAGGTATACACCACAACAAAATGGAGTAGCTGAGAGGAAAAATAGGGAAATTGCTGAAATTGCAAGATGCATGCTCAACGAGATGAAGGTACCATTGTAATATTGGGCTGAAGCTACCACAACTGCCATCTACTTGATGAATAGGTGCACAACATCGGGAATATATCACTTGAATCTAGAGGAGGTATATTCCGATAAGAAACCTGTTCAGCAATCAAGCACAAAGCTTTCAGGTCCAGAGGCATCTACATCAAATGAAGAATGTTCAACATGGAGGGGGAGTCATTCTTTGTCTCCAAATTCAGCTCATAGTAGAGCCAAAGAAGCAAGTGCTACTCCAAATAGTGAGATAAATTCAAGTGAAGAAGAATATGAAGAGGTAATCACTCCGAAGGTAAAGCTGAATAGGTTAAAGAAGCAACTTTCTAAAGGAAATGAAAGAAGATCTTCAAGGACAAGGTATCCAACTCAAAGGTTGAGCTATGATAGTTTCATGGCGACACATTTTGCATAAATTATGCAGGTTATCAAAGACAAAGAGCTTGAGACATATGAAGAAGCTTGCACACAAAAGGAATGGAAGCAAGCTATGAAAAAGGAGATCAAAGCTCTCAAAGATAAACACACATGGGAACTAGTGTCAAAGAAAGAAGGTATGAAGAATGTTCCAAACAAATGGGTGTTTAAAGTAAAGAGGAATGCTGATGGTTCACTAGCTAGATATAAAGCTAGATTAGTTGCCAAAGGATTTAAACAAACACAAGGCATATATTATGATGAAGTTTTTAGCCCTGTTGCAAAGATGGGAACTATCAAAACATTAATAGCAATTGGTGCTTCAAGGAGATGACCATTATATCAACTCAAAATCAAAAATGTTTTTCTTAATGGAGGACTACAAGAAGAGGTATACATGAGTCAACCGGTTGGATTTGAAGATGAAAACCATCCAAACTTTGTTTGCAAGTTGAAAAAGGCACTTTATGGCTTGAAGCAAGCGCCAAGAGCATGGAATCAGAGATTGGTAGAATATCTAACTAAGTGTGGATACAACCCAAGTAGTGCAGATCCTTCATTGTACATGAAGAAGGAAGAAAATAGTGAGGTATATATTTGCATATACATTGATGACCTCATCATAACAGGAAATGATGTTACAAGGATTAAAGATATCAAAATGAAGCTTGGTAAGGAGTTTAAAATTTCAGATCTAGGAGAGCTAAAATATTTTTTAGGAATTGAAGTTGTTTATGGAAAGAGTGGCATCTACTTGATGCAAAGGAAGTACTTGTTGGATGTTCTTTTCAGATTTGGAATGAGTGAATGCAAACCACTCACTCAACCCATGGACAAAAATACAAAGATTTGCTTCAAATGATGGAGAACTATTGGAAGATATAATGACATACAAAAGCATTGTAGGATCATTAATCTATGCAAACATTACAAGACCTGATTTATCTTATGTTGTTGGTGTACTTTCTCAGTTTATGCAATCCCCGACAAGTGAACACTTAAATTCAGCCAAGAGAGTGTTGAGATACATAAAGCATATAGTTAATCATGCTTTGGTTTAGAAGTTTGATGAAGAACTGCATGTCAAAGGCTTTAGCGATGCTCATTGGGCAGGTTCAAAGGAAGATAGGAGATCAACCTCAGGTCATGTCTTTATGATAAGAAGCAAACCTATCACATGGAGCTCAAAGAAACAACCTACTATTTCACTTTCATCCATGGAGGCTAAATATAGAGGAGTGGCATTTGCCACATGTGAAGCAATGTGGATTAAAAAGCTTTTGGTGGATCTTCAAGTGCAAGTTGGAACCATCCCTATATACGGTGATAACATGTCAAGTATTTACTTGGCAAGCAATCCTATGTTTCATGCAAGGAGCAAGCACATAGAGGTCCACTACCATTATGTACGGGAGAAGGTATTGTGTAAAGATGTGGAGATAAAGTTCATCAGAACCAAAGAGCAAGTTGCAGATATGTTTACAAAGCTCTTGGATGCTTCTAAACTCAAAAGTTTCAAGGATGTGATAAATTTGCTGGACATGGTTGAAGATAACTCCCAAATGAGCCTACAAGGGAGTGTTGAAGATAAATGTATAAGCTCATTTTCATATGAGCTATGCTTGGATAAGTTTACCAAATATAAAGATAAAGGAAGAGAAGAGAAAAAGAAAAAAAGAAAAGAAAAAAGTCTAGTCAAAATTCATGATGAGTAAAAGATACAATATCTTTCCTTATAGTAAGTGGCATGTAGTGGGGAAAGTGGTGAGTTAAGAAGGATGCACAAAATTCTTCACATGCTCATGGTTATAAAAGTGAAGTGGAAGCACGTTCAAAAAAAGAAGAGAAAGAGGCAAGAGCTCCTAATAGTCAGGATCTGGCCATTGTCATTTTGTCTCCCCTTAGACTCCTTCTAGCCGCACGTCAGTTTGTACACAACTGTGTTGTGAAGCTCATATCTCAGTGTATATGTAACCATTTATTGTGTTTAAATATTAATTGGAAA
The DNA here is from genome assembly GCA_020310875.1 of Ceratopteris richardii. Classification (NCBI taxonomy): domain Eukaryota; kingdom Viridiplantae; phylum Streptophyta; class Polypodiopsida; order Polypodiales; family Pteridaceae; genus Ceratopteris; species Ceratopteris richardii. The sequence continues at coordinate 59,694,801 of CM035414.1, forward strand.
GCTTATCTTGTACTTTCTGATATCAAATATCTCCTTCAAAGCTTATATATTATGTGAGATATTAGTGAAAGAGTGAAGTCCAGATCTTTAGTATACCTATGTAGATAGGTCATCTATTTTGGTCGATTATGTTTCCCAACCAAAATATATCCAAATTACCTATTTTTTCTCTTGTTGGAAAGCTCTTGGCATGCATTTTCTCTGATCCAAATATCTCATTCAAAAGATTTATATTCTGTGAGATATTTGTCACAGAGTGAAGTCTAGTTTTACAGTGTACTTTTATGTGTAGGTGGTCTATTTTGTTCAGTTGCGTTTCCTGACCAAAACTCATCCAAATTACTTGTTTTGTAGCTTGTTGGAAATCTATGTGTCTATTTTCTTTGTACCAAATATTTTTCTCAAAGGATATATATTGAGAGAATTATCAGTCCGAGAGTGAAGTTCAGTTCTTTAGCATACTTGTGTGGACACGTAGTTCATCTTTGTCAGTTGGATTTCCTAGTCAAAACTTGTCCAAATTAAGTTATTTATAGCTTGTTAGAAAGCTCTCTTTTTCTACTTTGATTGACTAAAGGCACAAGTCCATTTGACTTTTGTATTGAGAGCAGCAAGCTATCTAAGGTGTAGCTATTTGTCCAAGTGTTGGACATACAAGGGTTCACTACATATTTCCGTTGCACATAGGAGCACTCATTCTCCACAAGTCATGCATGAAGTAGGTGTAAAAGTCTCCTCATAATCAATGCCATATTTTTGCATAAAAACATTTGCAATTAGTCTACCTTTGTAGCAATCAATGTTACCATCTCACTTTCATTTAATCCCACTTATTACCCATTCTCACATTTTGGAAGTTCACATAACTCCCAAGTACTCTTTTTCTTGAATAGAATCCAAATCTGATTTCATTGTTCTCATCTAAATGGAATCATCATATGCATCTCCAAAAGTGAGTGGCTCTTCATTCCATGCCGTTGCAATAAAAGATACATCCACAGAATCACCATGCATGGTGAGAGCTTGATCTTGTGATACCAAGTAAAGGAGAACTCAAATTGCTATCTTGCAATGTCTTTTGTAGCCATATTGACACATATTGTGCAGCCTTGATAGACATTAATATCTCATGTAATACAATGTCAAAATGTAAATGATAAGTAGGTTAAATGTCATCCTCAATTTAGGCCATGTGTGGTGATCTCTTTTTTGGGCTTAGAAATGTAGCTTTTAAGCCTTATTTTGAGGTCTTCTTGTGGTCAAGTTGGTTCAATGGCCTTGTCTTCGCCACTTTGATGTTCTTACTTATATCTCAAGAACTATTTCATCATGATTACTATCTGACCTCCTACCTCCCCTTTTTTTTGCTAAATCTTCACTCTAGCCTCCTCCTTCTCCCTATCTTTCTCTTAGCCCACTCTTCTTGTGTCTCTCCTTTCACCTTCCAGCCCCTCCCTTTCCTTGTTTCATCTTTACTTACACTCTTTCTCCACCCTACTTTCAGCACCTATTAAAATTCAAGCTTCAAGCAAAAACTTCATAGGGAATCATTCATGGATAGGTGGAGCAATTGAAGGAAGCCAAAAGCCAAAAGATTCCATCACGAAAAGTCAATCAACCACTCCCAAAGCCCTCTCAAATGATTCTATCAATTTAGGAGGCTGATTTGGAAAGGTAATTCCTATAAAAGTAGCATGTATCCCGAATTCTTTTGACTCATATTCTTGGATTTTTAGTTCATTTAGAGTGAGAACTAAGTGTTGAAGTTGTAATAAGCAAGCTCCTTGTTTAAGCTAGCCCCTTGCTTGCTTGTTTGTTTTCTTTGAGTAGGCATATCTATGTGTGTGTGCAAGCAATGTTGCAACTCTCTACCCCTATGTTTTTAGCATTGGTTCTCCCTCACATATCCATTTGATGTAATTCTTGTCTCATTGGATCAGTAGTGGAGTCTATTTAAACTCACCAGCTCTGTGGAGCATTCTCTAAGTATTTTGGGAGAAATTGTGGAGGATTGATTAGTAGAAGTGAACCAAGACCTAGTGTTGGCAGTGCATCCAACATTAGCCATATACATCAGTGTAGAGGCAGCATGTAAAGATGGGAATGCAATAAGTTGCACGGGCCCAGACATGTCATTTTTTTTTGAGAAATATGCTTTATGATATTTTCTTCAAAACTTCAAACAATGATTTTCATCACTCTTGTAACATATCTACCATAGAACACCCAATTTCATATCAAGTAGCTCCATTTTGTGCAACCCAACGAGTAATTGAGCTTGAGCAGCCTAGGTAGAACAATCATACCAGTTTTGGTTATTTTTAGATCATATTTTGAGCTCCAAATGACTCTGAGAACTTAAGTTTTAACTATGCTAGAAACTAGGTTCGAAACCGACCAAAACTACTCTAGAAACTATAAAAAGAGCTAGAGAGCTCATTTTTTAGGTTGGCTTATGAGAGATTAGATCTTGTTTTAAACTTTTAAGAGTGTTCTTGAGTAATAGAGCTTGTTCTTGATCTTCCATTGCTTCTCTCTTGTCTCTACCATGTGTGTGCATGTATGTGTGTGTTCAATTACATGCTCCTCACCTTCACCTTCACTCACTTCACTCGTTCACCATCTTCATATCAACCTATCTCTTCTGTGCATGACAATTAAGGAGGTGGAGCTTCTTGATGTGGTTCATATCCTTGTCAAGAACAACACCAAATTTGGCACCGTTGCTAGGGATGAGCTCTAGGATGAATGTGTGATGCTAAGAGTATAACAAGAATTAACATTGGAAGTAATTAATTTCAGTTTTGTCTTTGTTTTCACATTGTTTTTAGTGTTTTTCACCTCCCCTAAGATCCCTTTCCATCCCCATATCGTCTTCTTGCATCCCTCAAAAATAAAAAAATTCACCATATCCATCTACTCACCCCATTTTCCTCATTTGTGAATTTGTGTGTGTGTATGAGAGAGAGAGATAGAGAGAGAGAGAGAGCTCTTGAGCAAGTGTGTTTGTGCTTTTGAGTTTTTTCATGCAAGAAAGTGCTCCAACATGTCTGAACCACTCTCAAAAGGTAAGAATTTTTACTTTCTATCATTTCTTCCATAGGTGATGGTCCAAGAACTTTGCTTGTTTGTGATTGCATCATTGGCATGGTATAGAGTGCACTTGTGCACAGAGGAATCCATAGGTGCATTCCAAAAATTTTCATTTTGGTGAACCATTGCAATTGGCTTACACCATCACAATGAGGCATCATCATCACGATTGGCTCATGGCATCATGAGAAGACCAAATGATTGTGACAGGCTCATGCCATCGTGATGGCTTGTGACAATCACGGTAGTCTAAGGCCATTGTGACGATTTAGGTATACCATCGTGATGACCATGTCCACTTTACACCATCACAATTGGCTCATGCCATTACGACGACTCGGGACCATCGTGTCTTTGGATCATCACGATGACTCATTTGACCCTTGATCATTGCTACTGGCTCATGCCATCATGATGCTTAATTAGACTCAAGCCATTGCATCGTGTGCATTCTAGACCATCATGACGACATTTTTATTGTTGACCATCACAATGATGCGTGTTGTGCGGGCCATCACGACAACCACCACCCTATCAAAATTATGCTATCCCATCGTGACATGATGGTTCATTGCCATCGTGACTCTAGCAGACCATCGTGACGATCCGACTGAAATGCAAGAAATTAGGGTGTGATTTTTTGGACAATTTTGTGGATTTTACAAAGAGAAAAAGGATCATCAAAAGTGTATAAATCAAAATTGCATCCATTAAAGTTAAATATTGGTCTAAACTTTGGATTTTGACAGCTCTATTAAGAGTCATCCAAGAGCATCCAAAGCAAGGAAAAGGGTAGAGCTAAGCAAGGCTTGGGAAGCACATGTTCTTTGGGCACTAGAGCAATCAACAAATCGGTCTTGAGGTTGGAAGAACTCCCAACCCCCTCACTCAATTACAAGCTTAGGTTAAGTGTGAGTAGTATTGTTTATTGAATTAGGGCGACGATAGGAACGATTCAAGTACAAGAGCAGTAACCACTTAAGTTCAAGTGTAAGTTGAGAGCTAACAATAATCAAAATCATAAAGGAAATAGCCCAATTTCAATGGTATGAGAATGTAAGCATACAATGAAAAGATGATTCCCTACAGATACATTGAGACAAGACAAGAGTTTAAAAGAAATAAAAATGAAACAAGTGACTGAGAGCAAAGAAGTAGTGGCAAACAGAATGCATATTGAGTGATCGAGGGAGATGAATTCATGAATCATAGATCAGGAAAGCACATAGGTAAGGCATATCGACAAAGCATTAAGTCATCCGAAGCAAGTGTGAGGATTACAGCACGTTCTTGGGCTCAACAATTGAATAGTCATCCATATGATTTGAGCTCAGAGACAAGTGAGTCTGAAATGGCTTATAGCATGGAGAGACCAGAAGGAGGGTTAAGTGTAGCTTATTTAGAAAGACCCAAAGGACCCTATAGGACCTAAATAGAATATGTATGAACCAACCATGTAGCTGCTTGCATCTACAAGGCTGGTTTGAGAAGGCTGGTTGTTCAATTGCACAACCCTGACCAACCTATTGGATTAGAACATCTAGTGGTTAAGTTTGAGAGAGATGCATACTTAGACAAGGAAGGAAAGATGTACATCATAACTAATCAGCCTAACCACACTAATGAGTTCAGTGGTCATTCCCAAGATAGAAGAAGGATCCCAAGGACAAGAACCATTAGGAGGTGAACCTAGAGGGAAATCAGTGTTGATAAGGATGTTAAACCCAGAATGGATCCCTCAAGATAACAAAAGTATTGATTTATTTCTGAATAAGGACACTAACAAAGCATTTTGGAGGTATAGGATTGAACAACCAAGCGAAATAGGATGAATCACAATCTTCAAATTCAAGGATCCTGATACACCTGGAAAGGTGGTATACTTAGAAAACATGTCAAAATGAGTGCTCATAGTGTCTGATCACACAAGACATGCTTACACATGGAGAGGTGAGTTGGTATTCCCTCTATCATGAGAAAATGCAAACACTAGCCATCAAGGAGCCGGGACATCCTCAACCCATGGATCCCAAAGAGAGAAGAATAAGGAAAAGTTAGAAGTGAGTTTTACTCACACCATAGGGAGAGGTAGATCAACCATGGAAACTGATAAAACGGAGGTCGAGAGAACCAAGACTACATGGTGGTACGGATGCCTTTCCTCTACCTAGACCCCATGAGCAATCCAGAATGTTGAGACCTACCAAGTTAGTGAAGTCGATGAGAAATTACTTTGACGGGATAGGAGATCCCTATGACCATGTTGCCGAGTCTAAGCAATTGTTGCGAGCAGAGCAAGTGGAAGATATGTTCATGCAATACCATGAATTTGGACTCATGTTGAAGAACATGGCCTTAACCTAGTTCCAACCTTTATAGCAACGGAAATTTAGGGGCATTCATCACTTGTTAGAGTCACTGAGTTCTCAAAAAGTGGGATCAAGCACAACACTTCCTCATTAATCCACAGTTTCCAATAGACCCCCCAAGAAACAGTTAGAGTCATAAGATGTAGGTTTAAATAATATATTGAGAGATGCCCAATGCCAAAACTTCCCACACAGGCCAAGCAACTATCTTTGTTTTTGGATGGGCTCTTGAGCTCTAAACTACGCTCCTATGTGTATTTGAAGGAACCTAGAATGCTAGAGAAATGTGTGTGAATTTGTATAGAGATTGAGGATAATTTAGGTGATGGATTGAAAATTTCAAAGGTCTACAAAGAGTCAGATAGCTTCTCTCAATTATCTTCAAAACATTCTGATTCCATGGAAGACCTAGCTGAGAAGGTAGCTCAAAAATTAGGAGTCTCTAACAAACAGATACCTAGTTTAACCTCACTTAAATGTTCTTACACTTGTGGTGGCGATCGTATGGCAAATGTGTGGAAAACTATGAGACAACCCCAAGACAAACTTAGTGGCCATTACTGCACTATTGGAAGGTGGTACACTAATCACACAACACAAGAATGGCCGTAAAACAAACAAGTTGTCGGGTAGAAATACCCACAAGAATATCTCCAACCAAGTAGATACCTAGGTGAGTTTAATGCTCAACCTCATTACTATAGGGCCCCCATAGAATTACCCTTATAAAAACCAATCGAGACCTCAACTAGTTTTAGCTCAACAGTCATCCCCGAACCAATGTAATCTCAATCAAATACACTATTATAGAAGAAAATCTCAGTAGGGCTTTAGTACCTTTGTACCCGGATCACTGAAAGTGACCCCAACTCAAACAACTTCGATTCCACCCATGTGCATAGCCCAGCTACGTACTATACTGTGTTGCTAGAACACATGGAAGCATACCACTATGAGAGTCCACCGTTGGAACCCAATTGAGACCCAAACTATGCTAACATCATGTACACCAACCCTAACCCATGGCCCGAGTTGAAGCCGTCAAGACCATAGGGCTCTAAAGGAACATGTTTTAGGTTCCAAGGAGATCATTATATAAAGGAGTGTCCACATCCTCCCATAGTAGGACAGTCACAATATTACAACTTTCAAGGCTTTTGTGGAGAATTTGGTAAAGAGCATGTCATAAGAGATTGCCCTAAGAACCATGCCAATGCCTCTAAAGTGATGCCCATAAATGCGGTAGGTATTGTACACACCTTAGTTGGATTTAAGCCATCAAACCAAACCCCGATAAAGTAGCACAAAATAGTGAAGTCGGAGAGTTTAGTGGAAGAAAAACTAAAACTTGGAAGGATTCACGAGAAAGAATGAAGAGAAAATGGAGTAAAAAGATAAATGAGTTGGAAGGAAGATTAAAGGAGAGTAGAGCTAAAATCTTAGAATTGACATCACAAGAGTCAAATTAGGAGAACCCAACTTAGAGACTAGGATCAATGTTAGTCAAACCTCTATCGGAAAATTTGGATATGATGTTTCAAGCATACCAAACGAGGTTACAAGAAGAACCCCAAGTAGCATAATTAAGCAAGAATTACACAAGGGCAAACCTAGAAGTTGAGAGGACTAAGCTTTGTATGAAGATGGTAGAATTGGCTCAAACTATGTTTGACGCCTCACAATACATTAATTGGAATAACATAGTCAAACCAGATCTACACTTTCAGGGACTATTGGAGAGGCTAGAACACTTGATTTCTAGTAACAAAAAGAAGAGTTTGCAGGAGAACCCTACTGCCACTCAGGCATAGAAATGTGATACTCCATTCTTGTCTCAAGTACCAAATACTATGAGCAAAGAAAACCTCTTTTCCATACATAATTAATCACAAGGATTTCTGAGCGAAATCCAAGAAGAGAAGTGGAGACAAGAGCAAGAAACCCATTCACCAATTCAGGAGATAGAAGACTCACAAGATCAATTTCCCCAAGATGTACTCTCTATCTATGATGATTTAGAGAAAGAACAACTTAGTGAACAAACAAATGTTGAATATAAATCCTTACAAGAATTACCTCAGTTCATCAAACCTTGGGAAGCTAACTCTATCAGTATGAGAGCACCCACCATATTAGTTAGAAACAAAGATTCAATAGTCTTGAGAAACACATATGTAATAAAGATTACAAGAGTCCAGTGTCATCTCATGTTAGAAGAATTATTGAAACTCAAACGAGAGTTGTGGAATCATGTAGCAAACCAGCTCCTCGAGATAGCTACTACCCACTATTCGGGAGGTTCACACATGAGAGTGCCTAAAATACCTGTGGAATGGATCGGAGATATGATTGAGGGAGAGGAAGGTAATACCTATCTTTCAATAACCTACCAAGGCTACAACACTAAAGCAATCCTAGATTCACCAGCAAGAGTATCCATTGCAACTGCTACCCTTGGAAACAATGAGGCAAGCCAGCATTAAGGCCCACTAGAATGAGATTGCAAATGGCTAATGGTCATATTGAGAAGCCATTGGGATTACTAGAAGGGATATCTCTCACCACTTGTGGTGTAGAATTTGAGCACACCTTTGCCATTTGTGAGTTTGGGAAAAATCATGCCTACGAGATGCTATTGGGAAGACCATTCATGCGATAGTTGCAAATCGTAAAGATTGGGGAACTAACTCCTTGTACTTGGAATACTTAGGAGTGACCACCAAAGTCAACCTCTGGGACTATTCCATTGAGATGTGTCCCCACTACAATGGAATACCATCCATAGGATGCCTGAAGAAGTAGAGTCTCTGCAATTGTTAGAATCAGATCCACCATGGTTGCATGAGGAAACTCATCTATGGATGTGTAAGGTAGCTAAGCAAGAGGAAGAACGATTACAATTTGGGACGTCAAGTTTAGTTGGACATCGAGGAACTCTGCAGGACCCCACTTATGCATTGATAGTGTTTCTAGATGAAGAATTTGAACCTCACGATTGGGTGGAGATCTTAGCCACCATGGACATAGCAGTGAATGAAGAACAATGGAACCCTCACTATGATGAGGATGGATAGGTAGGAAAGGACAATCAAGTTGAAAAACCCAAGTCACTCACATAATGTAAAGAAAGTAAGCACAAAAAGAAGAAAGAGAAATTAATTGAGACTGAAGAAGAATAACCCCTTATGGAAGTGCCACAAAACTTTAAAGAATATGAAATAGAAGATATAAGGATCATGATACCGATGCCCAAACAAGAAGCAAGTATGGGATGCATATGACAGTCGAGAGAAAACAAAAAATATAGTGTTTACAATCGAAGAAGGAGAAGAGAAATGCACTTATATAGGGCATGATTTGATAGAGGAGGAAGAAGAAGAGTTAACTTCCCTATTGTGAGAATATAGAGATGTGTGTGCTTGGAGTTACAAGGACTTGAAAAGAGTAGACCCAGATATATGATCCCATAGAATTCCTATGACTCCAAAGGCCAAGCCTTATAAGAAAAAACCCTACACCTATAATGATAATTATGCTACAAAATTTAAAGATTAGATAGATTGTTTGATAGAAGCAAGGTTTGTTTATGAAATTGAGCATACCGAATGGGTATTCCCCCTTGTGGTTGTGCCCAAGAAGAACAAAAAACTAAATCTTATATTCGTTTTGGGACTAGCATAGCTAATCCCACTCCTACTTTGTGGAATACAATGGATTCCAAGGGCATTAAGCCCATTCATTGTATAATTCTTATTTTATTAATTCAAGCATGGGAGATTCGACCTTCGATGAACTTCCTTTTGGAAACAAAAATCCACATCTATCACAAGAGCACGAATCTTATGGAACGATTCTCTTTCTCTTCTTTATACATTCCCTATGATACAATCTAAATTAGGGGAGTGAAGGCACATTTACGTGCAATAGCCTAATTATACTCATGGTGTTGAATCCTAGAAAAGTAAGAGCTCTATATTTTGGCACTCCCATGAACCTTGAACCTCAAAGAGAGTTTTGGGCGTTGAAGACACCCCAAATCTCTTCTTCAAATGCTTCCTTCTAGAGCTTTCGAGCTTACTTTCTCATGAAGGACATGTATACGAAATCACTACATACATATGAAAGTATTCACCATTCACCCTTTATTTTCATTACGAAAAATCCATGCGTAGTCAAATGCACGACAAGGTACAAAAATTTACATCTTTATGATTAATTTCCTTTACTTCCGCAAAAATTACCTTTTTTGGAGCAGCCGATTGATACTCCTGAACTCGTAATTCACATTAAGGGTCCATGGGATTACTCTTTGGATTAAGTTCTACCATTGAGATCTACTTTTTGGATTGAGCTTGAAATAATTGAAAGAACGATGAAAAGCAAAATAATTGAAAGTCCTTTAAGCTTCAAATAATTAAATGTACAATGAAATAATTGAAAGTACAATGAAAAACAGACATAACATTCATGGGACCCTAGTTTTGTACAAAATAGTTTTGATGTAAGTGTTGATATATTTAGGTAGTGATGTGTGTGGACACACTAGGACCGCCGGGGCACTTTTTTCCCTCTTTAGGAGGTTTTTTCCTTGGAGGTATATATGCCTATTGCCCTAATGGGCTACATATCCTTGGTATCAGAGCAGGTCATCGCTTCATCTAGGGCATTGTTGACACTCCTCCGTTTGCAGTCTGAGAATCACATGAATTTTGGTGAGCATACTCAACGTATTTTTGAGATCAAAACAGCGTTGCTATGTGGTGTGGAAATCGCGATATGAGCTCGTTTTGGCCTCTGAATGCACTATCACAACGCTTGTATAGGCTATTTCATCTTTCTGTGCCAAACGTATATACTGGTTTTGGTTCGCCAGTATAAGTGTCTCGAAGTCTACTACAAGTCTAGCAGAATTCATCTGGGTAGTTCTGTTCAACTTTTTGAGATATAGTCAATTTTTTGCATCAAGGTATTTTAGTCACTAGCCATGGTTGAAAGTAGTGATGTATTCCATATGTTGGCTGTTGAGGATAAGTTGGATGGTACCAACTACCCATTATGGGCTTATATGATGTGACATGTATTGGTTGCAAAAGGACTATGGAACATTGTGTAGGGTGTTAAAAAACATCCTATCACACCTACAACTGTTACAACTGTAGGTACGAAAGCTGATGTGGAAGGTATCAAAGATGATGATATTCTGCATATTCCTATTCGTGTTGTGGTTTTTGCTGCACCTACTGTAGAGCAGATTCGTTAGGATGGTAGATATGCTCAGGCACATGTATTGATAGCTTTTTCTATCAAATGTGCCATTATTCCTCACATTCACTCTTGTAGAATAGCTAAGGATGCTTGGGATAAACTTACCACATTGTACCAAGCTAGGAATGAGGCTTGTGTTGCTTACCTCCGAAAAAATAGTTGGAGAGTGAGCAATGAATGAAGGTGATTCTATGGATAATTTTCTAATAAAGATCAAAGACTTGAAGGAATAGTTGATTTCTCCTGATGAATTTATACTAGATAGCTCGCTTGTGCAGACCGTTTTGAATGGTCTTCTTGATTCGTATCAGAGTTTTTCTTCTACTCTTTGGTTGATGATGAAAGGCAATTCAAATGCCTTGTCATTTGAGGAGTTAGCCTTTGTTCTGCTGCAGGAAGTTCAGTCAAGGCAGAACATGTCCATTATGCATGTTGTAGATCAAGCTTTCCTAGCTAGTCAGAAGGGCAAAGGAAATGGAGCTCTTCAATTAGTAAGCAAAAATCTGCTAATTTTGCACATCCAAAGAAGGAAGACAAAGATGAGAAGAAATCAGAAAAGCAAAAATTATTTTGCAAGTACTGTAAAGGAAATGATCATATCATAAAGAATTGTCCTGAAGTGGTTGCAAAAGAGGCAAAGAAAAAAGAGGCTCGAATGGTTGTTGTAGAGGCTTCTACTCCAAAAACAGAGTCTGCTAACCTTATGTAGGATGAAGAATGGGCGTTTACTACTGTTTGCAGTTTTGACCCATCTTCTCATGAGCATTACATGTCCACAATAGATGCAGATATTTGGTACTTTGATAGTGGGGCGACCAAACATATTATCTCGCAGTGCAGTTTCTTCTCTTCACTCAAGCATGCCCCTACAGGAAATACTATCACATGCGCCAAGAACTCCTCTTATCATATCATGGGAGTTGGTAAGATCATTCTGACTACTTTTGATGGTAGTTCTTTAACTTTATCAGATGCTTTATTTGTGCTAGGGATCAAGAAGAATTTGTTATCAATTTCTGCATTAGCCAAGATTGGCTTGATTGTGAATTTTTTTGATGACAGATGTACAGTTCATGATCTGTCAAATGGCGATATTATTATTGCTTCTGGCATTTTATGTCGTGGACTCTATAAGCTCATAGATTATGAAAAATCAGTGAATGATAGGCACATGTAGTACATGATTCTTAGGCTATGTCAGATGCAAAGCTTTGGCATGCATGCTTTAGTCATCTGAACTTTACAAGTTTGCTAGACGTATAGAAATCTGAAACGGTGTCCTCTTTGCCCAAACTTGACGCACCTGGTAAATATGTATGTGAAAGCTGTATTTTGGGCAAAATGCAGTGTTCCTCATTTCTAAAAGATCGTTTGGTTTGGGCTACTCAAAAATTGCAGCTTGTTCATGGCGATGTCTGTGGTCCTATGCAGACACCCTCTTTTGGAAATCATCTTTACTTTGTGACTTTCATTCATGATTTTTCTAGGCATGCATGGGTATATCCACTCAAAGCAAATTTTGAAGTGTTTATGTGCTTCAAAAAGTTTCTAGTTTTGGTTGAAAATATATCAGCATGTAAAATGACCACCCTTCATTCTGATCGAGGGGGGATATATGTCTTTTGATTTTAATGCATTTATGACTGAACGTGGGATAAAACACCAGTGTATAGTGTCGTATACACGTCAACAGAATGGAGTTGTTGAATGGAAGAACAGGTTACTCATGGAGATGACGAGGTGTATAGTCAGGAGTCAGGCCTTACTACATAGTTTTTAGCTTGAGGTTGTTATGTGTCTAGCATATGTACTTAATAGGTGTTCCATTAAAGCACTGCAATCTATCACTCCATATGAGGCTTGGCATGATTGCAAGCCATGTTTCTCATCTGTGTGTTTTTGGCTGTCTGGCATATGCATTAGTGCCTAAACAACATCGCAAAAAATTAGATGATGAAGTAGTAAACTGTATTTTTGTTGGATGCAGTTCTGAAAGTAAAGGATATCATCTGTATCGTCCACATACTAAATGCATTCTGGTTAGTCGTGATATTTTTTTTTGTGAAAGATGCTATTCAGCCATTGCTTTCATGTACTAAGAAGATATTTGTTAGCTCCAAAGACATGTATGATATGTTGCTTCCTCTTTTTACAGGTGCACAATCTAGTGTTGGTCTTATTGAGGTAACTTCTCAGCCCTTGCAGGTTTCATGTGATGATGCAGATCATTCCATTTCTTATGCAGATTTACATGACCCACTTGTTGATGAGATAGCTCATATTGAACAGGCAAAAACTATGCCAAAATGGCTAGTGAAGACTTTGTGTCATAGCAAATTAGATGCACCTCTGTCATATCGTACTAGATCAAGCTCTCATAGTGCCTCTTCTGCATCAGATTTCTATGCTATGGCTACCTCTAGTCTCTGTGATGAGACTGAACCTGTTTCGTTTGATGAAGCAAAAAATTCTGAACATTGGATGGCTACAATGCAATCCGAATATGATGCTATAATGAAGAATGGTACTTGGTCTTTATGTGACTTGGCTCCTAGCAAGAAGGACATTGGCACAAACTGGGTATATAAGCTGAAGCATAACCCTGCTGGAAGAGTTAACAGGTATAAGGCTAGGCTGGTTGCAAAGGGTTATGCCTAGGAAAGGAGGATTGATTTTGATGAGATCTTTGCACCTACTTTTTGAATGACTATTGTTTGTAGCATCTGTGCACTTGTAGCTCATCATGGTTGGAATGTACATCAGTTGGATATTAAAATAATATTTTTGAATGGTGACTTACATGAAGAAGTATATGTTTTTCAGCCCCGTGGCTTTGTGCAGAAAGGGCATAAAAACTAGGTGTGCAGGTTAAAGAAGGCATTATATGGTTTAAAGCAAGCACCACGTGCTTGATATAAAAAGATATATGCCTATCTGATTGCATATGGTTTTGAGAATAGTCCAATTGAAAGCACCTTATATGTTAAGCATGCTAATGATGTACTTCTAATCATTGTGGTTTATGTTAATGACATGGTGCTCACTGATCCTCATGAGCAGCATATTACTGATTTTAAGGCTGATTTGCATGCCTCATTTGAGATGTCTAATTTGGAGCATTTGCATCACTATTTAGGCATTTAGTTTATGCACGTTGATGGTGGAATGGCTTTGTGTCAAATGAAATATATCGATATATTATTGCAGAGTTTTGGCCTTCAAGACTATAAACCTATTGCCACTCATATGGAAACAAGTTTACGACTGAGTCTTCATGATGTTGGAGATGCATTTGATATTGTTCTCAGCAGGCTGTTGGATGCTTGATTTACTTATGCATTACTCAGTTAGATATTCAGTTTGTTGTCTCATATATGAGCAGGTTTATGCATTGCCTAGGAGTCAAGCATTGGCAGGCGGTTAAGATCATCTTTTGCTACTTGAGTGGTACCTGGCTACTTGGATTGTTTTATCTTAAGGGGGGATCACTACCCCCAAATTTGCATGCTTTTTCTGACTCTAATTGGGCTGGTTGCTATGACACTCATGTGTCCACTAGTGGTTTTTGCTTCTAGTTGTGAGATTGAGTATAGGGCAACTTTCACAGCGACTGTTGCGTATGTGTGGCTCAGATGTCTTATAGCTGATTTGGGTGTTGGTCAGTCTTTTGCCACCACCATCTTCACTGACAGTCACAGCGCATTGGCAGTTGTGAGGAATCTTGTGTTCCATGCTTGCACTAAGCACATTGAGGTGCATTATCATTATGTCAGGGAGAGGTTATCATTATGTCAGGGAGAGGTTATCATTATGTCAGGGAGAGGTTCTGTGCTGAGAAGATCAACTTGGCATATGTACCCACGTAGGAGAACATTGCATACCTTTTCATGAAGGCTCTGCCTAGGGAGAAGTTTGAAGCTTTCTGCAAAGCTTTGGGCTTACTTCCTTTTGTGGATTCATTCCACATAGCTCGGCACTTCCTTATACATGAGTGCTAGCTCCTTGTTCATCGCATCACTCCCTGGGGGATTTGTTGATATATGTGTGAACACACTAGGACCACCGGGGCACTTTTTCCCTCTTTAGGAGGTTTTTTCCCCCTGCTTGTATATACGCCTATTACCCTAATGGGCTACTTATCTTTGTACATTCTCTAGTAATACATTCAGTATGGTGTGTTGTGCTTCAAGCTTCTTCTTCTTCCTTGTGCTGTTTGCATGCTTTCACAGACGTCTAACTCCAGCAATAACATTCATGAGACCTCTTGTTTTCTACAAAATAGAGGTTAGAGACATAACTACAAGGATAAAGATCGCTAAGGTAGAGACTGGAGCTGAAGGTCAGGCAAAGCAATTGATTTGAATAGACGAAAGGTTAGCAACCAGTTTCAACGAAGGTTGTTTCATAGATTCCAAAAGCGTATACAATCATCTCATCACGAATGTGCTAAGAGGCATCCCCATCGGGAGCAGGGATTGAATCCTGCCGCAACCTAGGACGCACGGGAACCAAGCAACTGAACGAGTGGCACACTACTGATCAGAATTAATGCACAATTAATCTCTCTCTCTCTCTCTCTCTCTCTCTCTCTCTCTCTCTCTCTCTTACACTGACTTACCCTGCTCTTGGTGGCTATGGTGGACAGGCCAACGCTCTTTTCTACCTCAATTATGTGCACAGTGTCTCCTCCATCAATCAGCTGGTGCACCGTCTGTCGATGATCCCTCTCTCTCTCTCTCTCTCTCTCTCTTTTCGTGTTCAACACACAGTGGTCCAAATCTCCCTTCTACCTCCTCATACCATGCGAACGAAGCAAGAACGCATACACAATCGACGCCACACGAATTACATACAGAGATGTGGTACACGCCCATTATATCTACGCTGCATTCACATGCATGCGGACATAACAGACCAACAGGCTCAATAGTATCATCCTCTTGCATCACCATCTCCTGCCAGCAATAGCGTTTGGGATTCTCAAGCATTGCCATGGTGGGAGAACTGCCGATTGTCTAAAAACTTGAGAAACAAGCGCAGGGAGATAAGTCTAGGAATATGACACGAACAGGAAATGTATATTCTTTGATTCAGCTACAGATATTTAAACATGGTGCAGGTGCTTCGAATATGCCGTTACTGTTAAGGCATGTACGCACAATAGAGGAAGCTCATGTAGGGAGAACTGAGGTGACGACGGTGGAGGAAACAGGCATAGAAAGAAACATGAAAGTGTACCTTATGCCAATAAAGAAAATTTGTGTTTTCGACAGGTGTAGGACATGCTTTGCTTCGTCATTGCATGTTGGACATGTCTCTTTATATAGTTGTTTGATACAATCCTCTCTCTCTCTCTACACAGGTGTATGACATGCTTTGGTTCGTCATTGCATGTTGGACATGTTTCTTTATATAGTTGTTTGATACAATCCTTCTTTCCTCCCCCCTGTCTCTCTCTCTCTTTCTCTCTCCAGGTGTAGGACATGCTTTGTTTCATCATTGCATGTTGGACATGTTTCTTTATAAAGCTCTTTGATACAATCCTCTCTCTCTCTCTCTCTCCTTCTTTTTTTTGGCATTAAGAAGACATTATTTGTTTGATTGTTGAATGCCAAGTTGTGAATGTCAAGTAGGAAATGGACATTGGGATTTTAGTGTGCCATATTACGCTACCACATTGAATTTCTTTTATGTGTCAACCTCATTCGGTTTTGTGGAAAGGATACTAATTATAATCAGGTTTTTTTTTCACCGTATTAGGTTATTAGCGGGTGTTTCTATTTTTTCTTTGGTTGATTTTTTGTTTGTCTTCACTATTGCGGAGAACCATTTTAATCGGCTTTTCTTTTTCCCGCATTTTGAATTTCGTATTTGTTAAAGTTTTGATGAAAGAATCGTTGATGGATTGGAATGTACTTCTGCACTTTGAATTGAGATGTCCTTTGGTACTTATAAATGTAAGAAAATTTAGCGCGGGCTTGATGATGACAAATATATTTTTGAAATATAAACTTTACAATATAAAATATTTACAAAATAATCTCAGAATCTACTAATTATTACAGAGCTTATAAATGCTTTGAAATTTGTTTCCCTTTTCCAACACTGAAGGCTCTTTTTTTCTTTTAGAGGAAGTTCAGCCGAAGCCTAATCTCTTTAGTTTTTCTTTTTAGAGAGAAAATTCGACCGAAGCCTAATCTCCCTTGCTTGAACAGTGGAAGGTTCTTAGGTGACAGATTCATGCTTTGATTTATGATAGGTTTACAATGATTAAGGATGTAACAAGCACTCATGATGTGTTTTTAGCGGAAGGAATTGAAAAAAAAATTCCCTTTTTCGCAGCTATTTAATACTTCCAAATTCAAATTCAACATTAGTGGATCAACGGGATCTACTGAGCTTAATTTTTGTTTAATTCAATCCATGGGAATTAAGGAACCTAATTTTTGTTCAATTCAATCTCTATCCAAATTTGACACACACTCATTCTATTGGAGGGAACTCTCCCCTCTTGAGATGGGGGCAGGGGTTCAACCACAGCTGACAAGTATTTGGCCGTAGGTCATTAAACCTACTTTCCGTATCACCTTTGGGTTGTTAACATTGTATTGCCTTTGGGTTGTCTTTCATGGGATACAAAGGGTCTCATGGGCACTCTGCCCCTCTCAATTAGTTCGAACAAGAGAGGCTAAGCTTCTATCGAACTTCCTCTTAGAAACAAAAAATTAAACTGTATGCATCATCAAAATTAGTGTACTATTATGGATTCTCTCTCTCTCTCTTTCTCTTACACTCTGACATACGCCTCACTTGCTCGCTATGGCGGACAGGCCGACACTCCTTTCTACCTCAATCATGCGCGAGGATACTCAATATTTCCTTCATCAATCACCTGGTGCACAGGCCTATGTCTCTTTCTTTTTTGTGTTCAACACATAGGTGGTCCAAAATCTCTCTCTCTCTCTCTCTCTCTCTCTCTCTCTCTCACACACACACACACACAGAGCTCCGATTATCACCGCCCGCCTATAACTTACCCTTTTGAAGTCCAACGCCAGTCCGCTCGATCTGTTTAATACACGTTGTAGAACTTATATGAATCTGTTAACCGTTGGAGTCATGATTATTATCCCTATGGAAAAATATATAAGCTTAAGAGAAGCAATTTTACTGTTGATTGTGGCCTATAGAATGGGGAGGCATGGTAATTATGAGAGACTACATGTAACTTTTATGTTGCAAGATCAATTAAGGATGGGGCAATTTATGCAAGTCATCGGAGAATCCAGTGCATAATCAAATCTATACTTGAGTCGTTCCCACAAAAAAAGCATACATTCATGCTGCCGGGATTTGAAGTGGGAGAAGATAAGAGGGTAGGGGATGCTACTCATGAACCGAAAGAGTGCTAAGTCGCAAATAGTGAAGGAGCATATGAATACGTAACAGATACAGTCATCATCCCTTGTGTACACTATCTTACGAATAATTTTTTGGAGCCACCATGCATGATTATATACCATTGCACGTCATGCTAGGTTGACCTACATACCCTTGTGGTAGGCTAATTTAGCATCCAATCTGGCCAAAACCCAGTTCTAATGCTAGCCTATAGAAACTTCAAAGCCCATCCAGATATCAAGGAGCCAGAAGATTTGTCCACTATGTAGCTCCTTACAACCCTTGTTGATCAAGAATTGTGGAGGGGCCCAAAAATGGCATTGAAAGCAACTTTGAGATTATTTATTTTGGAGCACATGTAGCGCAAAATATATTCAGACATTTCCAAAAGGTGTTGATGCTATTACGGTCATTATGCACAAAAGCCTTCCTATCATTGGTGAAGAGTCTCATTAGAAATTGTCTTTGGGTATGAGGGAGCGGATGATCGTAGATCTATCCAAAATGGGCCTGCTAGTTAACTAAGCAGCTTAGACCATCAGTGCCAATGGCAAAAAGAAGTGGTGCTAGATGCCAACCCTCTACAATAGAGCATTTTAAGCTGACTCCATGAGAGAGTTGACCATTGACATTAATTCAATCCGAGACATTCTCCGTAAGCATAGAGATCATGTTGATGAACTCACGGCCACAACCAATATCCTTTAGGGATTGCAAAATGAAGTCACATTCTGGGTGATTATATGCTTTGTCAAAATTGATCTTTATGAAGAGGACATCTTGTGAAGATTCCTTACCAAATTCAAGACCTTACCACACATCAATAATGTCCTCCAGATTTATGAAGAGCACCGAATCGCAAGCCATCCTGACACACTAAAAGTAAAGGTTTCACTAAGACACTATTGAAAGACTTGCAGAATGCATTAGTGAGACCGTCCAAACTTGGACTTTTATTGCTAAGCAGAGCATCAATTACTTATAAAATCTTTATGTCGGTGATAGGGGAGTCGAGAAGATGCATGATGTTTTGAGGAATTCTTTTTTTCTAACTCTAGAGATGTACTACATGCAATCTCAGCTCTTCGAACTAATTGACAAGGATACACCAAGGAGTTGAGTGAAGTGTTTGGTAATTAGATCAATATTCTCTTTTCAAGTAGTGCATTCTTCCTCATTGTTATCTATCATGTAGGGGACCTCTTACTTATGTTGCTTCTTCTTCAAGAGCTTACACATCTCTTTCATTGGTTTATCTACTTTTCCCTCCTACCAATCTTTAAAATAAATCTACATATTCCTTCTTTGAATTTCATCTTTATATCTATGTTTTCTTCTAATTTTTTGGAGTCTAAGTTTGAAGCGGGAGTTACCATTGTTTACTTCTATCTCAAGATGTTGAAGTCGATGACAAACATTTTCCCTTATCACATGTCCTATGTTAAGAATCTCCTTTTGGACCTTGTAAATGAGAACTTGGGACTGCTTGATAGCTAACTTCCATCACTTGAGCAAAGAGGCAATGCAGTTAAAGGCCTCTGTTGGCGGGATACGTAGAGAAAGGAAATCTCACAAAAGCATAAACAAAATAAAGAGAGACAAGAGGTTGAACAGAAGATTGGTTCTAGTCTGCCCCTGCATACTCTAATGGATGAGTGTATCAGAGTATGTGTATTTATAGCTATCTCTCATTACATCCTGAATAGAAGATATATGAGGGTGATGCCCTAAGCAATCTACTATTTTTACAAAAAATATGTAAAACACTATCTTTTGACTATCTTCAAAAATATATGAATAAGTCCATGCGTATTCAGACCCTCATGACTCTTCATGTTCTAAATCAAACACAATCATATTAAAACCCTCAAGACATTAAAATCCATATAACATTGCATTATTTCATAAATTATAGCATGTCTCCCACTCGATGAGCAACTCACCTCAATTGACAATAAAATAGACATGGATAGCTAGTCACATGTCCCATCATTGAATAATCTTAAGCATATTCCATGTAAAAACACATGCATGGAAATGGAAAATTGGAATTTAATGTGACTCTGAATGATATGTAGGGTTAAAGTCTATTTTGTAACCTAAATTTTGAAATAATGCAATTCACAAATGATTAAAAAAACAAACATCTCAATGTGATAGAATAACTTTCAAAAAACCATGATGCGGAAAAATACATTTAATTAATAACTTACCATGATGAGAAAAAATACATTTATTAAATAACATTTAATAAATAACTTATCAAAACCCATTGTATATGGGTAAGATCCATGGCCTTATGTAAAACCAAAACCTATTACTAAACATGTGAAGAGAATGTTAGCAATATTTGAATTGAAATAGAAAGGAAACATTTTCTATTGGTAATATATAGAATAAAATAAATAAATAAATGAAAGTGTTAAATAAATAAATAAGGGAAAAGAGAGTGTTAGAACTTATCTTAAATATCAATTAAAAGGAATGGGGTATCTATAAGTGAAAATAAACTAGTGGATAAAGCATATCTCTTGTAAGTGAGAGGTGGTGGGTTCAAATCCCCTACATGCTAAATAAGGAACTAAGTAAGCTAACTAGAGAAATAAGTAGGCTAACTAGGGAAATAAGGAAGCTCTTATTGCCACTCATAATTTAGAGTTGTTTTGCATGTAGCCAATGATTGCCAATGGAACCAACGAGAACTAAGTAAACCATTAGTGCTAGAGAAGCCAAAGATGCCAAGGTTATGCCTTAGTCGATGCCTTGGAGTAAGTTGTAGGAGTAACCACATGGATAATCAAACTTAATAATGGAATTTGATAATTGAACAAGGACAGTGCACAATGCATAGTGCAGAGTGAGTATAGTGAGTACAATGAGCATAGTGAGCATAGAGCATTGTGAGTACAGTGAGCACAGTGAGCAAAGGGAACCAAAGTGGCCAACAGAACCAAGTGCTAGAGATGTCAAAGTTATGCCATAGTTTTATGACTTAGTTGACACCTTAGAGTAAGCGGAAGGAGTAACCACATGGATAACCAACTTGATAATTGAACTTGATAACTCAATTTGGTAACCGAATTTGATAACTAAACAAGAATAGTGCACAATGAGTACAGTGAGCACAGTGAGTAGTGCAATTAGCATAGTGAGCATAGAGTAGAGTGAGTACTCTGAGCATAGTGAGTACAGTGAGTACAATGAGCACAATGATAAAAATGAGTATAGTGATCATAGTGTCACAGAGCATAGTGCACAGAGATATAGTAACATATTCGAAAGAATTTTAAAAAGACACCGACAAAGCAAAAAAACATGTGAATTGACAAATGCTCAATCCTCAACTGGAGGCAAATTGACAACCTGAAATGGGTGTCGAACTGTGAATAGATTATAGGAATTATGATCGGACATAGAGAAGTACACCTCCATATATGCATGCATGCTTTGATACCACTTGTGTGTGAAGAGATGGATAGATATGTGTTTGAAGATGAAGTGGTGCTCCAAAATCCTTGATCTACACTAGCCAAATGAACTCCAGGAGTATGTGGTGGGCCCTTTTAGCTTGCCAATCGATGTGTTAGACACCCTATATACCTTGGAAGATCAATCTCAAAAAGATAGATCAAAATAGATGAGCTGGAATAAATGCAGAGCTGAAAAACTTGCTATTTTGATTCATACACATGTCCAATGTTTTGAATAATTCTCTGAGCACAGTAGCAGTTAGCTTAATTCCTTTTGGGGAACTCTAAATAACTTAGAGAGCTAACTTTCAAGAGTAATCTCATCAAGAAAAGTGAATCACACAATGAGAATGAATTTTAACAAGGTATGACATCATCCCGATTTTCACGGGTTGCAACAGTACTTAGACCAATGAGCAAAAAAAAAGATCATAACCCAATATTCCACAATGAGTATGAAATTTTGTGTGTTGTTAATAGAAAGTATGATGAATCCAACAAGATTTTAATCATGCAAGTTTATGAAGTACACGCGGGGAACGAGCTCTAACAAGTTGACTGAAAAAAATCAAAAATCTACAGAGACGTGAATATGGACAGACAAGGTTGACTTCAACTGAACATAACTCAAGATTGTGAACTCCAATAGCAATGATATTTTGTGAGCATATAGTAAACTCTAAAAGAAAACTTTATCAAGCATAACAGTGAACAGTAGACTCACACAACCATGAAGATATGAACTTGTATGATCATAAATATGAATGTATATTGATTCTAGAATACAATGAACTTACAGATACATGTGTGTGCCCTCTATACACACTTGATATAGCATATAGCTCAGCTTATGGACGCCTCTAAAAGTGCGACTAAACTGCCCTGCATATATAGAGAGTTTTGGAGCCAAGATTTGAATTTGAATCTTGCTCACCTAAAAGTAGTTTCCTAATTTTTAGAGATTCATGGATTCTCCAACCTCCAAATCAGACTTCGTGGCTTCTCTCTCTATTTTTATCAAGAGGACTCAACCACTTTTGATTCCTTTACCTTTTACATCAAGTAAATAATCAAACAATTACAAGGGTGAGTTCACAAGTGAACTCTTAGATTTCCATACATTGTCTTCTCTTAGAAACTCAAGCCAATACTTAGGCTTGTAATTGATTTGTTCCAACAGCTCCCCCTCAAGCAAAGTATGCTTGAGGTCTTCAATCTTCAAGAATAACCTGCAATCCAATCATAGCATTCAATTTGCAAAGTTTTGTACCATCCAATGCTTTGGTAAAAATATATGCACATTGTTGATGAGTGGACACATATGATATCTGAATCTCTTTGCTTAGAACCTTTTCTCTTACATAGTGATAATGAAATTCAATGTGTTTAGTCCTTGCATGAAAAATAGGGTTATCACCTAAATGAATAGAACTCATGTTGTCACCAAAAATAGTTGGAGTTCCAATCTCCAATCCAAGATCTTTGAATAAAGTCTTCATCCACATAGCTTCTTATGTACCTATGACAAGACCTCTGTATTCAGCCTCAGTAGAAGAGAGAGAAATTGTGGGTTGCTTCTTGGATGACCATGAAATAGGCTTTGAACCTACAAAGGTAAGATAACATGAAGTGCTCCTTCTATCTTCCTTGGAGCCAACCCAATCTGCATCAAAAAATAGCTTCAACCCTAAATCAGATACATAAGGATAATAAAGTCCTTCATTTATGGTTCCTTTGAGATATTTGAGTATCCTCTTAGTAGCATCCATGTGTGGTTTCCTTGGTGTGTGCATGAATTGACTTAGCACACTCACACTATAGCATATATCTACCCTTGTCAATGTGGCATAGTCAAGACTACCCACAAGGCTTTGATATGATGTGATGTCCTCTATGAGTTCACCTTCATGTGAGCTCAATTTATGGTTGACCTCCATTTGAGTACCTTCAATTTTACAATCCTCCATCTTGAATTTTGCTAACATATCCTTGATATACTTCCTTTGAGTGAGAAATAAACCATGATCTTTGTAAACAACTTCCAAACCTAGGAAGTAGGTAAGTGAACCTAAATCACTTATCTTGAATTCTTCTCTCATCTGATCTTTGATCTTCTTCATACCATCTGCATCATTTGTTGTCAATATAATATCATCTACATATACACATAGGTAGATGACCTCATAATTACTCTTTTTAATAAAGAGTGAAGGATCTACCTTGCTTGGTTGAAAACCTTTCTCCTGCAAGAATGAAACAAGTCTAAAATTCCAAGCTCTTGGGGCTTGCTTGAGACCATACAATGCTTTGTTAAGTTTTACACACATAATCAGGATAAACTTGATTCTCAAAACCAGGTGGTTGTGCCATATATATCTCTTCTGTTATTCAACCATTCAAGAATGCATTCTTTGCATCTAGTTGGAGTATCTTCCAATTCTTGGAAGAGGCAATACTAAGCAAAACCCTAATAGTAGGCATCTTTGCCACATAAGAGAAGGTCTCCTCATAATCAATTCCCTGAGTTTGTGCAAAGCCTTTAGCTACAAGCTTTGCCTTATACCTGTTTATGGAACCATCAAAAGTATTCTTGAGTTTATAGACCCATCTTGAGCCTATTACTTTCATAGATGAAGTCTTGGGCACCAAATCCCAAGTGTTGTTTTCCTCAAGTGCTTCAATCTCTTCCTTCATTGCATGCTTCCATTCTGATTTTGCTTTGGCCTCTTCAAAGGATGATGGCTCCTCTTGATTTATAACATGTGCTATGCAAATAGAATGTTTAGTTACTAATGAGGTGTCAAACCCATACCTTTCTAGTTTTTTTATTTCCCTTATAGATCTTCTTAAGCCATGTGGTGATTTTGCCTCATGTCTAAGTTCTTGCAATTTTGCTTTACCTTTAGACTTCCATGCTTTGATTTTTTCCATCTAAGTTTCTTCAATCTTTTAAAGTATCTTTTTCTTCAATCTTTGGTTGATGTTCTCTGCCAAGCTTTGGAAAATCTTCTTCTAGGTCATATGGAAATTTGACCTTCTTGCATGAATCTTCATACCATGAATTGTTCTCATCAAAATCTACATCTCTGCTTGCCAAGAATCCTTTGTTGGTAGGGTTGTATAACATGTAACCATTTTGATTGTTGTCATATCCAATGAATACACACCTTTCTGCCTTTGGATCCATCTTGCCTCTATCTGTGAAGGAACATGAGCATAAGCAATACATCCAAGAATTTCACAATGATCTAAACTAGGTCTTCTTCCATTCCAAGCCTCATATGGAGTCAAGGGATTTTGAAGGCAACCTGTTAATCAAGCAAGTGGCTGTAGATACAACCTCAGCCCATAGATAATTAGGCAAATGCTTTTCATTTAACATGGACCTTGCAGCTTCAACAATTGTCTTGTTCCTCCTTTCTACCACTCCATTTTGCTCAGGAGTGTATCTTGTAGTTACCTCTCTTTTGATTCCTCTTTCTTGAAGAAAAGAATCGAATTCATGGGAGAAATATTCCCCCCTCCATCTGACCTTAGCCTTTTTAGCGTTTTAACTGTTTGATTCTCCACAAGAGCCAAATACCTTTTGAAACATGAAAGAACTTCATCTTTGTGTTTCATAAAGAATAGGATAGTCCATCTGTTGCAATCATCAATAAAGGAGACATAATACCTTGATCTAGATATTGAAGCATCCTTGCTAGGTCCCCATACATGTGTGTGAACCAACTCTAAGAGATCTCCATGCATATAACTTTTCTTCATGAATGGTAACCTGTGAGACTTTCTAGATTGACATGCACTACACTTAGAAATCATGTGTTTTTTTGACAAGTTAGGGAGTCCAAGTACACTTTGGTCCCTGCCAATTTGCTTTAATGATGTTTCACCAATATGTGCCAATCTCTTGTGCCATACCTCTAGTTCTGTGAGTGTTTGATTATCATAGTTGAAGAGAGCTATGTTGCTTGAGTCTTGCAACTCAAAAGTGAATAATCTACCTATTTTTTCTCCCTTTGCTATTCTTCTGAACCCTTGGCTACGGTCTTCCACATATGCTCCTCCTCTTGTGAACCTGACTTGCAATCCTTTTTCTACTATTTGTCCAACACTTATCAAATTCTTTGTAATGGTAGGGACATAGACTACCTTACTGGGTAAGTTGATGTTTCCATCAGGTGCTTTGACATTTACTATTTTCTCCACAAGATGTCTTGTATCATCTCCTATTTGTACCTCATGCTTGTTCCTTGGATCTTCTAAATCTGATAGGAGGGCCACATTTCTTGCCACATGATTTGAACAACCTGAATCTATGTAGGAAACATGCTCATCAGATTTCCCTTGTGGCATGGCCATATTCATGATTAAAAATGAATCGTCTTTGTTTGAGTCTTCTGTGTAGTTATTGAAGTCCCTCCTTCCTTTGTAGCCTCCTTGATAGTTTGAATGATTGTAGTTTTGGTAGTTGCCATGATAATTGTTGAACCTTCCTCTTGAGTAGCCATAACTTCCTCTATTGTATCATATGCCTCTTTGATTCCTAGAATTCCTTAAGCAATTTTTAGTTGTATGATTAGTTTATCCACAAATAGAACATGAGTTGGAGTCTTGGGATCTCCCCATGCCTTGTCTACCTCCTCTTCCTCTACCTCTACCATGTCTTCCTCTACCTGCATAATTAGCTTGATATGTTCCTACTTCATCATCCACTTTCTTTGACTTTCCTTTGTTTTCTTTGGACTTGCTTTTATCACTATATAAGGCTGAAGATTGATTACCTTTAGAGCTTTCTCCATTCTTGATAAGTTTTGTCTCTTGAGTGAGTAATTGTCCAATGAGTGTATTGAAATCAACTACATGCATGTCCATGTACAAATCCATAGCTGTGGTGAATGCTTCCCACTTGTCATCTGCTTTCAATCCATTGATGACCTGCCTTAAAATTTGCTCTTCATCTATTAACTCTCCAATGCTTCCCAATTGATCTGCTACGTCCTTGAGCTTTGTGACAAAATCAGTCCCATTTTGTTTGGGAGCTTTCTTGAGAGTTGTGAAATACAGCCATAGTTGATGCTTCCTAGCTTTGGTACTTGAAGAGAAGAAGGCTTCAAGTGCATACCACACTTCCTGAGATGTCTTACAACTTCTAATGTGAGGCAAGAAAAAAATCTGAGATAGAGTTGAGGAGATAAGACCTTGCAAGTGCATCCTTGGAGCACCATATGCTCAATCTTTCTTGCTCTTCTTCTGTTGGTTGACTTTTGTTCGTATAACTTGGCATGACTTCATCTCCAGCCACATAACCATATACACTTCTACCTTGGAGATAAGCTTCCATCCTTAATGACCAGGCTGAGTAGTTACCTCTATTCAATTTGTCAATCGATGAAGGAAATCCATCTGCCATGTTGTCCAACCTTGCTCTGATACCGCTGTGAAGAGATGGATAGATATGTTTTTGAAGATGAAGTGGTGCTGCAAAATCCTTGATCTACACCATCCAAATGAACTCCAGGAGTATGTGGTGGGCCCTTTTAGCTTGCCAATGGATGTGTTAGACACCCTATATACCTTGGAAGATCAATCTCCAAAAGATAGATAAAAACATATGAGCTAGAACAAATTCAAAGGTGAAAAACTTGCTATTTTGATTCATACACCTTTCCAGTGTTTTGAATAATTCTTTGAGCACAATAGCAATTAGCTTAATTCCTTTTGGGGAACTCTAATTAACTTAGAGAGCTAACTTTCAATAGTAATTCCATCAGAAATAGTGAATCATACAATGAGAATGAAGTTGAACGAGTTATGACATCATCCCGATTTTCACGGGCTGCAATAGTACTTAGACTAGTGAGCAGACAAAAGATCATAACTAAAGATTCCAATATTCAATGATTATGAACTTTTGTATGCTGATACTAGACAGTATGATGAATCCAACAAGCTTTGAATAATGCAATGTAATGAAGTACACGTGGAGAACCAGCTCTGACAAGTTGAGTTAAAAAAATCAAAAATTTGCAGAGAAATGAATATGGACAGATAGGGTTGACTTCAAGTGAACATAACTCAAGATTGAGAACTCCAATAACAATGAAATTTGGGAGCATACAGAATCTAAAAGAAAACTTTAGCTAGCTAATTCATTGAAAATGATGCACCACACTGAGAGAAATGATCTCTGCAATCTGACTGAAAAATCTAAGAAGCATAACAACGAACAATAGACTCACACAACCATGAAGTTATGAACTTGTATGATCATAAATATGAATGTATATTGATTGTAGAATACAATGAACTTATAGATACATGTGTGTGCCTTGTATCCACACTTGATATAGCATATAGCTCAGCTTATGGACGCCTCTAAAAGTGGGACTAAACTACCATGTATATACAGAGAGTTTTGGAGCCAAGATTTGAATTTGAATCTTGCTCACCTAAAAGTAGTTTCCTAAGTTTTAGAGATTGATTGATTCTCCAACCTTCAAATCAGAATTCGTGGCTTCTCTCTCTATTTTTATCAAGTGGACTCAGCCACTTTTGATTCCTTTACCTTTTGGATCAAATAAGTGATCAAACAATTACAAGGGTGAGTTCACAACTGAACTCTTAGATTTCCATACATTGTCTGCTCTTAGAAACTCAAGCCAATACTTAGGCTTGTAATGGATTTGTTCCAACATTGTGATCATGATCTTGCAGATGCACCTATGCAAAGATAGTACATAAACAATATCTCACAAAAGCATAAATAGAATAAAGAGACACATGAGACTGAAGACAAGATTGGGTAGAATCTGCCCCACATACTCTAATGGATGATTCTATTAGATTATATGTATTTATAGTAGATTATATGTATTTATAGGTATTTCTCATTACTACCTGAATAGAAGATACATGAGGGTGGCACTTCCAAAAGCATGCGTTTATGAACATTTGCTTTATTTACAAAATTTTCGCTCTCCAAGCGATCTATAATTTATACAAAAATGTTGTTTTCTAAGTGATCTACTATTTTTTACAAAAAATATATAAAGTACTTTCTTTTAACTATCTTCAAAAGTATCTGATTTCAATGATGTTCTTTGTGATATAGCATCTATCAAGTCTATATTTTCCCAAATCGTTTCCCAACTGGAGGTTCAACCAAGAGAAGCCATGCACATCTTTGAATTTCAGCAGATCCTAGTGTAGCTTAATCTAGTCCTAAGGGGTCTTTCTCAATTCCATCAATAACATGCCCCCTTTGGTCCAATCTGTTAGTCATAACATCCACCATATTAAAGTCCCCATCAAGGATGAACTCAAAAGGCAAAGATTCTAAAGAGTGCCAAGTAATTAGTTATTTCTTGTTAGAATTAGAAGCATAAATGATGGAAATGGTTAGATGATTATGGCCCTTAAAAGATGCAAAAATCCATTGATGGTTTTGATCCATCACGGTATCCACCAAAAGGGAGTGCCATGTCCACTTGAAGCCAATCTTTGCACCACCGCTCCCATGGGGGTATTGTGTGGTGACCCACACATGAGATGTCAAAATACACTTTATCCTCTTCTTTAGTTTGACTTCTTGACGGGTTAGAATACCCTCAAATGTTGTACAAAACAATAATCATTTATGAAAGGAGGTATCTTTATTGGTTAGGGATTTGATTTTGTCACACCTTTTCTTGTTTTTATCTTCCTCTCTTCTTCTAGAGCTTGAGGGTTCTTGGCAACTGTGAAAACCTCTAAGGGGGCTCTTCTAAGGGAACCCAATGGGGATTTTTCCTTTCTAGTATGGGAGTCCCCATCATGACCTATTGAATGTGGCACCAATAATATAACTTCTAATGTTAGGGTTATTTTCTTGCTGGAGGTGAGACCATCCTCTTTGGTGGATGTGGCTCCTTCTTAGCTTCCATGCTTGCTTATGGAAGGATTATCTAGGGTTTTCTTCTCATACAATGTTTGATTCCACTAAGGTATTCTAAGATATTGATATCTTTCTGTAAATTACCAAAAATAGTGTTATTTGTAAGGATCGAGAAAGCTCAATTTGACACAATATGTCCTTTGAAACTTCTTCTCGTTCTATGTCTTACTTTCATGAAGGCCTCTAAATTATGATCCTCAAGTTTTGTTCCTTCAACTTTATCTTCCTCTAGGGAATAATCATTAGGGGTCATACTAACTTTCTCAATTGTGACCTAGATATTTCACTTTACATGATTGCTTTACTTACTCTATTCCAACCATAATGATTGTTGCCTGAGGGCATTCCTTGATCTTGTGCCCTTGCATCCGTAGTGGAAGCCAGCATTGCGTAAACTTTTGTAGACTAACTCTTATTTGTTAGGGAGTTTCTCACCAATGTCATTGTTGATTTTTGTGGGAAGATCCATGTTAAGATATGTCAAGTGTAACTTGTCAGCTATGCAGGAAAGCTGGTCATGAGGCCCATGAATGTCAGTCAAGAGGGATGCATGCACAACCTTATTGGGCACAAGGAGGTTCTCAATTCTCAACCAATGTAATGGCAGCAGCCCCCAGCCAATGTAACAACTACAATCAAAGACGTAGAGGTAATTATGGAAATGGAATTAGAAGGCCAATTATCCGTTTAGGTGTGGAGAGTGTGGACATTATCAAAGTAAATGCACCTTGCCAAAAACTCCTCCCCCTTGCACGAATTGCCCAGATGCCACGGATTAGTATACAAATTGTTGCCCACAAAACAAAGCATCTATATCTAGGCCCCATCTCTAAATGATCTCGGTAAATAATCATGGAGAAGGAGAAGGAGCCACTGTTGTACAATCACCATCCGCTAGAGTGGTACAATTAGAAGAAATCGACTCCATGGTGATAAAGATAAGAAGCAAAGGGAAAATTCTAGAAGAACCAAACTAGGGATCAAATTCTTTTGGAAGTGACAAAGATCAAAGGGTACATCAGAGCAAATCAGATATATATATGAAGATGCAAAACAAGAGAAAGGAAGTTCAACAAAAGGTGAAGAGGTAACACAAAAAGAAGATTTTTTATAAACTAACAATTTCATTAAGAATGCATATATCCAGGCCCACAAGGAACTTGAGAAATCAAACATCAAAATTGACTTTAGGGAATGTGGAGCTTCAAGATTATTCAAGTCAATTAAAATAGAGGTTAGTATTCTTGAGTTGATAAACATGGATGCAAAATTTAGGTCTGAAGTACTGTAGATTCTCTGATCGGATATTGTGCACATTGAAATGTGTCACATCTCTTCACATAATTATGTGCATCCATACGAAGAGTGGGCCACCAAAATACTGAGAATAGAATGGTCTAAATTACTCGATCAGGACCAAAGTGTCCGTCCACTTGTGACACCACTATGTGCAGTTTCAAAGATTTTCAAATAGTCTGATTTGTGAACACACAGTCTTAAGTAACCATCCTTGCCTCTTTGATATAGGTTGTCTCCTACAAAGGCATAGCCCTGATCCTCTTGCTCCATGCTCCATTTTCTTTCTAGACTAGCCTCGCTGGGTAGTGTTCTCGATCTCATAAATTCTACCAATGGAGTGCTCCAATCTAGAATTAACGACACGTGATAAAGGGGAGCATGCTCCACTAGGGATCTCTCCTTGCACATTGGAAAATTCTTAATCCACTCATGTATTTCTTTATCCATACTAGGCAAATAAATTCCTAAATATTTTAGATTCTATAATGTTCGTTGTTGAGAATAGTGATTTCCTAGCATTCCTTTATGGGCTTGTTGCAACCAACTGCTATGTTCATCATCCTCGACACAACAAGCTAGTACACCCTCTGTATCTTGTGTTTACATGCTTCTTGCCAATATTTGATAGTTTTGTGATTTTACAATTTCTTCTTTGTTTGTTCTCATATTCTTATTTGCAGGTCCAAAGGTTAGGACAGGTACCGACTTATTTTCCCACTTAGGAACAACTTCTAAATTGAACAGATAAGCATCAGGCAACTCATCAGACACTCCTTGTGGTGGCTCTCCTGAAGTGATGCGACAAAGTTGATCCGCCTTGAGGTGGGTCCTACCTTTCCTAACAACAATTTCAAAGACATATTCCATTAGTAAGAGGAACCATGTTTTTAAGCATCATGTATTGCAAGGTTTATTGACCAAATACAATAAGGCTTGATGATCAATGAAAAACTTGAACTTTTTGGCCAATAGATAGTGTCTAAACATCTTCATGGCATATACCATGCCTAAGCCTTCTCGCTCGGTTGTGCTATAGTTTTTTTCAACTGCATTCAATTGCCTACTTGCATAAGCTATAGGAAAATCTAGATTTTTTTCATCTATGGGTTGAGCTAGCACACATCCTATGGCATGATTGGAGGCATCTACATGGACATGAAATGGTTTATTCTAATCATGAGTCATCAATATTGGTGTTGTGCACAAACATCACTTCAGCTCACTAAAGGATTTTTCACATTCGTCGTTCCACTCAAAAATTTTCAACAAGGCATAAAGAGGTTTAGCTATGGTTGCATACATGTGGATAAACCTGCGGTAATATCCACAATGGTCCATAAAGGCTTGTACCTCTTTAACATTCCTTGGCCTCGGCAACTCTGCTATGGCTCTTACTTTGTCCTCATGTGTTGATATTCCATTCTTAGATACAATATGACCTAAGATTTTACCTTGACAAACAATGAACACACACTTTTCTGGGTTCAAAAACACTCGATACTCCGTGCACTTGTGGAAGATCTGTCTAAGTTTAGGGATGTGGTATCTTCTTTCTTGAGAATGAGCACATAATTCATCCACATATACTTCTAAGCTCTTTCGCAAGAACTCTTTGAAGGCATGACACATGAGCCTTTGGAATGTTTCAGGTGCATTGGTGAGCCCAAATGACATCACACAAAATGCAAAGATTCCCCACTCTGTGGCAAGAGCAGTCTTGTGTTGATCTTCTAGGGCAATGGCTACGTGGTGTAACCTGAAATCCAGCAAGGAAGCTATAAACTATCTTGCTTGCAACACACACCAATAAATGTTCAGTGATTGGAAGTGGATAACTATCTCTAATCGTAGCGGCATTAACTTTTCTAAGGTTAATACACACTCACAACTTCCCATTCTTCTTGGGCACCACTACAATGGGGGACACCTATTAAGTATGCTCAATCTCATAGATAAATCTAGCTTCAATCAGCATGCCAATTTCTTGTTTTATTTTTGCTGCATAAGTTTCATTATATATGTAGGGCTTCTGTTTGGTGGGCTTGGCATCAATTGTCATGGGGATCGTATCAGAACATATTTTCGGATCTACTCCCTTCAATTCTCTATAATGTCATGCAAACACGTCCCTATATTCCCTTAATAAAGCTACAAGCTCTACTTCTTCTACGCTTAGGTCTTCTCCTATGTACGTACATCACTCTTCATTTCCTTCAATGGTTACTATAACCTTTTTGGTCTTTTCTTTATTGTCATATCTTTTCTTGTGAGGGCCTCTCTTTTAGGCATTCGTACCAAAATTTTCCGATCTTCAACTTCATATTTCTTGAAGTTTTCTGATACTTCAAACAATGATTCCTACTCTTCTTGTTTCACTGCTTTTCTATTCGTTTTCTTTTGACCACCTTCACTTCCATCCTTTGAATTTACTATTTTAATTCTTGTGAGAGTTTCTTCTTCCTTTTGGTTAAATATTCCTACATCTTCTAGATAGTGCTTCTCTGAATTAAAGCAACTATCCATCACAATGGACTCTAGTTCATCGTCATCCCCTTCTTCGTCTATGCCATTGTTAGGGTCACATTCTTCCAACAAGGGCTGACACATGAACACAGAGATATCATAACCCTCCTCATCACAATGAGTTCTTCACTGTTCTTCATTGATAGCAATGTTCATGGTGGTTAACATTTCTGCCCAACCATGAGGCTCAGATTCCTCATCTGGAAAGATCATTGGTGGGTTGGGTCTCTAACTGGTCTATCTCCTTGAGAAGTTCCTCATTCTCTTGATTTTATGCATCTTTCCTCATTCTCTACGGCCTTGCACATCCACAAATAAGTATTTTCATGCATCCATGATGGATGAGAAGAGCTTTCAGAATGCATAGAGATTGAATCTTTTCGTGCCCTATGGATAGGATTCCACTGTAGGGGTGGTACATCTCTAAAGGTATAATATTTTAGATTGACCTTGGTTGTGACCCCTAAGTGTTTCAAGTACAAGGATTTGGTTCCCCAATCCTGTACTATTTGCAGTTGTCGTAGGAAGGGTCTTCCTATGATCATCTCATAGACATTATTTTTGCCAAAGTCACATATGGGAAAGGTGTGCTCAAACTCTACACCACAAGTGGTTAGAGCTATCCCTTCTAGCAATCCTAGAGGTCTTTCAATATGGATGTCAACCATTTGAAGCTTCATTCTAGTTGGTCTTAATGCAGGTTTGCCCCATTGCTTCCACAAGGAGGTGGTTGCAATCGCAACTCTAGCACCTGAATCTAAGATAGCTTTGGTTGTGTAGCCTTGGTAGATGATTGGAAGATAAGTATTACCTTCTTCACCTTCACTCATGTCCCCTATTTTTTCTAGAGGTATCTTTCATAGTTTTTGCTTAGAGCCTCCTTTTGATGCATTGGAACCAAGTTATGGAACTTGATTTGCCACATGCTTCCAAAACTTAGGTTTTACTTTGAGTAGCTCTTCTAAAGTGAGATGACACTAAACCTTGGTGTTCTTCATGAATTCAGTGTTCCTTGGAAGCAGTGAGTCTTCATTTGTTATTGTTTTTGTGGGAGCTTTGATCTGATGAGATTCAGATTCCCATGGGCCTATGAATTATGGCAATTCTTCTAGAGAATTAGATTCAAAATCTAATCTTTCATCTTCTTGTTGCTCTACTTGGTCCCCATAAATAGATGGAATATCTTAAGGAAATTGATCATGAATATTGTCAATTTTAAGAATACGAGGGGGATTATCCTTCTCCTTGGCCCATTTCTCTTCTTGTATTTCCCGCAAGAACTCTTGAGAGTACTCTTGCATTGAAAGAGGTGTTCCAACATCTATGGAATTAGAAACATAAGCTCCCATTGGTGGTGAGCTTTCTCTTTCAGCAATTGGTTGAGCCTCTAGAGGTAAAGAAATTTGCGGCTTGTTTAGCAACTGCTCTAATCTTTGTAGTAAGCCCTGGAAATGCAAACCTAGTTTGATAGAATTTGTCTGATTGAACATTTGGTTGGTCTCAAGCATAGCCTGAGCTAGTTCTACCATTTTCATGCATATTTTTGTCTGTTCAATCTCTAAATCTGCTATAGGGTAACTCTTGTCTAGGTTTGCAATTGTTGGCCCTTCTTGAAGTCGAGCTTGGTAGGCCTTGAACATCATGTCGAGGTCTTCTGGGGTTGGATTTGCAAGAACAAACCCTAGTTGTAGTCTATTTACACTTACTGGTGGGGTGGGATGAGGTGGTGTGGATGGACCTTTAGCATGCGAGGGGTTTTGAGATGCAATGTCTTCTATTTTTGTTTTCACTTCTTTCAAGGTTTCTTCTAGTTCCTATAACTTTTTATTCCACTTGCGATTGGCCTTTGCCCTGGTATCCTTCCATGTTCTTGTCTTCCTTTACTAGGTCTCCGGATTCACTTGACTCTGATTTTTCAGTTGGTTTATCTTATTTTAAGGCTTTTGCTCTAGTGACTGCTTGTATAGGAGCCACATTACTGCTACTCGAGCTTGAATCTACCACTAAGCCTACCACATTAATGGGTGTAACCTTGGGTGCACTAGAGGGATTCTTGGGGCAATCTCTTGGGAGATGTTCTTTGCCACACTCGGGACAAAAGCCTAGTATGGTGATGTTTTGTCCTTGTCCTGAAGACAATGGGTGGGGACATTCATGAATGAAATGATCGCCCTGACATCTAAAACATGGTCCTCTAGGGGCTTGTGTCATTTGTCTCACTTGGGGTCTTCGGTTAGGATTTGTATACATGATACTCGAGTATTCTAGCTCCCATTTTGGTTCCATAGGTGGTGCCTCATATTGATATGGAGAAGTCTCACTTTGCTCAGGAGACTCTATGTAATAAGCTTGTGTACTATCTTCATGGAAGTAGTCTGAACTATGAGCATGAGAGTCATTTTCTAAGACCAACGGGGTTAATGGCACCAATGCTCTATTAGGGTTTTCCTCTGCCACTTCATACTTAGCTGGAATCGCATTGGTAGGAGCTAGTGGTTGGTTTCCTAGGACTGGTTGGGGCTTCATAGTGCTTAATAATGCTATTGTGGTCTATAATATGATTGTTGTATTGGTTCTGATACTTACCTTGTTGGTAAAGTTGCTGATAAGTTTGTCTAACAACCTACCTATTGTAGGGACAATCTTGAGCAGTATGGCTCGTGTATTTTCTCTCAATAGTGCAATATGGATCATTCCTTTCTCTCATGTTCTAATTTCACATTGGGCATACGTTAGCCATGTGGTCCCCTCCGCAAGTATAACATCAGTTCAATGAGGTGACCCTTGGTGTTTGTATATTTTGAACTCCTAGCTTCTGGGCAACCTACTCAGCTATCTCATCTATTTCAGTGGAGGTTTTGGAGGTATGACTAGTTGAACTATCGGAATCCTTATAGAGCTTGGAAAATTCTAACTCCTCACCCAAGTTGTCTTCTATTTCAATGCACATCCACACACACTCTTCTATGGATCTAGGCTCTTTCAAGTACACATATGATCTCAAGTTTGTGCTTAGTAAGCCATCTAAAAACAAAGCCACTTGTTTGGCTAGTGTGAGTAACTTTGGAATGGGGCATCTTTCTAAGTATTGTCTGAACCGTCTTCTTGCAAGCCGAATTGTTTCTTGGAGTGTCTACTTGAAGCTATGGATCAAGGATGATGTGTTATGCCTGATACCACTCTTGGAAAATTCTACAATGAATTTGTCTAGCAGCTCACCTATATCTCGATAGTTACGACTATTGAGGGTTTGAAACCAAGCTAAGGTAGTACCCTTAAGATTCAAACCAAATGCCTCAAATTGGGTGAACAAGTCCTCAACTTGTTCAGCTCTTAACACTTGTTTGAACTCGACCACATGATCATAAGGATCTCCTATCCTATAAAAGTAGTTTTTCATTGCCTTGACCACTTGGGAGGGTCTAAGGGTTCTTGGGTACTCTCGGGGTCTAGGCAATGGAAAATCATGTTCATCTCTTTGATGCCTATGTGCTCGATGTTTGTTTTTTCAAGTCTTTTAACTTCAAGTCCTGATCTATCTCTACCCATAGTGTTTGTAAAGCTTACCTCAGGTCTCTCTTGTTCGTTCTCGTTGAGTCTCATGAGCCTTGGATGATCCTGCTCTTTGGAGGCCATGGGAAACATTAGACCTTGCTGGAGGAAAAAACAATTCACTCTTCCAAGTGTATGCATGCCTATCATGCTCTATTACCAAGAACATTCTCTCCAATGTGTAATCCAGATAGACAACTTTACCTAGCATTTCAGGATCTTTGAACTCGTAGATGGTGACTATTGGGCTAGGTTGATCTGGCTTGAATCTCCAAAAGGCTTCCTCTATTTCTCTATTCAAGAATAGTTCTATGCTTTTGCTATCTTGAGGGATCCAATCTCGAGTGATCACCTTGGTCAAGACTGATTTTCCACGGGGTGTCTTGGGTTCTCATCCTTGGTCTCCTTGCTCTAGGTCTCCTATTTCATTCTCAGGAATGATATTTCCAAACTCACATGTCCTATCTAGTAAGCTAGTAGCTACATACATGGTTCCTTGGTTATGGATATAAGAACCCTCTTCAAACTTGACCATTGGATGTTCAAGTCCAAAGGGTTGATCTAGATTTTTGAGTTGGACCACTGATCGCCTCAGGCCATCCTCATAGATGCGAGCACCTAATCAATTGGTCCTGATATACTCCAACTGTGTCTTATAGGGACCTTTCGGTATTTGTAATAGGTAGTACTTGAGCTACCTATAGGTCTTTCCATGCTAAAGAACATTTCTGAATCACTTGTGTCTGTTTGATAGCTCTCGTAAGGAGGGAATACATGTTAAAGCCCACTACATTGGGCACTCCATATTTATGCACAATATGGGCCTACAAAGTTGGCATGCAAAGAAGCAACACGACACTCCCCGTTTCAACTCGTCTATTGGAAAATTCCTATTGAGCCCTTTGAGTTTTTATATGGCTCTCCCTGGATATAGTTTTTGCATGTAAGGAAGGACCGTGGGGTCTCTGTTAGAGTATTAGCTTTCAACAAATTGGAGGAAATTTGAGTAGATGTGGCAATGCATTTGCAGGAGATACAAAGTAAAAGGAGGGAAGCTCATGATAAAAATTTATGGATAAACAAATTAAAGACTCATATGCTTCTTATCTTAAATAAACCACAAATATAGACACAATTGCGATGCAAGTGACTTCCTCATCGGGAAGGACCATACAAAATAATAGACATACTACAATGGGGTGCATTGCAGCTAGAGACCTTGGCTAGTGAGGTGTTACCACTATTCAACATCTCTAGGCTCAAGGCAACAAAATTCATGCGCTACTAGATCACGTTGCACTTGCAAAAATCTATCTAGGTTGTACATAGCTCTTCTCATACTCTTTTTCACTTAATGTTTTTTTTCATTTTCATCATTTGTTAGGCTTTGCTTCTGGGTGTCTCTTGTGCTTTTGATGTCGTTCCATATGAGCCCATTAGGTTGTGGGAAACTATTGAGCTCATCAAAATGGTGACTTGGAAAAGTGGTGCACTTGTGGTGCACAAGTGGCCAAGGACATGGGTGCATAGATAGTGCACAAATAGTTTGTTCACAATGGCCTTGGAAAAAGTTAAATGTAGGTTACAAAAAGGTCTTCTTGAAAGGTTTTTAATGGCTCTTGTAGAAACTAAGGACAAAAGTGGAAAAGATAAGAAGTGAAGATAGTAGTCAAGAACTTATGTGTGGCCCCCATTTAAATTTTTGCTTTCCATAAATTCACTACAGGAAAAAATAGGGATTCATTGGTCTTTACATGAAAAGGCTTTTAAGACAACAAACTAAGTATCAACATAGACAAGTAGTTGAGAGGTGAAGTGAAGTACATAAGAGGAATTGACACACCATAAAGGAGGATTCTTGGTGATAGAATAGGGGATCAAGAGCATACATTGCACTCCGAAAGTAAGAAAGGGAAAGACACACACACTCAGACAGTGTGCACAGAGGCAAAGTGCACAAAGAGAGAGACAAAGTGTGCAAAAGAGATGATAAAGTGTTTAGAGAGAGTGTGTAGAGAGCAACTAAAGTGTGATAATTATCATCAAGGAGGTGTTGCAGATTGATAGTAGAAGTGAACAAGCATTCAACCTTAGTGGAAGTTTGAAGTGCAAAGAGCACATAAGAGCAAGCTAGTGGACAAGGTGAATGACTGGCACAAAGGCTGACTGCACAAGTAATTGTAATATTTTGTGTACTTGTGTATGTACTTCTGGCTTAACTGCTATGCACAGAGAACATTTTGTCTTATTCTAGACAAACTCATTGTAATATTTTATGCTAATCAAGACATAGAAGCTTTTGGTGAACTTTATTTCTTCTTCTTCTCCATTCTTCTCCTACAAACACTTATGCTCCTTTCAACTAAAGAATCCCCCAATAGATATGTTTGCCATTTTACTAATACCCCTACTTTAGATTGATTTTGTAGTAATTTTTCCCTCCCATCTAATATTATTTTAGGTCAAAGCTCAAAAGATCCATCATCTTTGAGGTTCTAGTTGTCCCACAAAACATGAGTAGCATTAGGCACATATCGTTTAAGTTATCTAACATGAATATAGGATGTACATTTAAATGTTCAACAATTCCAAAAGATAAGCAAGAGATCTAATCTTTTTGAAAACTTTAAAAGGACGTGCATATTGTATAGCATGTCTATGACCTTTTCTTAGCATCCACTTAGATGACTAAGGAAGACTTTAAGAAATACCATGTCGTCTATTTGAAATTCAAGTGGACTTCACTTGAAATCATAGAATTTTTTTTTTTATTTTCTACGTTTCTTTTATGTTCTTCTTAAAGTTTCCAAGTTCTTCATCCATATTCTCAAGAATTTCTTTAGATACTTCTATGTCATAAATGAAGTCTATGACATGAAGGTCTAATAGGTTCAGACGGATCTAAGATCAGAGATAGTAAGTTACTACTCCTTGAAAATCAAAGGCATATGTGAGTTGTTTGCATCTATTTTCATGAATGTAGATGATGATTATAAGGTGGAAGTGTGCCTGTGTAGTTTGGGAAATGCATATAAGTAGTTTAGAACTTCTATTCAGACTAGGGAAAATATTTTGAATTTTGTTGATCTTGTGTCCATGCTAATTATTGAAGAAAAGAATCTTGGTGGGGACTCAAATTCTCAAGGAAAAACTAGTTTTGAGTAGGTATTCTACTCTAGTAGAGGAGAGGTACAGGTACATGTTTCAGAAGTGGAACAGGAAATAGTACCAGGAACAAGGTCAACATCAGAATCATGCAGAGGGTAGAGGACAACTTCAAGGCAGGGGAGCCAAAGAGGCTGCAAAACTTTCCAAAACAATGATTCAAGTAATGACACTAAAGGATGTAGAATTGTGTTCGGCCTGGACACTTTGAACATGATTGCAGGTTGAAGAATCAAAATAACAAAAGATAGCAAAACAACTATGTATCCACAATTGGAGATGATTATGAGACGTTTGTGGTCAAACATCACAGGATGAATACCATGTCTATTGATGTTTCAAAGTCGAGTGCTAATGTCTAATATGTTGATTTAGGTGCTTGAAACCAGATTAGCAGTCATGTAGAATGGTTAAGTAGTTTGTAGAAATTACCCGTTCTTGGATATGTTGAAATAGGTAATGACACATCACATCCTATAACCCATACAAGAAACATAGCATTATCTATGGACGATGGGAATGTAAAACATCTTGCTAATGTGCTGCTTGTTCCAAATATAACAAAGAATCTATTTTCTGTTGAAAAAATGGTTGACTAGGGATTACGAGTCAGGTTCAATGTTGATGGGTTATATATAGAAGAGTACAAACAAGATGGAAGATTGATTGCCAAAGGAAACAAAGTGGGTAGGATGTTCATCTTAAATGTGAAAATTCTTGAAATGAAAGCACCCATGTTTGCAAAAGGTGCAAGAGTTATCAAACCTGTAAGTAATTGAGAAATCAACTTGTGATCCTTAATATCTTCAACTATGGATCCAAGACTATCTGCTAGATCCTTCATCTTAGTGACATAATCACTAATGGTTTGACTCGGCCTCTTCTTGAATGTTGTAAACTCTGACCATAGACTTGCTTTCCTTGCTTTGGGAGTACTTTGGAAATGATATTCCAATGCATTTCATAATTCTTCAGCAGATTCCAATCCTCTAATGTGTGGTAGCAAGTGATCTGAGATTGTATTGTAGATGTAAGCTTTTGCACTTGCATACTTCTTCTGCCAATGCTTTAAAGCATCAAGTTCCTCTTTCTTTGGTCGGCTTTCATCTTCAAATACTGGCTTCTCTTCTTCACCTATTATGTACACCATGAGATCCTTACTCATAAGTAAGGCTTCCATTCTCATTACCCATGCATGATAATTATCTCTGTCCAGTTTTTCAATGGAGATATGATCTGCCAAAATCCTTTCCTTCTGCTGCAACCTGTGAGATTAAAGGATAAAGGATAATACTTTTTGAAGTTCTTTGTGTATGAAGATACTTTTGAAGTAACCTTCCAATGCCTTGAGTCTTCCAATGCTTTAGCTTTCAAACTTTAATGAAAAATTTTCAAAAACTTCTCGTACCTTTGCCAGCTTCTACTCTCTAGAACCTTTCTTCTCTGATACCACTTGTTGATGTGTGAAACATCACAAGAAATGAATTAATGGGACACTAGAACACCTCTATGGTCATCATTAACTCAATGCTTCTCCAAACTTTCTAGTCACTAAAATGACATACCTTCACTCTTTTGCTTATTTCTCTTAGGACCAATAAGATTTCTCAAGGATCTTTTGATGATGAAATTAGAAGAGTAGAGCTTTCCAACAAGCTATTATTTGCAAGAAACGAATCTCTAGAACTCAAGTTATGGCCTTCACAAGATCACCCTGTGGAAGTCGATGCCAGGCATCAACTTTCTGTTGAATTCCATGCTAGGCATCAAGTTTGTGTCCTGCTTGGTATTTGTTATTGTAGCCATGGTTATAGCCTTGATTATGGTTGAATCTTCATCTTGATTGTGAGTAGCCACCTCTTTGATATCCTCTTCCTCTCTGATTCTTGAAGTTCCTATAGCACTCATGTGTACTATGATTAGATAGTTTAGATATGTTGCATGGGGAAGAGTTGAAAGGTCTCCCCCTACCTTGCTTACCTCCTCTACCCCTTCCTCTTGAGTTCCTACCTCTCCCTACATAGTTAGCTTGAGAAGTAGTACCTTCATCCTCTACTTTCTTGTTTTTTCCTTTCTCTTTAGACTTTCCTTTATTTGTGTATAGGGCAGAAGAGTTTTTACCTCTTGATGGTTCTCCATTTTTGTTAAGCTTGGCTTCATGGGTAAAGAGTTGTCCCATGAGTGTGGTAAGGTCTGGAATCTGCATGTCCATGTATAAGTCCATAGCAGTTGTGAAGGCTTCCCACTTATCATCTGCCTTGATGCCCTTGATTACTTGTCTCATTATTTTCTCCTCTTCAATCTCCTCTCCTATGCTTGCCAATTGGTCAGCTACATCTTTGACTTTGGTTACATACTCTGAAACACTTTGCTTGGGTTGCTTCCTTTGAGTAGTAAACTCAATCCATAGTTGATTTTTTCTTGCTCTTGTATTGGAAGAAAAATATGAAGACAATGTATCCCAAGTCTCTTGGGAAGTTTTACAATTCCTAATGTGTGGAAGAAGGAAGTTAGAGATAGAGTTAAGTAGATATGACCTTGCTAAAGCATCTTTGGCACACCAGGAGTTGAGTTTTTCAAGCTCCTCTCTTGTAGGTCGTCCTTTGCTTCTGAAAAAGGGCATCTCCTCATCTCTTGATATGTATCCATAGAGACACCTTCCTTGTAGATATTTCTTCATCCTCAAGGACCATGCTTGGTAATTGTTCTTGTCTAATTTATCAATAAAAGAAGGGAAACCATCTCCCATTTTACCTCAAATTGCTCTGATACCAATGTTGGAAGATATGGATGGATACATGAAGAAGTGAGGTGGTACTTCTAAACCCTACTTAGTACCTGCCCTATTTTACTTCAGAGTTGTGTTGTGGGCCCTCTTAGCTTGCAAATGACACAAATAAAAAGTACCTATGTACTTTGGAGATGATGCTTCAAACAATTGAATCAAAACAGATAACCTTGCAACTAGCTAGTGATCAAAAACTTGCTATTTTGGTCTTGACACCTACTTGATGTTTTGCTCAATGCTCCCAGTAAAATAGTAATTAATAAAATTCCTTTTAGGGGAATCAAATTAACTTAGATAGCTAATGATTCCAAGTGAAATAACTTAAAATGATGAACTACACACTCAACAATAAATTTAGAAATTGGATGCTTACCCCCAACTTTTTAGGGATTGTACAAAGAATGACTAGAGAGCACTTCAAAGCAGATTCCTCCAAATTGGCTAAACCAAATCCTTTGAAATTTTGAAAGTGTAAAGTAGACCTTGATCTAGTTCCAACAAGATATAGAACATGAAAAATGGATAAGAGGGCATTGAGATAGGGATATGCAAAGATCACTATTCTGAGTAGTCATAGCAAAGAAGGAGATAGAGATGATCAATGATATAATGTATTATAGAACAATGTTGTACATAAGCTTTGGCATAGAGATGATGCCAAATGATAGTGAGAAGAGTAGGCTATGGTGTAAGCCACTCAACTTCTACAATTGATCAACTATAAGCTCAAAATGGGTGCTCCAAGGCCACGAGATTACAAGTTTCCTATATAATGACTTGGAATTCAAATAGAGATCCACCTAAAAGTACTCCTCTAATTTAGGAGTAGTTCTAACAAATGTGATTCGTAGCTCTTGCTTTCACTAACTCCATGAGATTTAATCATTTACAAGATTCTCTCAAGTGAAACACCTTTTTAAAATTGTAAATGGCAAAGTATTACAAGCCAAAGTTCACATGCTTCATGAACTAATTGTACATCTTCCTTCCATGCGTAGCCAAGTGTGAAGGCTTGTGTACTTTGCACCAACAATAGGAAGAGGATAACTATCTTTGATCATAGTGGCATTAACATTTTTAAGGTTAATACACACTTCAATGGGTGAAAAATGGCTTAAAGCCCATTATTAAGATGATTAATGATGTTTTCATCACCCTCATGAGCGACCCACTTGCTTTTAATCTTCTTGTTTTCTAATACAGACATCCTATGGTATTTGAAAGGTTGTGATTTTTTACAATTACATATTCTTTTGCCTAACAAGCTGATGGAGTTTAATTTAGTTGGCCATTCATTTAGTGCAGCATCAAAGTTGGATGCACATCTTTCTTTTCATATCTTTCCGAGTAACACTTTTTTTTAGTTTATTTTCCACAAGGAAGAAGAGTGGCCAATTGTTTCACCAAATAACACTTGTTTTTAGTTTATTTTCCACAAGAAAGAAGAGCAGCCATTTATTTGACCATGTAACACTTTGGGCATGAGAAGAAGAGATGGTCAAGGTCTAGGTAATACTTTCACCAGTGAGGGACCCTATAGATTTTATTAGCTTTGACATTTGTTCGGATCTCATGATGGAAGATTTGCTACATAACAAGTGATTTTTTGTTCTCAATGAGAGAATGCCACAAGTTCTTGCACTTAACTTGAAATCTAATGCTAGAATACTTTATGCACCATCTAATGTAAGGGAGATATGCAAGTCAAGGTGCTTTTGGATCTTTAGAGATTTATCCAATTTATTATTGTTGGTCCTTCTTGATCATTCAATCTAGAGCAAGTCATTCCCAAGAACTCTCACGAGAAAGGAAATAAGGAAGAGAGCTCACACACACACTCTCACAATCAAAGAGAAGCACACACACAGATTGGG
Source organism: Ceratopteris richardii (assembly GCA_020310875.1). NCBI lineage: Eukaryota > Viridiplantae > Streptophyta > Polypodiopsida > Polypodiales > Pteridaceae > Ceratopteris > Ceratopteris richardii. The sequence continues at coordinate 59,739,533 of CM035414.1, forward strand.
GCAAGGGAGAATGATCATCATCATCTTCTTCTTCTTCTATTACATAAAACGAATGTACAAGATTGACCTAAAAAAACAATACAAGAAGTGCAATATATAAAGAATAGTATATAAGGAAAAACCTAATGTCCATGAATGAGTGAGCTGGCAAGAAACAAATGTGCCATCACTCTTGGTAGATAAATCTAGTAAACCTCAATGAAGTATCCCTGACATATACCAGTGTGACCACTATACATGTCAAAGAAATGAAAAATTGATATGTGTCATCCTAGATCATCACATGTTGAGCTTGATATCTCAACACTCCACCTCAAGCTCAACATCATATCCTCTAATCCAAGCATCTTTTAAAACTTTTTCAGCTTCTCTGCTCCAAGTGCTTTAGTGAAATATCAGAAACCTGCTCATCTATTCTCACGTAGACAAGATGAATATCACCTCCTAATACCTTCTCTTTGATGAAGTGATAATGTACCTAAATATGATTTGTTCTAGCACAGAAAATAGGATTCCATACTAATTGTATGCTTCTAAGATCATCACAATAGAGGGTGATAGGATTTTGCACTTCCGCACGTAAATCTGAAAGTAGCATCTCTAGCCATGATGCCTCACATGCTCCCATTCTAGCAGCTCTATACTTAGCCTCTATACTCGACAAAGCAATAGTGGGTTATTTCTTACCGCTCCATGTAATAGCTACACTCCCAAGTGAGAATAGAAAACCTCTATTATCCATGAACATGCAAATCTACACTAGCTTCATAAAACAATGCATGATCCAAAGTAGCACTCACATAACATAGAGTGCACCTCAAAGCATCCAAATGTAGCTTCTTGGGAACCTGCATAAATTGACTTTCAAGTCCAACAGTGTAGCTTAGATCACACCTTGTAATTGTGAGATATATCAAGCTTCCCATAATTTTCCTGTACATGGTAGCATTTTCCAATGCTTCACCTGATGTAGTATCCAACTTCAAATTCTGATCTAATGGCATAGAAATTGGCTTACAATCAATGATACCATACCTTTGCAGCATGCTCAAGGAATATTACCTTTGTGACATCCATATACCTATTTCTATATGTATAAACTCAATGCCCAAGAAGTAGCATAGCGCACCAAGACCTTTCATATCAAATTCTTGCATAATAAGTTGTTTTACATCTTTAGTGCTTTCTTCATTATCACCATCTACAATCAAGTCATCAATATAAATAGCCACAATCGTGATGCCATCATCACCCTTGCATATAGTGAATGGTCTGCATCACACATAGAAAACCCAATGGTAGTTAAGTAGTCAGCAATCCTTGCATGTCAAGCACGAGGAGCTTGCTTAAGCCCATGTAAATCCTTTTGCAACCTGCAAACATATTCTGGGTGCTTTGAATCATCATATCCTTGTGGTTGATCCATATATATGTCTTCTTGTAACTCACCATGTAGGAAAGCATTCTTCATATCCATTTGATGTAAACTCCATCCTTTTGTTGTAGCTAATGCAACAAGTTTTCTGACAGTCAACATTTTAGCTACAAGGCTGAAAAATTCCTCATAATAAATGCCATATGTTTGCGCATATCCTTTTGCTACCAATCATGCTTTAAACCTGCCTATGCTACCATTCGGATTGTGCTTTACCTTATAAACCCACTTGCAACCTATGGATTTCTTTCCTTGTGGCAATGAAACCAGCTTCCATGTTTTGCTTCCATAAAGTGCAACCATCTTCTCATCCATAGCATTTTCCCAATTTGCATTTCCAATTGCATCTTGAAAACAAGAAGGTTCAACATCTTGTATTACCTTGTTCATGTAGGCACAATGATGAGCCATAGAACTGTCATACATCAATCGTTGCACAAAATTCTGCATCCTTCCAGATCTTCTTGGTCTCGAGCTTATCGTTCATAAGCTAACTCATTCCATTTGTGTTTGCCATTTCTGTAGCAATTCACAACACTGCAAAACACTACAAGCAACACTTTTTCTTGAGCACTATCGCACTATGATGTGACAGTTCGATCTTTGAAAAACAAAGTTTTTGTGTACCAACAGTACATGGATTCGCTTGAAATTCTGGATCGAGTATGTATAAGTGTTGTCAAACATCATGCAAGTTATAGTTTTGCAAACTGACTTGGTTTTTCTATGGGCTCCACCTTGTGGTCTCGAAACAGAGGTTGAGATGGCTCTGATACTTTGATCTAACAAAAACAAGTGACCCTAAAGGGATAAATCCCGAAACTATTTTGAGGCCTTATACCTTCACACCAATTTTCATAGCAATCTGAGGTCGTTTTTGAATCGTGGTTTCTCCATGCCTTCTCACGTACTCTTCACCACCGGCCTTCTCCACGAGCTCTCTGCAACCACACTGGCTCTGATACCATGTCATGATGAAAGAGATAAGGAAGGGAGCTCACACACACACACACACTCATAATCAAAGAGAAGCACACACACAGATTGAGGCAAGGAAGAATGATCTTCTTCTTCTTCTTCTTCTATTACATAAAAGGAATGTACAAGAATGACCTAAAATCAACAATACAACAAGTGCAATATATAAAGAACAATACATAAGGAAAAACCTAATGTTCGCGAATGAGTGAGCTGACAAGAAACAAATGTGCCATCACTCTCGATAGATAAATCTAGTAAAGCTCAATGAAGTATCCCTGACATATACTGGTGTGGCCACTATACATGTCAGAGAAATGAAAAATTGATACATGTCATCCTAGATCATCACATGTTGAGCTTGATATCTCAACAAGAAGGATGCGAAGCTTTGAATTATGGCAAGCTTTGATTAGTTGTTTTAGAAGGCACGAATGTCATAGTCAAATCTCCTAAGAGGGCCTATGTCCTCAAATCATATCCAATGACCTATCTCATGGTCCTAGAGATGTTTTTGTTTAATTAATCCTTTGTTCCATAGATTCTTTTCTCTTTGGATGTTCTCTTAGTCAACTTCTTTGATTCCCTAAATAGGAAAACAAATAGAATCATTATACCTAATGTCAGCCACCCACTTCCAATCTTCATTAACCTTGATATATAGTTTCATCTTGTTCCAACTCTTTTATATGAAGGAGACAACCTATGAACTGTTTGGAGTCATCAAGTATTGATAGAACATAAAATTGAGCATATCAGGATGCTTTCGCATATGGATTCTTGTAAGCATAAACGAGAATTTGTTTTTGAGGATCTGTATAGAGCTTCTAAATTGCACCATGCTTTGATAGCCACTTGGTTGCTAGCTTACTTGCCATACCTCCCTCATCCAAAATTCCCAGCCCCCCAAAATCTTTGTGGTTAGGCATACCTCTCTTGTTGGAATCACTTGTCCATAGGAAATTTTTGCATATACTTTCCAGCTTTGTTAATTCTTTGTCATTTGGTCTTCAACATGCAAGAAAATAGATAATAGATGAAATGAGGAAGGTTTTGATCACCATTGCATGAAGTGCTAGGTTGAGCTACATGCCCTTCTAGTAGGTTAATTTAGCATCCAATTGGCCACAACCTAGTTCCAATGTTGGCCCATAGAAACTTCAAAGATCATCGAGGTACAAAGGAGCTAGAAGATTTATCCACTATGCAAATCCTTAGTGTTGAGAATCAAGTCTCAGTCATGCAAAAGGCCTTAGTCACAATTTTCAAGGGGACCAATCAAAAGGGAGGACCCAAAGTCAGGGAGTCAAGTTAGAAGCTCCACCAAACTCAATCAAATTCAAATCTCATCAACCACCCATCCCATATTGTAGGGAAAGTAACACTCTACATAAGCAACATCCCATTTTAGTTTCTTGAGCTGTATGAATTCCACAAGTTTTTGACTTAGTTGAGTTAAGTCGTAAATTCCAACAAATAGCTCCCTTGCTTGCTTACCTCATTTCTCATGATTTTGCTCCTCTCTATCTAGAGGTATAGTTAGGCTTTTCAAATTCTAATTGTGTGAGATTGCAGAGCGCTTTTTGCTCTCTCGTTATACTTATTTTCATTAATGTCAAGCTTCATTTGGTCTATCATACAATACCCTAAAGTTTACCAAAGTTTCAAGTCACTTGACTGAGTGAGTTGTAAGCGGTTGCCAAATTTGTGAACATATATCTTTGCACATAGGAAAAAAATGTTGCAAATAGGTATCTTGTTTTGTAGAGGATGGTTCTCTCATTTGGAATATATATTTGGTATGATTTAAAGCTTTCTGGTTTTCTCTAATAGTCTAATGTAAGTCTCCAAAGTTTCATTCTAAGTCTCTATAGAGGTGTAGAGAAACCTTCAGAACAATGAGCATATATCATTGCTTCTAGACCTAGTGGAGGGCAGCTATCTTCCATTGCTACATTAGGGTATTAGAAACATTTCTGATCACTAGTATCAGAGCCATTTTTGAGGCTTGGAGAGCATCATACTAAAGACCTTAAGGGATTAAGACAGCTCATGGAAGCACAATGAGGGATTATCAAAGTAAGAAGACATCAAAAGGAAGCTACATCGATCGAGATCTCAACTAGTCAAAGATTAGCAAGGGAGAAGCTATCAAAAGGTAATATCCACACCTTGTCAAGCATACAAAAACTTGAGGAGAAGTTAGAGAAGCATCGTAGAGCTCAGTATTGCTGAGTATAATGCACAAATAGAGATGTTAAAGAAAGACAATAATCAACCATGGGAATTTAGAGTTACCAACTGTTGGAACATCAAGCTTACACTATGCTTGAGGTGGATTTGATCTACATCAAAAAGCTATCACTTGGATTACATCCAAAGCATATCTATTAGAGAGTAATTTTACTTATGCTCATTTACTGTATTTTTTAAAAAGATTTTTCATGGATCTTTTACCATTGTAAAAGCCTAGAGCTTTACACATGTAAAAGTAGAAAGATAGAGCCAAAATTCTAGGAATTTGTGGTGGCTGAGTTGCAATCAAATCAATCAATTCTAAAAGTGGATTAAATTAGATCTTAACTTTTCCTAGATTGTAGGAAAGTGAATTGATACCCTCCAGTAACTCTTACTGCCTTCATTTGAATTCAAAATCCACTTGTAGAAATTGTGGATCACTTCTAGAGTCTATATAAAGACTTCAAATCACTTGTAAAATATATGGAAGCAATATACAGACACTTGTAACCCTCATTGTCTTGCTCCTTCATTTTTTTGCATCACATTCTTTGCCAAAAGTAAGCTTGTAGAGGTTGCTGCTCTCTCTATAGAGCTCCAAATTGGATGAGAAATTGCTCATTGGAAAGTTATTAGTGTCTAGTTTAAGCCTATTAATTATGAAAGCATTTGATGCATTGGAGTTGGAGAAACCTTAGTTTTTCTATCTCCAAGTTAATCTCTACGTATTCTTGAAAAATAAGAGGTACTGCCATTGAGTGTTTAATCCATTCCAAAAGCATAATTTTCTTATTTCTAAGACTCTTGTGCATTTGATACACTCAACCTTACGTGTATCACTCCCATAAAAGTATTTTTTCTAATTGTAATCACGTTGGTCGCTATGAGCATTTGAAGTTCATTGTCTTATCCAAAGATAGCAAGTTTTTCGAGCTAGTCAATGTGCAAATCTATCTGTTTTGTATCGACTCCTTCTCCTTGATGCTGCAAAGTACATAGTGCTTTTTATTGCACTTATCACATGTCTATAAATTCTATTTGATTCTCCATAAGTCTTGTGTTGGTTAGTTGGACCAAACTTGTCGCTTGGAAACTCACCTCCTCCAAGCTTCTCCAAGTTCTTTCCGTAGTATCAAAGCTAAATCAAGATAGGTGATGGCTTTTCTTCAATGGTTGAGAAGCTTGATCGACACAACTATGTGGTTTGGGAAATCAGAATGGAGGCCTATTTGAAAGGTAGAAATCTTTATGGAATTGCGGCAGGTAATGAAGCTATGCATGTTCCAAGATCCAAAGGAGGACCTACACAAGAGGAAACAGATAAGCTCACACTTTGGTGTGCAAGGGATGCTTAAGCAGGGTTGTACATACTAAACTGTATCTCTAACTTTTAATTGCCACATATTAGAGGACACAGGACATCTCAAGATACTTGGGATTCCCTCGAGACTTTCTTTTCTACTAGTACCAAAGCAAGAAAGAATCATCTTTGGAACGAGTTCAAACAAATGAAGAAGATACCTAAACAAACCATCACAAAGTTTGTTACTAAGATCAAGGGGGTTGCAGATCGGTTAGCATCCATTGGAGAGCTGATTCAAGAAGAGGCTATGATGAGGAAAATTCTCAATGGTATTCAAAGTGATAAGCAATGGCAATCTTTCACCATGGCTTATGATCTCATCATGGATGTGCAAACTCTAGACTTCAATATCCTTCTTGAATAAATCTTCAATGAAGAGACCAACAATAGCATAAAGTAAGGTAACTCCTATCATGGTAATTTAACTAGTGCTCTATATGCAGATAACAAGGATAAGAAGCTAAAAGGCAAGAAGAAGGAAGAAGATGAAGAGGGGACTTCCCAAGCCAACTTTGCAAGCAAGAGAAATTGGAAAAAGGACCAAAGCATGACATAGCCAAAGGTCAGAATGTCCAACCTTGTGCCATCTACGATAAGACCAACCACACCACTCACAATTACTCGTTCAATGGAAAGACCCAAAAAGGAAGTGGAAGAGGTGGATATGGCAACAATAGAGGGAGAGGTGGACACAAATTCAACAATAATAGTAGAGGCTATAATAGAAGGGACTTCAAAAATTATTAAGAAGATCAAGCACATGAAATCTCATTGCTTCTCATGAATCTAAGCCACAAAGAAGGTAAAGAAGATGATCATTTGTTCTATATAGATTTCGGATGTTCAAATAATGTTGCAAGCAACATTGCTCTTCTATGTGATTTGAAAAGTCCAAAGCATAGACATGAAGTTCAAATATGGGATGACAAAAAGCACAATGTGGAGAAAATTGGTAATGTCAAAGCTTCCAATGGCAAGACAAACATTTTGAGTACGATTCTCTATGTACCCACTATCACTAAAAACCTAATAAGTGTAGGCCAAATATTCCAAAAAGGCCTGCATGTTAGGTTCACCCAGCATGGAGCTTTTGTGGAAGATCCATGTCAAGGCTTCAAGAAGATAGCCAGAAGTGAGAAGCATGGTAGGCTATTTACTTTTGAAGTAGGAGAAACCAGGAATATATCTCTATTCACTTTTGGGTCTCAAACCCTAAGTGAGCTTGAAGTGTGGCATAACAGACTTGCTCATGTGAATGAAAGAACCTTGAAGGATATATGCAGGGATCAAAGTGTTCTAGGACTCTCGAATGCTGATATATTTAGGTAGTGATTTGTGTGAACACTCTAGGACTGCCGGGGAACTTTTTTCCCTCTTTAGGAGGTTTTTTTTCCCCGGCTTGTATATATGCCTATTGCCCTAATGGGCTACTTATCTTTGTACATTCTCTAGTAATACATTCAGTCTTGTGTGTTGTGCTCCAAGCTTCTTCTTCTTCCTTGTGCTGTTCGCGTGCTTCTGCAGACGTCTAACTCCAACAATTGGTATCAGAGCAGGTCGTTGCTTCTTCTAGGGCGCCGTCGACACTCCTCCATTTGCAGTCTCAGATTCGCACAAAATTTGGTGAGCATACTCAAGGTGTTTCCGAGATCAAAACTACTTCGCTCTGGTGCCGAAATCGCGATCTGAGCTCGTTTCGGCCTCCGAATGCACTATCGTAGTGCTTGTGCAGGCTATTTCGTCCTTTTGTGCCAAAGGTATATACGAGTTTCTGTTCGCCAGTTTAAGCGTCTCGAAGTCTGCTAGAGGTCTAGCAGAACTCGTTTGGGCAGTTCTATTCAACTTTTTGAGATACAGTCAATTTTCTGCATCAAGGTATTTTAGTCACCGGCCATGGCTGAAAGCAGTGATGTATTCCGTATGTTGGCTGTTGAGGATAAGTTGGATGGTACCAACTACCCATTATGGGCTTATATGATGCGACATGTACTGGTTGCAAAAGGATTGTGGAACATTCTGCAGGGTGTTGAAAGACGTCCTGTTACACCTGTAACTACAGGTACTGCAAATACAGGTGTTGGAGCTGATGAAGATGGTGTCGAAGATGATATTCCGCAGATTCCTGTTCGTGCTGCTGTTTCTGTTGCACCTACTACAGAGCAGATTCGTTGGGATGGGAGAGATGCCCAGGCACATGCATTGATAGCTTTGTCTGTCAAACGTGCCATTATTCCTCACATTCGCTCTTGCAGAACAGCAAAGGATGCTTGGGATACACTTACCACTTTGTACCAGGCTAGGAATGAGGCTCGTGTTGCTTACCTCCGAAAACAGTTGGAGAGTGAGCACATGAATAAAGGTGATTCGATGGACAGTTTTCTTACAAAGATCAAAGACATGAAGGAACAATTGATTTCTGCTGATGAGGTTATACCAGATAGCTCACTTGTGCAGACCGTTCTGAATGGCCTTCCTGATTCATATCAGAGTTTTGCCTCTACTCTTCGATTGATGATGAAAGGCAATCCGAATGCCTTGTCATTTGAGGAATTAGTCTCTGTTCTGTTGCAGGAAGATCAGTCCAGGCAGAACAGGTCCATTATGCGTGTTGCAGATCAAGCTTTCCTGGCTAGTCAGAAGGGCAAAGGAAAATGGAGCTCTTCTACTAGTAAGCAGAAATCTGCAAATGCTGCACAATCGAAGAACCAGGATAAAGATGAGAAGAAATCAGAAAAGCAAAAATTGTTCTGCAAGTACTGTAAAGGAAATGATCATATTATAAAGAACTGTCCAAAACTGGCTGCTAAAGAGGCAAAGAAGAAAGAGGCTGGAATGGTTGTTGCAGAGGCCTCTACAAAAAAACAGAGTCTGCAAATCTTGTGCAGGAAGAAGAATGGGCGTTTACTACTATCTGCAGTTTTGACCCATCTTCTCATGATCAGTGCATGTTTGCAGTAGACTCAGATGTTTGGTACTTTGATAGTGGGGCGACCAAACATATTACCTCGCAGCGCAGTTTCTTCTCTTCACTCGAGCCTGCCCCTACAGGGAATACTGTCACATGCGCCAATAACTCCTCTTATCCTGTTATGGGAGTTGGTAAGATCATTCTGACTACTGTTGATGGTAGTTCTTTCACTTTGTCAGATGCTTTATTTGTGCCAGGGATCAAAAAGAACCTGTTATCAGTTTCTGCATTAGCCAAGATTGGCTTGGTTGTGAAATTCGTTGATGACAGGTGTACAGTCCATGATCTCTCAAATGGCGATGTGATTATTGCTTCTGGCATTTTATGTCGTGGGTTGTATAAGCTCATGGACTATGAAAGATCTGTGAATGATTCGGCATGTGCAGTTCATGATTCTCAGGCTATGTCAGATGCAAAGCTTTGGCATGCACACTTTGGTCATTTGAATTTTGCTAGTTTGTTACGCCTGCAGAAATCTGAAATGGTGTCCTCTTTGCCCAAACTTGAGGCACCTGGAAAACATGTTTGTGAAGGCTGTATTTTGGGCGAAATGCAGCGTTCTTCCTTTCCAAAAGATGGTTCAGTTCGGGCTATGCAGAAATTGCAGCTTGTACATAGTGATGTCTGTGGTCCTATGCAGACACCCTCTTTTGGAAATTACCTTTACTTCATGACTTTCATTGATGATTTTTCCAGGCATGCATGGGTATATCCACTCAAAGCAAAGTCCGAAGTGTTCATGTGCTTCAAACAGTTTTTGGTTTTGGCTGAAAATCTGTCAGCATGTAAAATGGGCACCCTCCGTTCTGATCGAGGGGGGGAATATATGTCTTCAGATTTTAATGCATTTCTGGCTAAACGTGGGATAAAACACCAGTGTACAGTGCCGTATACACCTCAACAGAATGGAGTTGCTGAACAAAAGAACATGTCACTCATGGAGATGGCGAGGTGCATGGTCAAAAGTCAGGCTTTATCGCATAGTTTCTGGCTTGAGGCTGTCATGTGTGCAGCATATGTACTGAACAGGTGTCCCACCAAAGCGTTGCAGTCTATCACTCCATATGAGGCTTGGCATGACCGCAAGCCATCTGTTGCTCATCTGTGTGTTTTTGGTTGTTTGGCATATGCATTAGTGCCTGAACAACATCGCAGAAAATTGGATGATAAGGCAGTAAAATGTATTTTTGTTGGGTACAGTTCTGAAAGTAAAGGCTATCGTCTGTATCATCCAGAGACTAAACGCATTCTGGTTAGCCGTGATGTTGTCTTTGTGGAAGATGCTATTCAGCCATTGCTTTCATGTACTAAGGAGACATCTGTTAGCTCCAAAGACATGTATGATACTTTGATGCCTCTTTTTACAGGTGGACAGGCTAGCGCTGGTCCTAATGAGGCAACTTCTCAGCCTTTGCAGGTTTCATATGATGATGCAGATCATTCCATTTCTGATGCAGATTTACATGATGCACTTGTTGATGAGAGAGCTGATATTGAACAGGCAAAAACTATGCCAAAATGGCTGGTGCAGACTTTGCGTGACAGCAAATTAGATGCACCTTTGTCATATCGTACTCGTTCAGGCTCTCATAGTACCTCCTTTGCATCAGATTGCTATGCTATGGCTGCATCTAGTCTCTGTGATGAGAATGAGCATGTTTCTTTTGATGAAGCACAAAATTCAGAAAATTGGATGGCTGCTATGCAATCTGAATATGATGCTATAATGAAGAATGGTACATGGTCTTTATGTGACTTGCCTCCTCGCAAGAAGGCCATTGGCACTAAGTGGGTATACAAGCTGAAGCGTAAACCTGATGGTACAGTTGACAGGTATAAGGCTAGGCTTGTTGCAAAGGGTTATGCGCAGGAAAGAGGCATTGATTTTGATGAGACCTTTGCACCTACATGCCGTATGACTACTGTTCGGAGCATTTGTGCACTTGCAGCCCATCATGGTTGGAATGTACATCAGTTGGACATTAAAACATCATTTTTGAATGGTGACTTGCATGAAAAAGTGTATGTTTTTCAGTCCCGTGGCTTTGTGCAGAAAGGGCATGAAAACCAGGTGTGCAGGTTAAAGAAGGCATTATATGGTTTAAAGCAAGCACCACGTGCTTGGTATGAGAAAATACATGCCTATCTGATTGCACATGGTTTTGAGAACAGTCCAACTGAAAGCACCTTATATGTTAAGCGTGCTAATGATGTGCTTTTGATCATTGTTGTCTATGTAGACGACATGCTGCTCACTGGTCCTCTTGAGAAGCATATTGCTGATTTCAAGGCTGATTTGCATGCCTCATTTGAGATGTCTGATTTGGGGCATTTGCATCACTATTTGGGCATTCAGTTTATGCAAGTTGATGGTGGAATGGCTTTGTGTCAAACAAAATATACTGACACATTATTGCAGCGTTTTGGCCTTGAAGACTGTAAGCCTATTGCCACTCCTATGGAGACAGGTTTACGATTGAGTCTTCATGATGCTGGAGATGCATTTGATGCTGTTCTCTATCAACAGGCTGTTGGATGCTTCATTTACTTATGCATTACTCGGCCAGATATTCAGTTTGCTGTCTCACAGATGAGCAGGTTTATGCATTGCCCAGGAGTCACGCATTGGAAAGCGGTTAAGCGCATCTTTCGCTACTTGAGTGGTACTCGGCTACTTGGGTTGTTTTATCCCAAGGGGGGATCACTACTGCCAGATTTGCATGCTTTTTCTGACTCAGATTGGGCTGGTTGCTATGACACTCGTGTGTCCACTAGTGGTTTTTGCTTCATGCTTGGTAGCTCATGTATATCTTGGTTGAGCAAGAAGCAGCCTACTGTGGCCACTTCCAGTTGTGAGGCTGAGTATAGGGCAGCTTTCACAGCGACTGTTGAGTGTGTGTGGCTCAGATGCCTTATGGCTGATTTGGGTGTTGGCCAGTCTTCTGCCACCACCATCTTCACTGATAGTCAGAGTGCATTGGCAGTTGCGAGGAACCCTGTGTTCCATGCTCGCACTAAGCACATTGAGGTGCATTATCACTATGTCAGGGAGAGGTTCTCTGCTGGGGAGATCAGCTTGGCATATGTGCCCACGCAGGAGAACATTGCAGACCTTTTCACGAAGGCTCTGCCTAGGGAGAAGTTTGAAGCTTTCCGCAAAGGTTTGGGCTTACTTCCTTTTGTGGAGTGATTTCCACATAGCTCGGCACTTCCTTATACATGAGTGCTAGCTCCTTGTTCACCGCATCACTCCCAGGGGGGATTTGTTGATATATTTAGGTAGTGATGTGTGTGAACACTCTAGGACCGCCGGGGCACTTTTTTCCCTCTTTAGGAGGTTTTTTTCCCCCGGCTTGTATATACGCCTATTGCCCTAATGGGCTACTTATCTTTGTACATTCTCTAGTAATACATTCAGTCTTGTGTGTTGTGCTCCAAGCTTCTTCTTCTTCCTTGTGCTGTTCGCGTGCTTTCGCAGACATCTAACTCCAACATCGAACATATCAAAGCAACACATGATCAACAGGTGTGATGCATGTCAGATTTGGAAGGCACAAAGACAATCACTCAACCACAAAGGATACATCCACAACAACTTCTTGGGCTTGGTACATATAGATGTATGGGGACCAAGTCAAGAACCTTCATTGGTAGGATCAAGGTATTATGTATCATTTATTGACGATCATAGTATATGGACTATTCTATACTTTATAAAAAGTAAGAATGAAGTATTTGAGTGATTCAGAAAGTATCTAGCCACATGTGGAGAATCATACAGGTAGATCACTCAAGAAGATCATATTTGATGGAGATGGAGAATACTTCTCCAAAGAGTTTAATGAGTTCTTGCAGGATAAAGGTATCAAAAGGGAAATGACTACTAGGTAGTCTCCTCAATTGAATGGAATCATAGAGAGGAGAAACAAGACATTGGTTGGATAGCCATAACAATGCCTGAAGAGAAGATGTTGCCACATTATCTATGGGCAGAAGCTATTTCAACTACTGTGTACCTTGTCAATATACTACCATACAAATCACTTCAAGGTATGACTCCTTTTGAAGCATGGCATGGAAGAATACCTAGTCTTGGACATTGCAAGGTTTTTGGTTGTTTAGGTTATGTTCATGTACCATCACAAATAAGAGGTAAGCTAGATTAAAGGGAAACAAAGACAATGTTTATTGGATATGATGCAACTCAGACGGGTTACAGGTTCTATAATCCTTCAACCAAGCAACTCACTACAAGTAGAGATGTTCTGTTTGAAGAACACAGGTCTTGGTATGATGAAGACAAACAAAAGGTAACTTTGCATTATGATCTTCATTCTATTTCTCATCAATTAGGAAACAAGCATGATACATAGGTCCAAGATCTAAGAAATGATACAGACAATGACCAAGATGAAAGAGAAAAGGATTACAAACTATCCAAGTCAAGAGGCAAATCAAAGATGCAAGAGGTTGGAGAATGCTTCAAGCAAGCAACTAGAAGATTAGTAAGAGAGAATAAAAAACCAGAAAGGTATGGATATGATTCCAGATTTGTTGCAAAGCATTCAATCTACTTGGCAAAAGACTCCTCCAACTTGATGTGAAAAATGCATTTCTAAATGGTTGGATAACTCAGGAGGTATACATGTCACACGCACTAGGTTTTGAGAACCCTAATCATGCATCTTATGTTTGCAGACTTAAGAAAACATTATATGGATTGAAACAAGCTCCTAAAGCTTGGAATTATAGGTTGTTTACATACGTTCAAGATCAAGGGTTCAAACCTAGCAACTCAGATCCTTCTCTATTCATCAAAAGGGATCACAATCAGGTTTTCTATCTATGCTATGTAGATGAGATTATTATGACAGGTGATGATCTGAATGGCATTCAAAGGATCAAGAGGCACATGCAAGAGGAGTTCAAAATCATTGACTTAGGTGATCTCATATATTTCCTAGGTATGCAGGTGATACACACAGATGAATGAATGCATTTGACTCAGAGAAGATACATTCAGGATCTACTTCTTAAGTTCAAAATGGAGAACACTAAACCTGTAGGTACACCTTTGGGGATGAATCATAAACTTAGTGTTTATGAAGGTGAGAAAATTGAAGACATTAAAGATTATCAAAGCTTGGTAGGTGGCTTGATATATGCTACTCATACAAGGACAAACATATCATATAGTGTGGGAGTGCTTAGTCAATTCATGCACTCACCTAGAAGGCCACACATGGATGCTACAAAGAGAGTACTTGAGTATCTCAAAGGTAAAATCTATGAAGGTATATTCTATCTCTACTCTTCATATTTGGATATCAAAATCTATTCAAACATAGATTGGGTGGGAGCTAAGGATGATAGAAGAAGTACCTCTGGTTACTTAGCATTTGTAGGTTCATGAATTTTCATGTAATTTGGTGATAGTGAAATTTTTGCCCTAATTACCAAAGTTTGACAAGCTTTGCTACCTTAGATCTGCTTGATTTCTTCCAAACTTTGCATGTGAAGTCCCCTTAACATCCTTGATGCATCGTGGACTTCTCAAGGAACTTTGGCTACCTTCACTGAATGTCTTTCCTATTGGTCTTCATAAGTGAGAGAGGGGAGAAAATCTCCATGACATTTTCCCCCACTAAACCTATGACTCCTCTAGAAATGCCACTATAGTCTCTCTGAAAAACAAAAGTTTCCAACCATCAAATTATTTTATAGGCAACATAAGAAACATAGAAGAAAAAATTTGATCATATGCATGAATGAGTAGGCAACATGACATGGAGAAAGATTTTCATGACAGAAAGAATTGAAACAGGCAACATGAATATCGATAATGAAAATAGGCAACATATATGTAAATGAATAGGCAACATTGACAACATGTAAAGGAAGAAAAAAGAAGCATCAATATGAAGCGAAAGTGAATGTGTTGAGTTGTTTAAGGCATTAGTGGCTCTCATCTTGAAGAAAAATGTGTACCCTTTTCATAAAGCAATCTACCTTAAATATGATTATAAACAAAGATGTAGGATTTTCAAGAGACATCTTTCATCTTAAGCTTATTTTAGATCAACTTCTTTTCTACATAAATATATTGAATATGCTCTTTCTATAATCACACAAAAGAAAATCTAACTAGACTCCACTAATGCATACATCTGTGTATATAGCCCATGCTTTATTCTTCTATGCCTCGTTAGCTTCCTTTGATATTTTTTTTAAATAAATTATTGGGCCACTTTATGGTTACATTCACTTTTTTGGGGTGGAAGAAAGTGTAGAATTCCTAGTGACATATGGTAGCTTATCTTTTTTGATGTTAGAGAAAGAGTTAACCCCGATACAAGTTACAACCATTTTTTATGATGGAGAATAGTGATTTAAACTCTGACAAGTGTTGTGAGGTGGACTAAGGATGTAGAAACATGTGCTAGTAGGAGCTAGCACTTCAACAATTATGCTTTCGATACAGGATACATATGCATGTTTATATATGAAAGTCGTATTACCAAAATAATCCTCAAAATCTACATGCTCTATCTTTCCATAATCATAGATTTTAACCGATTTCTCAGTAGATAAATTACTACTTAAGATACAATTTTACATAAATGGAGATATTATCAGTTTTCCATTTGACTCAAGTGATGTGGATATGCAATGCAAAGCAAAGATTGAAAAGAAACATGCATGAAGTGAAATTGAACAAGCAAGAATTGGAAAGAACATTGGAATGAACTTGAAAACAAAAAAGCAACATGAACTTGAAAAAGAAATGGTATTTTTATTTTGTTTATCTATTTATTTATCCTTCATTACTTTATAATATTTTTATTTTATTATTGTTTTTTTTTATTTTTTCATGGACACTCTTGTTTATGAATCAACCTCATTGTTTTCCTTTTCTTAAATGTCCTCATCTACAATGTACTTGTGATTATCATGTTTCTTGAATAGCTTTATCCTTTTACCTACAATCAAAGTTTTTAATGCAACACCATTTAATTCACTAAGAGCATACATACGGTTGTTGTTGAATTTTGATACAACGTATGGCCCAAACCACTATTGAGTGAGTTTTTTGCATGCATCATATTGAGAGTCAAATGTACTATCATAAATGAGCACCCAATTTGCTACTTCAATTGGCATAGAATGCAATCGATGAGTTTTGTCAAAATAAAGTTTGCTCTTCATTCTAGATTCTCTTAATTTTTCAACAACATCATCATCTTAATTTATCTTGTTCTAACTGTTTAATGCACAAACTCAAAAAATCATCAGTAGACATGTTTCCAGACCAAGGAAAATTTAACCATACAGAAATATGAGATTGAATTGGAAACAACAGTTTTTGGCAATACATGAGTTCAATAGGCATATAGCCTGTGGTACATGTGCACGTCATTCTATCCACCCAAAGTGCAAAAGGTAAGAAAATATAGGCTATTGTTTAATGTCATCGTTACATGCCTTAGATATGGCTTTCACAATAGGTGGATGCCCTCTTTTTATTTTACCATTGGCCTCTAGATTATATGCAGTAGTGAGAGACAAAGGAATACCATGATGTTCAAAGAATTCATAAGCTTCTCTCGCGTCTAACTCTCCACAATCGGCAACTAGTTTCTCTATGTACCCAAAGCGACTTATGACATCTTCAAGCAAGAATTTTTAAACACTCTCCCTATTCCAAGAGTACGCTCTCAATGTTGACAAGTGATCAAAATTTAACCAAACACATGATGTCTTAGTTGAAACAAAGTACAAAATTGTAGACAAGAAAATCAAACCCATAGTTCAACCATCACCCCAAATAATGAAAGATTTATTGATGTGAAAAATGATCCAATTCTTAGGGATAAGAAAAACATAGGACATACATTCACGGATGAGACGATCAAACATGTGAAAATTGGTAGAGATGATGACTTTCTTCTGCCAATAGAAAGACATAAATTTGAGAGATTCATACATAGCCATGGAAAAGCCTTTAGTATGTATCCTCATGAGATTGGTTGCACATATCTTAAGCTAGTTGCACCCATGATTATCTCTATTATTCCATATGTTCCATGGAATCTTTGCCCTATACCAGTTCCAAAGGCTCACTTACCTAAGCTAATGAAACTATTTAAGGAGAAAATAACCATGAGAATTTCAGAGCCGTGTTTTGTACCTTAATTAAATAGATGGTTCATTGTGCCTAAAAAGAATAGGAAACTAAGCTTTATTTAAGATCTCCAACCCATCAATAAAGTCGCCATAAGGAATATAGGAATAGGATCAATTGTAGATGAGTTTGCTAAATCATTTTTACAAAATTCTATCTATTCAATGGGTGATTTATATTCTAGGTATGACAAATTCCAATTAGCAATGGATAGTCATGAAATAAACACAATGAAAAACTCCTTTAGAAATAGTGCGAATATGTACTTTACCTCAAGGAGCGACTAATTCTGTGGCTCATATGATGAGTGCTATGAATATGGTCTTACATGATTTTATCCCTCATATAACCATGCCATTCATTGATGATATTCCAATTAAAGGGAGTGAGGAACATGTAAAGGGCATTACTTTAGACTCATCTGGATGTCGTAAATTTGTTCTTAACCATATCTCTGATTGTTAACGAATATTTCAATGATTTGAAGAGGTAGGTCTCACATTTTCCATATAAAAACCTGTATTTGGTGTCAAAGAGGTTCTTATCGTTGGAAATTTATGTAGTCATTATGGTCGAAAGTCATATCCATATGAAGCTAATGCCATTAGCAAGATTTTTGAAACATGTAACAACATGAATGAGGTACATAGATTTAGGTATTTCAAATTCAGTTCTTGATATGTTATCAAGAGCTAGATTTGATGATGATCTTGAAACAATGCGATGTCTCAATCACATGCTCAATGTTCTCATCATGTTCCATGATTTTGTTGGTTTTATAGATTTTTTGGGATTTTTGGATAAAAGACTTGGAAGATTGACTCTTATGAAGGAAATCTAATCTAGAATGTGGAAAATAAAAGTGACAAACTATTGTACACATTGGTTGGTTGTGAGATATCAAACCAATGTCCACTATTATCTTGCTCAAAAATGGATTCTATCCAAATTTAGGCTTCTTTCTAATTGACAATGGATTCCTAGGTTGATTCACTCCTATCATCATGACTTGAAGTGATTGTATTACATCCTTAGACTTAATTCTAGCATAGGTAGAACCCTCATCCATGGCATTAGTTTCCATATGACTATCATAAATAAAATTCTTACCTAAGACAACTTCATAGGAGCAAATATCTTGAATAAAGAAGTGAATTTTATCTGTGATTCCTCCTATGGATATGGGCACACTAGCACAAGCTCCTTAGAATGTACCTACACCATTATTTGTAGTTCTTGTGTACCATCACAATCTTCATCTATGGGCCATCAAAATTGATCGTCGAATTCTCTTGAAATCACATTGATTTTGGAGCCATAATCTACTAATGCATTTACAATGATAGCGTTCTTATCATTGCCTATTTTGACATGCATCTCTGATGTACTTCTAAACCAAAATTTTCTTTTAAAGTGAGTTTCATGATTGTGTTCATGATTTTCATGGTGAGGTTGAATAGGTTCTAAGAAATTCTTAGTTACATTTACTTCATCATCATCAAGGTCCTCTTCATCAGATTCATCAAAGTTTAAGGCTTCATTCATAGATTGATCTTGATCTAGGGAATCTTGCATCTCACTACCTAGATTAAGCAGAAACCTCTTCCTTCTAATTAGGCAGATAAAGTTATCTGTAAAAACTGTGTTCGCAATAGAGAAAACTTGTTCTAAAGACATAGTCACTTGAATCTTAAGCAAAATGTCATAAAAAATCTCCATAGGATCTATTTTTCTCTCAATTTCTGAAATCAAGATAGCTTCACATTTTCTCTTTGGTTTCTTTTGTTTTTGCTCAGGATCTTGTTTTTGTTCACATTCTTGTGTTTGGTCTTGATTTTGTTTTGATTGTTCTTCTTTCTCTAAAGGTTTTGGTTCTGTTTTGCTTTGCTTTTTCTTCTTGCCTTTTTGTTTCTCCTCTTGATTTTTTTCATTGATTTGTGATTATTGTTTTTTATCTTTGGGTTGTGATGTCTCCCCTTGCTCTATGATGGTTTCTGTTCCCTCTAAGGTTTGTTTTCAACTCAATCTTCTTTCACTAGGCTCAGTTTCATCTCTTTTTTTTTTCTTCTACATTGGATATGTGAGAAGTAAGAGATTGATCTTCTATCCGTGACTCCCAAGCCATTATTCTCCTAATCTCATCTTGTGCTCTTACTAAAACCTCTACAAAAAATTCAACTTCTTTTGTGGGTTTACTTGATTCTTCTTTTCCTTCATGAAGAGCTTCTAGTTTCACTTCTCTAGTTCTTGCATCTATCATGGTTATATTTTCATAGTGCTTTTTTCATTCATCCCTTAGTGTAATTTCCTTGCAAAGGTAGCCTACATCAATAGTCACAAATTTTCTATCTATGTCTAGTACTAGTTGTTGATCCTCAGTGGCCTTCAATAGTTTACAATCTCTCAAAAAGTGCTCCAAGGAATCACACCAAGGATACCTACGAGGACCATGCAAAAAACCATTCAAATTTTGAGGATTTTGATTAACTTGTGGTGGGAAATTTTGAAATTGAGGATTTGTTGGTAAGGTAATTCTTGAACAAGGTAATTAGGATTTCGATAAGGCAATTGATGTATTTGAGGAGCTTCATGAGCAGCATATGGTACTTGAGGTGCAAGAGGAGATTCCATAGTATATGGTTGACAATTTTGAAAATTTTTATTTTGAGGATTTTGAAAAGTTTTTGAGAAGATTGAGGATACATGTTTTGATACATTTGAGGATTTTGCACATGAGAATGAGGATTTTGCATTGAAGGATTATGCATTGGAGGAGCTTGATATGCTTGAGTAGGAACTACTTGTGGATTTTGATTGGGAGCTATAACATGTTGATTAGGCTCTTGAAAGGACATTGGGTTCATTTGATCTTGGAAAGTTTTGATGTAATTGGATTGTAAAGCATCTATAATTTTGGCCAAATTGGATTATGTAGCAATAAGACTTTCCATTGGCTTAGTGAGAATCTTTGCTTGAGATTGTTTAATTACAGTTTTATTTGGCTCTACTTTAAAACTTTGAGTAGGCTCCATCATTTGAGTAATAGGAGTAGAGCCAAAAGCATAGCATGAGATTGTTCTCTAACTTGCTCCTTAGCTTATGGAAGGCTAGCTTGAGGAAGACTAGTTTGCTCATAATGAATGTATTGTCTTTGATGTCTATGGGCTACAATCTCTACTACTCTACACACTTTTTGCCAATTGTTAGTAAGACCATATCACTTATCTTGCTCTTCTAATCCTCATTCCACTTCGCTACGAGTTTTAGGATGAAGAAGCTTAAGAAAATTGATCACAAGATCTGGATCCAAAGTTATCTTATCCTCATTAGGAAGTTGTTCATAGAATCTAATATACTCATTTTGTAAGTGAGTAATATAGCTACTAGGCTTTGGGAAATTAATGCATCATAAGAGTCCATCCCGATTATGTTGGGTATAATCCTCAAGATAGAATTCTTTGAGCATCTCCTTTCTAAAGTCACTCCAAGGAAGGCTATCAGATTGAGTGACACGTTTTATGATAGAGCTATCACCAACTCGTTCAAAGAGTGTTATCAAACGATCTTTGGGAAGACAAAAAATCATGGCTTGCTCTTCAAACAAACCTAATTAGCTTGTTATGTTGATTCCATTGACTTTTCCCTTCTCGCTCAACATAGAAGACACTATTCTTTGGCCTTATTTCTCAACGAAAAGGGATTTGAATGCTTCCTCCATCTAAAGTGAATATGCAAGTGATGCATGATGCTCTAGATCTCTCACAAATGCATTAAGCTCACGATGAAGATGTGCATGATATTGTGAGAAAAGTTGTATCTGATGCTCTATGTTGTCTCTTGTCTCTAGAAAGCCTCTTTGCTTGGGTACTTGAAGATTGCTGAAGTACTCCTCTTTACCTCACATGTGGTTACTACAAACACTATCTATATACCACACCTCATCATGTCGTTGACCTTCACTTTTATGCTTCATAGCTAACAAATGCTCATTTTCTGAATTTCTTGAGGAGTTAGCATAAATTCCGTTTGTAATTGTTCCCACCTTGCTTTTGCAAACAATCTTTGGCATAGTGTCCTTGCTTCCCACAATTGAAGCATCCATTTGAGTTGGAGTAGCCTCGACCTCCATATCTTCCTCCTCTACCACTTACTCTTCCTCTTCCTCTTGATGATTGACCGTCATCTTGGCTTGATTGACCCCCTTGATAGCTTTGGCTGCCTTGTTGGTAGTTGCTTCTACCTCTTCCTCTTGAAGCACCTCTATTGCCTTTGCTTCTTCCTCCTTTGCCTACATAGAAGAGTTGGTATGGGCTGCCCTTTAACTTGTTGCCTCCATGGTTGAGCTCCTTAATCACCATAACAGAAGTAATTTTCTCAAAATCTGATAATGAATCCCTTACATACATAGAGGTTGTGAATGCCTTCCATCTATCATCTTCTCTAATCCCAATTAAGTGTGTGGGCAACTAGGTCATCATCATCTTCAACACATCCTATTGAACAAGTGCACTCAAGATCTCTTTTACTTTGAGTATGAAGTGATTAATGCTCTCATTTTATGACTTCCTAAGGTTGTTGAGCTCATTCTTGAGCTGAATTTTTCTATCCTTTGTAGAGGTAGAGTACAACCTTTTTAAACACTCCCAAACCCTCTTAGATGTATCTAGGTCTTGGATATGACCTATCATGGAGTTGCTTATGTGTTGAGAAAGAATGAAGATCACTCTCCTATCCCTTTCTTCCCATTCTCTAATGGCTCTCCTTTGATTCTTAGTAGGTCTATGTGGAGCTATGCATGGCTTCAGCTTAGTACCACTAACCTGTTGGAGAATTCCTCTCCTAATCGCAGCGGAAAGTGTAGAAGACCTTCTCAGGATCAAGACTCTTGCCAACAGCTGAACCTTCAAATGAAAATTGGTACCAATTACAAAATGCAATGAACTTGAAACTTTAGTCACTCAAACTACACACCTACAGCTTTAAAATGAGATATCAAACACTCAATTTGGAGTATATTTGGGTTGGAAACGCGTTGATACAAAACAGGCCACCTGTCCACTCAGTTAGGCTAAAAACTAGACTTCACTAAAAACTGAATAACTAACAGAGCATAAATAATTTCATTAAATTGTTTTCGATAGAGGAAGTACTCGATATAAGCTTTCGAATGAATGTCTAAACACTAAAATTGGATACATATATTGAGAGATATGACTCTCACAAGTAGACTATGCAGAAATGGGTGTGCGGCTGGACATACTCTATGAGAGTGAACTGAACGAAATGACTCAAAACAAATAAAGTAGCTACAAAGGGGCTTCCATGCCTTCTTCCTCTCTTCCTGAGTGTCCTCCCTTGCCTCTTTTATAGCCAAGTGACCAAAAACTCTCATGATGAGTTTGAGAGCTCTTCTCCATCATTTCTCCACTACTTTGGATAGCCACTCCTCTTACAGTTCAGATTTTGGATTTGATTCTCTTTTGAATGATTCTCTTTTGGCCTCCACTACTTGCTGAAGTAAATGCTTCTATTTTTCATTTTTGTATTTTCCTTCTACTTGAAGAAAATCCTTTTTGCAAAAATATATAGGAGCTCACTTCTTTATTTTTAACACTCCCCCTCAAGCTCACATGTGAGCTTGCACCTTCAGCCATATCCTGCAAGTTGATGTTGTCCTTGAACCTCTTTAGCTTAGAGGCATCTAGGGACTTTGTAAGCATGTCTACAACCTGGTCATTAGTTCCAATGAACTTTATATCCAAATCCTTGCTCAAAACTTTTTGTCGAACGTAATGATAATGCACTTCTATGTGCTTGCTTCGTGCATGAAACATTGGATTGTTTGTCAAGTGAATGCTTGACATGTTGTCACCATAAATTGGAATGGTCTCCACCTGCACATCAAGATCAGCCAAGAGCTTCTTAATCCACATAGCTTCACAAGTTGCAAAGGCTAAACCTCTATATTCAGCTTCTGTAGATGATAGTGCAACAGTAGGTTGCTTCTTTGAGCTCCATGTGATAGGTTTGCTACCTATCATAAACACATAACCTGAAGTGGATCTTCTATCTTCCTTCGAACCAGCCAATCATCATCACTGAAGCCCTTTACCTGCAATTCTTCATCATATCTATAAAACAATGCATGATTGACAGTGTGCTTCACATATCTTAGCACTCGTTTGGCTGAACTTAAATGTTCACTTGTAGGAGCTTGCATAAATTGAGAAAGAACTCCAACAATATAACACAAATCTGGTCTTGTGATCGTAGCATAGATCAAGGAACCAGTAATACTCCTGTATGTAGTTACATCATGTAACTTCTCTCCATCATTTGAACATAGCTTCACGTTTGTGTCCATAGGTTGAGTGAGTGGTTTGCATTCACTCATTCCAAATATGAAAAGAACATCCAACAAGTACTTTATTTGCATCAAGTAGATGCCATCTTTCCCATAGACTATCTCAATGCCTAAAAAGTATTTCAGCTCACCAAGATCTGAAATTTTAAACTCCTTACCGAGTTTCCTTTTGATCTCTTGTATTCCTATAACATTAATTCCTATTATGATGAGATCATCAACGTATATGCAAATATATACCTGCTTGCCTTCTTGTTTCTTCATGTAGAGAGAGGGATCTACATTACTTGGACTATACCCACACCTTGTGAGGTACTCGACCAGTCTTTGATTCCAAGCACGTGGTGCTTGCTTCAACCCATACAAAGCTTTCTTCAATCTACAAACAAAATTTGGATGCTTTCTATCTTCAAATCCAATCAGTTGACTCATGTATACCTCTTCTTGAAGTTCGCCATTGAGAAAAGCATTTTTTATGTCAACTTGGTACAATGGCCATCTCCTTGCTGCACTCACTCCAATCAAGGTTCTAATTGTTCCCATCTTTGCAACCGGGCTGAAAGTCTCTTCATAGTCGATGCCGTGAGTTTTCTTGAATCCTTTTGCTACTAGTCTAGCTTTATGCCTAGCTAGAGAACCATCAACATTTCTCTTTATTTTAAACACCCATTTATTTGGAACAATCTTCATACCTTCAGCCTTTGGAACTAGCTCCCATGTGTGATTATCCTTGAGAGCTTTTATCTCTTCTTGCATAACTTCTTGCCATTCTTTTTGTGTACATGAGGCCTATTCACGAAATTTGGGAATTATTCAAGTCCCATTTATAATACCAAGTGATGGAATTAACTTATATTTTCTATGTTATATTCTTCTTACAAAGATCAATTCGTGAATACATCTTCTTTTTGTTAAAATGTTTTAAGCTTTCAATAGATAAAGAATAATATTAGTTGATAAGCTTATTTAAAAAAACACCAAGGAGTATGAATAAACAAAGAAAAGCATTCAGCCTTGATTTTTTTTAAAATATGAAGTCTATTATTATCCAATTCAATAATAATAGGTTAATTATTTGATATATCAATAAATGCTCATATTAAAGTAAATATCCCAAAATATGATGTTATAAAAATCAATAAATTGATTTCAATTTAATTGTATATAACAAATCTATCCTAATACGAATTTAGAGCTTACAATTTAATATAAACAATAAATATATTCAAATTGGGGGTCACTTGTTCGGGTGGTTGGGCCTCTCGCCTCTTGAGGCGGGGACGGGCGTTCAACACCCATCAGCACATGTAAGGGACATGTTTAACATGGAAAGTTGTATCTTGTGGGATAAGGTGGGTCCCACGGATACTATGCCCTTCCTTATACAGTTGCAATTTCAAAGTTAAAGCCCGGAGGAGTAGGCCTCGGCTGAACCTCCATTTTAAAAAAACAGCAACCACATGAATTTAGATCTAATTTAACAATACTTAATAATATGCAATTTGACATACTAATAATTGTTCATTTAGGTGAATGATATGAAAATTATGTCAATACTATAGTTTGTTTCATATAATTTTATAATAAATCTATCATACTAACTTAGAGCTTTGAAAAACAATCGAATTCAATAATTACTCAAATATATGCAATTTAGGCTTTCAATAATTTTTCACTTGGTTGAACAGTCCCAAAAATATGTGGTGTTTAAAAACACCAATAAAATACATGATGTTCAAATATTTTAAAATCATTGATATCGTTTCTTAATATATTGTTCAAGTACATAATATGTTTCTCTATCACAAGGTCTCTGATTTACAATTGTATTACATGTATAAGAACGTCTGTTCTTTGAGCAAATCCATCCATAAAGCCACGGAATCATTGTTTTGGATAAAAAGTTTTCCAACTCCTCCGATGATTGCCTCCACAACTTTGGTAGAATTACATAAGTGCCTTTCATATTCCAAATCACATGATATAATGTATCATAAAAAATAATGGTATTATTTCCATCCAAGTCTGGAAAAATTCTCCAAATTGTGTCCTTTATGATGCACAAACTTATATCCGATACGGATATCAGTTTTTTGGCATGCACCCTGACCTGCTATGATATGAAATCTTTGATGGTGTTTTGGAAAACATACTGCAAGTGTTCTTTGAGCTATCGACACTCTTTCTGTGGTCCATATCCACACTTCAAAAAGATCCATACAAAAATCCAAGAAATATAATGCATCCTTGCGAATGTAATGTGCAATTCTTGTGTTCTCTTCAATAAAATTCATATGGTTTTGCAAAGATTCAAGTAATAGATCACCCCTTTCCTTATCAATTGTCTTGAGCAAAATACAATTCATTTTCCAGTATCAATACCCTTCTTTCATCTCTTGGGAATGAAGAAAATCCTTGCTTTCTTGATGAAGATTCATATATGTGTGAAGACCAGCAAGACATCAATGCCAAGCTTGGGTTTTCTTTGTAGTTCATATGCAAATCAACATTTTGTTCTGCAAAATAAAATTGAAATTAATTAGATTTATATAAAAATCAATTAAATTGTTTTACATTCTATATTACTTCATAATTACAATAATGCTTAATTAAGCCATTATCATTTCTCTCAATATTCAAAACTTATAGTAAATTAAAATTGATAATACATAAGAAAATATAGGAAAATTGATTTAAATGCATGATTTTATATTCATGGGGATTCCAATTTCCTTTTATAGTTTTTCTTACAATCAATATAATCAAAAGTAGACTAAGCCTAGAAAAAACTTCATATATATGTGTGTGTGTGTGTGTGTTTATTTGTGAAGAAAAACAATCTTTCATGAAAGAAGGAAACTAACATTAAAAAAATGGGTTATCATATATATATATATATATATATATATATATATATATATATATATATATATATATATATATATATATGTGTGTGTGTGTGTGTGTGTGTGTGTGTGTTTATTTGTGAAGAAAAACAATCTTTCATAAAACAAGGAAACTAACATTAAAAAAATGGGTTATCTTCAAAACAATCAAAAGATGAGAAAATTTAATAATCCACCTTGCCGTCGATGTTTTTCTTTATCCTGCAAAAGAAAAATTTTATAAATATTTGACTGTAGATATAGAAAAAAACATAAATATTGTATGACGAATTTCTTTACCTATTAAATCAAGGTATTCCTTTTGTAACCTTTTTATGTATGCTTTTGTTGCAACTCCACTTATGAAACGACTTTGTCGATAGCCCAACCTTGTAGCATACACTATTGCATGATTTTCTCTCATGCTTTTATTTTTGTAGCACATTTGTAACAGTTTTAGCTGCTCTTTATTTAAAAGTGGAACACCAAATGTTGAAGCTATTGTTGCTAGATCTCCCTTTTCGATTTCCTTGCAATTCAATGGAACCTCTAGCTTTGTCGATGCTATTGTTGTATGTTCCTTTTCAATTTCGTTGCAAATCAATGGAACATCTACATTTTTCTCACTATTATTATGTACTTCATAGTCATCAAAAGAAGATACTCTCAAGTTATTTGAATGATCATTTGATTCACTCAAGATATCATGTTCTAACATAGACGATGAATTCTCCATTGCAAGTTGAAACATAGGAAATATAAGATGTTCTTTGATGATATGTGGTTGTCTGATTCGATTGAGCAAAATATCATCTCTTTGGATGAAGCTCAAAATATAGGATAGAAGATCACTTGGTACTGAATGATCATGTCTTGCTTGATAAGGGGTAATGTCGCTGCAATTTTCTATTGGGATAGAACCTTTGAAGAAACTAGCATTAATGATAAGTTGATCTGTTTTATATATTTCTTCAATGTGATCCATATAATAATCTTCTTGGCTCCTCACCATAAGAAAAAAATATCTTTTGTCATCAATATTTGAATGATTTTTGACATAATCTTTCTCTGATATGTTCCATCTTATATCTTTGTTGAACAAAAGGGCATTTAGATCGAGAAGGAGAAAATTGTTGCTTATATGAAGTGGATGATAGATATTCTCTGCATATATCAAACAATGAGGTTTATTATACACAATAACTAAAAAGAGTGCTTTAAGATAACTTATTGATATATCTTCAATAAATGAGTTATAATATGAATAAAATAATCATAATATTACACAATATACCTGGTAAAATTCAAAAAGGCCTAGCATGTTGTTTCTCCATAACATTAGATAGCTTATCTGATGTTTGAATAGAGCTTTGCTCATGTAGAGTACTCATTTCATCCTCAAAGTGGCCAATAAGCTTTCCAATACCATCATCACTTATGAAATGTTTATTTTTGTTAACATCTATAATAAAAAGAAATCCAAAAGATGTATAATAATCAATACAATATGCAGACATATCAATACTTATTTTCTCAATTAATTTCTCTTTATGATAAAAATCTATCTATTAATTTCTCTATCTAAACACTTATAATTAATTTCACTGTGCATCTACGTCAAACAATAAGCTTTCGATTTTAAAAACTGCACAGTTCAATATTTGCACCTTAACCGTACATTTCAAAATTGTATTTAATCAAATGCATCATAATTTTAAAAACAATATGTTTCAGATTTTTTCAAACAAAAGAGTCACAAATCATGCATATCAATTCAAAAATTATAACATGTGAATTTATGCATCATTGACAATAATTTTTAAATTACTCGAATAGACAAGAGATGTCGAATTTTAACTCACAAACATATGATATTAACAATAAATAAAAAGATTTAAATATAATCGATTCACATCACTTTATTCAACAAGGTAATATATTCAAAATAAAAATCTATTGTTCAAGAAATGCAATCATCACTAGCATATAAAGAAAAATATACTTTGAAAATTATGGTATTTATTACATTACATGGAATCAATATTTTCTCAACCTGCTTTTTTTCGAACTTAAGTTCGAGCCTCTTTGTTCTTTTGCACATAAGACACAACAATCCTAAATTTAATATGGGTGGAAAAGCTGAGAGGCTCATATCATGTGAGCCAAAAATCCTAAATTTGATATGGTTGGAAAAGCTGAGAGGGTCCAACTAAGGTTTGAGACCCCATAATTGAATTGATCCTAAGACTCCAACTTAAGTTCGAGCCTGTTCGTTCTTTTGCACATAAAACGCTGTTCAATCATGTGACAGTTGATATGATTCAAAGGCTCGAACTGAATTTCGAACTTGGTATTAAGGAACTTGATATAATTTATAGGCTCGCCCTGAAAGGAAAAGCTCAGAGGCTCTAACTGCTCTTTGTTCTTTTGCTCATATCATGTGACCAAACAATCGTAAACTTGATATGGTTGGAAAAGCTCATAGGCTTGAACTTAAGTTCGAGCCTCTTTGCTCTTTTGCTCATATCATGTGATCCAACAATCATAAACTTGATATGGTTGGAAAAACTCAGAGGCTCATATCATATAATTCAACAATCCTAAACTTGATATGGTTGGAAAAGCTCAGAGGCTCGAACTTAAGTTCGAGCCTCTTTGTTCTTTTGCACATAAGACACAACAATCCTAAACTTGATATGGCTAGAAAAGCTGAGGCTCATATCATGTGATCCAACAATCCTAAACTTGATATGGTTGGAAAATCTCAGAGGCTCAAACTTAAGTTCGAGCCTCTTTGTTCTTTTGCACATAAGACACAACAATCCTAAACTTGATATGGCTGGAAAAGCTGAGGCTCATATCATTTGATCCAACAAATCCTGAAGTTGATGGTTGGAAAAGCTCAGGCTCATATCATGTGATCCAACAATCCTAAACTTGATATGGTTGAAAAAGCTCAGAGGATCGAACTTAAGTTCGAGCCTCTTTGTTCTTTTGCTCATATCATGTGATCCAACAATCCTAAACTTGATATGGTTGGAAAAGCTCAGAGGCTCATATCATATGATTCAACAATCCTAAACTTTATATGGTTGGAAAAGCTCAGACGCTCGAACTTAAGTTCGAGCCTCTTTGTTCTTTTGCACATAAGACACAACAATCCTAAACTTGATATGGCTGGAAAAGCTGAGGCTTGAACTTAAGTTCGAGCCTCTTTGTTCTTTTGCACATAAGACACAACAATTCTAAACTTGATATGGTTAGAAAAGCTGAGAGGCTCATATCATATGATCGAACAATCCTAAACTTGATATGGTTGGAAAAGATTAGAGGCTCAAATTTAAGTTCGAGCCTCTTTGTTCTTTTGCATATAAGACACAACAATCCTAAACTTGATATGGCTGGAAAATCTCAGGCTCATATCATGTGATCCAACAATCCTAAAGTTGATATGGTTGGAAAAGCTTAGAGGCTCGAACTTAACTTCGAGCCTCTTTGTTCTTTTGCACATAAGAGACAACAATCCTAAACTTGATATGGCTGGAAAAGCTGAGGCTCATATCATGTGATCCAACAAATCCTGAACTTGATATGGTTGGAAAAGCTCAGAAGCTCGAACTTAAGTTTGAGCCTCTTTGTTCTTTTGCACATAAGACACAACAATCCTAAACATGATATGGTTGGAAAAGCTGAGAGGCTCGAACTTAAGTTTGAGCCTCTTTGCTCTTTTGCTCATATCATGTGATCCAACAATTCTAAACTTGATATGCTTGGAAAATCTCAGAGGCTCGAACTTAAATCAAGCCTCTTTGTTCTTTTGCACCTAACACACAACAATCCTAAACTTGACATGGCTGGAAAATCTGAGGCTTATATCATGTGATCCAACAATCCTAAACTTGATATGGTTGGAAAAGCTCAAAGGCTCGAACTTAAGTTTGAGCCTCTTTGTTCTTTTGCACATAAGAGACAAGAAACCTAAACTTGATATGGCTCGAAAAGCTGAGGCTCATATCATGTGATCCAACAATCCTAAACTTGATATGGTTGGAAAAGCTCAGAGGCTCGAACTTAACTTCGAGCCTCTTTGTTCTTATGCACATAAGACACAACAATCCTAAACTTCATATGGCTGGAAAAGCTGAGGCTCATATCATGTGATCCAACAAATCCTGAACTTGATATGGTTGGAAAAGCTCAGAGGCTCAAACTTAAGTTCCAGCCTCTTTGTTCTTTTGCACATAAGACACAACAATCCTAAACTTGATATGGTTGGAAAAGTTGAGAGGCTCGAACTTAAGTTTGAGCCTCTTTGTTCTTTTGCTCATATCATGTGATCCAACAATTCTAAACTTGATATGGTTGGAAAAGCTCAGAGGCTCGAACTTAAATTCGAGCCTCTTTGTTCTTTTGCACCTAACACACAACAATCCTAAACTTGACATGGCTGGAAAAGCGGAGGCTTATATCATGTGATCCAACAATCCTAAACTTGATATGGTTGGAAAAGCTCAGAGGCTCGAACTTAAGTTCGAGCCTCTTTGTTCTTTTGCACATAAGAGACAAGAAACCTAAACTTGATATGGCTGGAAAAGCTCAGAGGCTTGATTTAAGTTTGAGCCTCTTTGTTCTTCTGTTCATATCATGTGATCCAACAATGCTGAACTTGATATGGTTGGAAAAGCTCAGAGGCTCAAACTTAAGTTCGAGCCTCTTTGTTCTTTTGGACATAACACACAACAATCCTAAACTTGATATGGTTGGAAAAGCTCAGAGGCTCAAACTCAGAGCCTCTTTGTTCTTTTGCTCATATCATGTAACCAAACAATCCTAAACTTGATATGGTTAGAAAACCTCAGAGGCTCAAACGTAAGTTGGAAAAGCTTAGAGGCTCAAACTTAAGTTCGAGCCTCTTTGTTCTTTTGCACATAAGACACAACAATCCTAAACTTGATATGGCTGGAAAACCTGAGGCTCATATCATGTGATCCAACAATCCTGAACTTTATATGGTTGGAAAAGCTTAGAGGCTCGAACTTAAGTTCGAGCCTCTTTGTTCTTTTGCACATAAGACGCACCAATCCTAAACTTGATATGGTTGCAAAAGCTGAGAGGCTGGAAATGAAGTTCGAGCCTCTTTGTTCTTTTTCTCATATCATGTGATCCAACAATTCTAAACTTGATATGGTTGGAAAAGCTCAGAGGCTGGAACTTAAGTTCGAGCCTCTTTGTTCTTTTGCACATAACACACAACAATCCTAATTATGATATGACTAGAAAAGCTCAGAGGCTCGAACATAAGTTCGAGCCTCTTTGTTCTTTTCCTCATATCATGTGACCAAAAAATACTAAACTTGATATGGTTGGAAAATCTCAAAGGCTCGAACTTAATCTTTTGCACATAAGACACAACAATCCTAAACTTGATATGGCTGGAAAAGCTCAGAGGCTCGAACTTAAGTTCGAGGCTCTTTGTTCGTTTGTTCATATCATGTGATCCAACAATTCTAAACTTGATATGGTTGGAAAAGCTGAGAGGCTCGAACTTAAGTTCGAGCCTCTATTCTTTTGCACATATCGTGTGATCCAACAATCCTAAACTTGATATGGTTGGAAGAGCTCAGATGTTGGAGTTAGACGTCTGCGGAAGCACGCGAACAGCACAAGGAAGAAGAAGAAGCTTGGAGCACAACACACAAGACTGAATGTATTACTAGAGAATGTACAAAGATAAGTAGCCCATTAGGGCAATAGGCGTATATACAAGCCGGGGGAAAAAAACCTCCTAAAGAGGGAAAAAAGTGCCCCGGCGGTCCTAGAGTGTTCACACACATCACTACCTAAATATATCAACAAATCCCCCCTGGGAGTGACGCGGTGAACAAGGAGCTGGCACTCATGTATAAGGAAGTGCCGAGCTATGTGGAAATCACTCCACAAAAGGAAGTAAGCCCAAAGCTTTGCAGAAAGCTTCAAACTTCTCCCTAGGCAGAGCCTTCGTGAAAAGGTCTGCAATGTTCTCCTGCGTGGGCACATATGCCAAGCTGATCTCCCCAGCAGAGAACCTCTCCCTGACATAGTGATAATGCACCTCAATGTGCTTAGTGCGAGCATGGAACACAGGGTTCCTCGCAACTGCCAATGCGCTCTGACTGTCAGTGAAGATGGTGGTGGCAAAAGACTGGCCAACACCCAAATCAGCCATAAGGCGTCTGAGCCACACACACTCAACAGTCGTTGTGAAAGCTGCCCTATACTCAGCCTCACAACTGGAAGTGGCCACAGTAGGCTGCTTCTTGCTCAACCAAGATATACATGAGCTACCAAGCATGAAGCAAAAACCACTGGTGGACACACGAGTGTCATAGCAACCAGCCCAATCTGAGTCAGAAAAAGCATGCAAATCTGGCGGTAGTGATCCCCCCTTGGGATAAAACAACCCAAGTAGCCGAGTACCACTTAAGTAGCAAAAGATGCGTTTAACCGCTTTCCAATGCGTGACTCCTAGGCAATGCATAAACCTGCTCATCTGTGAGACAGCAAACTGAATATCTGGCCGAGTAATGCATAAGTAAATCAAGCATCCAACAGCCTGCTGATAGAGAACAGCATCAAATGCATCTCCAGCATCATGAAGACTCAATCGTAAACCTGTCTCCATAGGAGTGGCAATAGGCTTAGAGTCTTCAAGGCCAAAACGCTGCAATAATGTGTCAATATATTTCGTTTGACACAAAGCCATTCCACCATCAACTTGCATAAACTGAATGCCCAAATAGTGATGCAAATGCCCCAAATCAGACATCTCAAATGAGGCATGCAAATCAGCCTTGAAATCAGCAAAATGCTTCTCAAGAGGACCAGTGAGTAGCATGTCGTCTACATAGACAACAATGATCAGAAGCACATCATTAGCACGCTTAACATATAAGGTGCTTTCAGTTGGACTGTTCTCAAAACCATGTGCAATCAGATAGGCATGTATTTTCTCATACCAAGCACGTGGTGCTTGCTTTAAACCATATAACGCCTTCTTTAACCTGCACACCTGGTTTTCATGCCCTTTCTGCACAAAGCCACGGGGCTGAAAAACATACACTTCTTCATGCAAGTCACCATTCAGAAATGCTGTTTTAATGTCCAACTGATGTACATTCCAACCATGATGGGCTGCAAGTGCACAAATGCTCCGAATAGTAGTCATACGGCATGTAGGTGCAAAGGTCTCATCAAAATCAATGCCTCTTTCCTGTGCATAACCCTTTGCAACAAGCCTAGCCTTATACCTGTCAACTGTACCATCAGGTTTACGCTTCAGCTTGTATACCCACTTAGTGCCAATGGCCTTCTTGCCAGGAGGCAAGTCACATAAAGACCATGTACCATTCTTCATTATAGCATCATATTCAGATTGCATAGCAGCCTTCCAATTTTCTGAATTTTGTGCTTCATCAAAAGAAACAGGCTCATTCTCATTACAGAGACTAGATGCAGCCATAGCATAGCAATCTTATGCAAAGGAGGTACTATGAGAGCCTGAACGAGTACGATATGACAAAGGTGCATCTAATTTGCTGTCACGCAAAGTCTGCACCAGCCATTTTGGCATAGTTTTTGCCTGTTCAATATCAGCTCTCTCATCAATAAGTGCATCATGTAAATCTGCATCAGAAATGGAATGATCTGCATCATCATATGAAACTTGCAAGGCTGAGAAGTTGCCTCATTAGGACTAGCGCTAGCCTGTCCACCTGTAAAAAGAGGCATCAAAGTATCATACATGTCTTTGGAGCTAACAGATGTCTCCTTAGTACATGAAAGCAATGGCTGAATAGCATCTTCCACAAAGACAACATCACGGCTAACCAGAATGCGTTTAGTCTGTGGATGATACAGACGATAGCCTTAACTTTCAGAACTGTACCCAACAAAAATACATTTTACTGCCTTATCATCCAATTTTCTGCGATGTTGTTCAGGCACTAATGCATATGCCAAACAACCAAAAACACGCAGATGAGCAACAGATGGCTTGCGGTCATGCCAAGCCTCATATGGAGTGATAGACTGCAACGCTTTGGTGGGACACTTGTTCAGTACATATGCTGCACACATGACAGCTTCAAGCCAGAAACTATGTGGTAAAGCCTGACTTTTGACCATGCACCTCGCCATCTCCATGAGTGACCTGTTCTTTCGTTCAGCAACTCCATTCTGTTGAGGTGTATACGGCACTATACACTGGTGTTTTATCCCACGTTCAGCCAGAAATGCATTAAAATCTGAAGACATATATTCCCCCCCTCGATCAGAACGGAGGGTGCCCATTTTACATGCTGACAGATTTTCAGCCAAAACCAAAAACTGTTTGAAGCACATGAACACTTCGGACTTTGCGTTGAGTGGATATACCCATGCATGCCTGGAAAAATCATCAATGAAAGTCACGAAGTAAAGGTAATTTCCAAAAGAGGGTGTCTACATAGGACCACAGAAATCACTATGTACAAGCTGCAATTTCTGCATAGCCCGAACTGAACCATCTTTGGAAAGGAAGAACGCTGCATTTTGCCCAAAATACAGCCTTCACAAACATGTTTTCCAGGTGCCTCAAGTTTGGGCAAAGAGGACACCATTTCAGATTTCTGCAGGCGTAACAAGCTAGCAAAATTCAGATGACCAAAGCGTGCATGCCAAAGCTTTGCATCTGACATAGCCTGAGAATCATGAACTGCACATGCCGAATCATTCACAGATCTTTCATAGTCTATGAGCTTATACAGCCCACGACATAAAATGCCAGAAGCAATAATCACATCGCCATTTGAGAGATCATGGACTGTACACCTGTCATCAACGAATTTCACAACCAAGCCAATCTTGGCTAATGCAGAAACTGATAACAGGTTCTTTTTGATCCCTGGCACAAATAAAGCATCTGACAAAGTGAAAGAACTACCATCAGCAGTAGTCAGAATGATCTTACCAACTCCCATAACAGGATAAGAGGAGTTATTGGCGCATGTGACAGTATTCCCTGTAGGGGCAGGCTCGAGTGAAGAGAAGAAACTGCGCTGCGAGGTAATATGTTTGGTCGCCCCACTGTCAAAGTACCAAACATATGAGTCTACTGCAGACATGCACTGATCATGAGAAGATGGGTCAAAACTGCAGACAGTAGTAAACGCCCATTCTTCTTCCTGCACAAGATTTGCAGACTCTGTTTTTGGTGTAGAGGCCTCTGCAACAACCATTCCAGCCTCTTTCTTCTTTGCCTCTTTAGCAGCTAGTTTTGGACAGTTCTTTATAATGTGATCATTTCCTTTACAGTACTTGCAGAACAATTTCTGCTTTTCTGATTTCTTCTCATCTTTATCCTGGTTCTTCGATTGTGCAGCATTTGCAGATTTCTGCTTGCTAGTAGAAGAGCTCCATTTTCCTTTGCCCTTCTGACTAGCCAGGAAAGCTTGATCTGCAACACGCATAATGGACCTGTTCTGCCTGGACTGATCTTCCTGCAACAGAACAGAGACTAATTCCTCAAATGACAAGGCATTCGGATTGCCTTTCATCATCAATCGAAGAGTAGAGGCAAAACTCTGATATGAATCAGGAAGGCCATTCAGAACGGTCTGCACAAGTGAGCTATCTGGTATAACCTCATCAGCAGAAATCAATTGTTCCTTCAGGTCTTTGATCTTTGTAAGAAAACTGTCCATCGAATCACCTTCATTCATGTGCTCACTCTCCAACTGTTTTCGGAGGTAAGCAACACGAGCCTCATTCCTAGCCTGGTACAAAGTGGTAAGTGTATCCCAAGCATCCTTTGCTGTTCTGCAAGAGCGAATGTGAGGAATAATGGCACGTTTGACAGACAAAGCTATCAATGCATGTGCCTGGGCATCTCTTCCATCCCATCGAATCTGCTCTGCAGTAGGTGCAACAGAAACAACAGCACGAACAGGAATCTGCGGAATATCATCTTCGACACCATCTTCATCAGCTCCAACACCTGTATTTGCAGTACCTGTCGTTACAGGTGTAACAGGACGTCTTTCAACACCCTGCACAATGTTCCACAATCCTTTTGCAACCAGTACATGTCGCATCATATAAGCCCATAATGGGTAGTTGGTACCATCCAACTTATCCTCAACAGCCAACATACGGAATACATCACTGCTTTCAGCCATGGCCGGTGACTAAAATACCTTGATGCAGAAAATTGACTGTATCTCAAAAAGTTGAACAGAACTGCCCACACGAGTTCTGCTAGACCTGTAGCAGACTTCGAGACGCTTAAACTGGCGAATAGAAACTGGTATATACCTTTGGCACAAAAGGACGAAATAGCCTGCACAAGCACTGCGATAGTGCGTTCGGAGGCCGAAACGAGCTCAGATCGCGATTTCGGCACCACAGAGCGAAGCCGTTTTGATCTCGAAAACACCCTGAGTATGCTCACCAAATTTTGTGCGAATCTGAGACTGCAAACGGAGGAGTGTCGACGGCGCCCTAGAAGAAGCAACGACCTGCTCTGATACCAATTGTTGGAGTTAGACGTCTGCGGAAGCACGCGAACAGCACAAGGAAGAAGAAGAAGCTTGGAGCACAACACACAAAACTGAATGTATTACTAGAGAATGTACAAAGATAAGTAGCCCATTAGGGCAATAGGCGTATATACAAGCCGGGGGAAAAAAACCTCCTAAAGAGGGAAAAAAGTGCCCCGGCGGTCCTAGAGTGTTCACACACATCACTACCTAAATATATCAACATCAGAGGCTCGAACTTCAGTTTGAGCCTCTTTGTTGTTTTGCAAATAAGACACAACAATCCTAAACTTGATAGGCTAGAAAAGTTGAGGCTTATATCATGTGATCCAACAATCCTAAACTTGATATGGTTGGAAAAGCTCAGAGGCTCGAACTTAAGTTCGAGCCTCTTTGTTCTTTTGCACATAAGCTGGAAAAGCTGAGGCTCATATCATGTGATCCAACAATCTTGAACTTGATATGGTTGGAAAAGCTCAGAGGCTCGAACTTAAGTTCGAGCCTCTTTGTTCTTTTGCACATAAGACACACCAATCCTAAACTTGATGTGGTTGGAAAAGCTGAGAGGCTTGAACTTAAGTTCGAGCCTCGTTGTTCTTTTGCTCATATCATGTGATCCAACAATTCTAAACTTGATATGGTTGGAAAAGCTCAGAGGCTCGAACTTAAGTTCTAGCCTCTTTGTTCTTTTGCACATAACACAGAACAATCCTAAACTTGATATGACTGGAAAAGCTCAAAGGCTCGAACTTAAGTTCGAGCCTCTTTGTTCTTTTCCTCATATCATATGACCAAACAATACTAAACTTGAAATGGTTGGAAAAGCTCAAAGGCTCGAACTTAATCTTTTGCACATAAGACACAAGAATCCTAAACTTGATATGGCTAGAAAAGCTCGGAGGCTCGAACTTAAGTTCGAGCCTCTTTGTTGTTTTGCAAATAAGACACAACAATCCTAAACTTGATATGGCTTGAAAAGCTGAGGCTTATATCATGTGATCCAACAATCATAAACTTGATATGGTTGCAAAAGCTTAGAGGCTCGAACTTAAGTTCGAGCCTCTTTGTTCTTTTGCACATAAGCTGGAAAAGCTGAGGCTCATATCATGTGATCCAACAATCCTGAACTTGATATTGTTGGAAAAGCTCAGAGGCTCGAACTTAAGTTCATGCCTGTTTGTTCTTATGCACATAAGACACAACAATCCTAAACTTGATATGGTTGGAAAAGCTGAGAGGCTCGAACTTAAGTTCGAGCCTCTTTGTTCTTTTGCTCATATCATGTGACCAAACAATCCTAAATTTGATATGGTTGGAAAAGCTCAGAGGCTCGAACTTAAGTTCGAGCCTCTTTGTTCTTTTGCACCTAAGACACAACAATCCCAAACTTGATATGGTTGTAAAAGCTGAGGCTCATATCATGTGATCCCACAATCTTAAACTTGATATGGTTGGAAAAGCTTAGAGGCTCGAACTTAAGTTCGAGCCTGTTTGTTCTTTTGCACGTAAGACACAACAATCCTAAACTTGATATGGTTGGAAAAGCTGAGAGGCTCGAACTTAAGTTAAGCTCAGAGGCTCGAACTTAAGTTCGAGCCTCCTTGTTCTTTTGCTCATATCATGTGACCAAACAATCTTAAAGTTGATATGGTTGGAAAAGCTCAGAGGCTCGAACTTAAGTTCGAGCCTCTTTGTGCTTTTGCTCATATCATGTGATCCAACAATCCTAAACTTGATATGGTTGGAAAAGCTCAAGTTCGAGCCTCTTTGTTCTTTTACATAAGACACAGAAATCCTATACTTGATATGGATGGAGAAGCTGAGGCTCATATCATTTGATCCAACAATCCTAAACTTGATATGGTTGGAAAAGCTCAGAGGCTCGAACTTAAGTTCGAGCCTCTTTGTTCTTTTGCACATAAGACACAACAATCCTAAACTTGATATGGTTGGGAAAGCTGAGAACCTCGAGCTTAAGTTCGAGCTTCTTTGTTCTTTTCCTCATATCATGTGACCAAACAATCCGAAACTTGATATGGTTGGAAAAGCTGAAGAGCTCGAATTTAAGTTCGAGCCTCTTTGTTGTTTTGCACATAAGACACAACAATCTTAAACTTGATATGGTTGGAAAAGCTTTAAGTTCGAGCCTCTTTGTTATTTTGCTCATATCATGTGACCAAACAATCCTAAACTTGATATTGTTGGAAAAGCTGAGAGGCTCGAACTTAAGTTCGAGCCGACTGAAATTGAATTGATCCTGAGGCTCAAACTTAAGTTCGAGCCTGTTTGTTTTT
>CM035414.1:59781292-59786292 GCA_020310875.1 Ceratopteris richardii
CTGAGCACAGCATCAATTAGCTTAATTCCTCTTGTGGAAGTCTAGTTAGCTTAAAGAGCTAACTTTCAAGAGTAATCTCATCAAAAATAATGAACCACACACTGAGAATGAGTTTTAACAAGTGATGACATCATCCCGATTTTCACGGGCTGCTACAGAAATAGACTAGTGAGCAGAAAAATCAACATAACTCAAAATGTAGAAATCCAATGATTATGCAAATTTGTATGGTTATACTAGACAGTAAGCTGCATCCAACACGATTTAAATCACTAAATTTGGATAAGTAACCACTGAGAAATGGCTCTGACAAGGTGAGTGAAAAAGTCGGGTACCTGACAGAGAAGTGAAGATGAACAGACCCTGTTGACTTCAAATGAACATAACTGAAGGTTTCAACATCCAAATAACATGAAAATTTGTGAGCATATAGTAGACTTATAGAGCTAACGTTACCAAGTTAAATCACTGAAAATGATGCACCAAGCTTAGAGAAAACATCTCTGCAAGCTAACTGAGAAAACTGAGAGTAATGGCAGTGAGTAGTACACTTCACAAGAACATGGAAAGATGAACTCAAATAATCATGAAAATGAAAGTATATTGCTTGTACAATACAATGACTTACTGATACATATGTGTGCCTTGTAATCACACCTTGATATGGCATAAAGCTCAGCTCTTGGAGGTCTTCACATAGGTCTCTCTAACCACGACTAAAACTGCCATCTATTTATAGTTGAGTTTGGGAGGCTAACTTCCCTCAATCACTCTCCAATCAATCAATGATTGATTTGATTCTCTACCTACCACAAATCACGAATTTGTGGCTCCTCTTTCCATTCTTGATCATGTGGACTCAACCACTTAAGATTCTCTTACTTTTACATTAAGTAAACTCTTCAAAAGTTACAAGAGGTAGTTCACAAGTGAACTTTACATAGTCTTCTTTTTAAAGCTTCTTCTAAGACTTTGTGAGACTCAAGCCAATACTTAGGCTTGTCATAGACTTGCTCCAACAGCTCCCCCTCAAGCCAAGTATGCTTGAGGTCTTCAATCTTCCAAGATTACCTGCAAACCAATCATAGCCTTGAATTTGCAAAGCTTTGTACCATCCAATGCTTTGGTTAGAATATCTGCACATTGTTGATGAGTGGACACATATGATATTTGAATCTCTTTGCTTAGAACCTTCTCTCGTACATAGTGATAATGAACTTCAATATGTTTAGTCCTTGCATGAAAAATAGGATTAGCAACCAAGTGAATAGAGCTCATATTGTCAGCAAAAATAGTTGGAGTTCCAAACTCCAATCCAAGATCTTTGAATAATGTCTTCATCCACATAGCTTCTTGTGTAGCTATGGCAAGACCTCTATATTCAGCTTCAGTAGAAGAGATAGCAACTGTGGGTTGCTTCTTGGATGACCATGAAATAAGCTTTGAACCTGCAAAGGTAAGATAACCTGAAGTGCTCCTTCTATCTTCCTTGGAGCCAGCCCAATCTGCATCAGAAAATAGCTTCAAACCTAAATCAGATACATAAGGATAATAAAGTCCTTCATTTATGGTTCCTTTGAGATACTTGAGAATCATAAATCATATGTTGTTTTGACAAATTAGGAAGTCCAAGTACACTTTGGTCCCTGCATATTTGCTTTAATGACCTTTCACCAATATGTGCTAACCTTTTGTGCCATACTTCCAATTCTGTGAGTGTCTGACTACCATAATTAAAGAGAGCAATGTTTCTAGTGTCCTGTAATTCAAATGTGAACAATCTACCTATCTTTTCACCTTTTGCAATTCTTCTGAATCCTTGACTTGGATCTTCAACAAATGCTCCTGCTTTTGTGAATCTGACTTGCAACCCTTTCTCTACTATCTGCCCAACACTTATCAAATTCTTTGTAATGGTAGGGACATAGAGTACCTTACTGAGTAGGTTGATGTTTCCATCAGGTGCTTTGACATTGCCTATTTTCTCCACTGGATGTTTTGTATCATCTCCTGTTTGTACCTCATGCTTATTCCTTGGATCTTCTAAATCTGATAGGAGTGCCACATTTCCTGCCACATGATTTGAACAACCTGAATCTATGTAGAAAACATGCTCATCAGATTTACCTTGTGGCATAGCCATGTTCATGATCAATAATGAATCCT
This sequence comes from Ceratopteris richardii, assembly GCA_020310875.1. Classification (NCBI taxonomy): domain Eukaryota; kingdom Viridiplantae; phylum Streptophyta; class Polypodiopsida; order Polypodiales; family Pteridaceae; genus Ceratopteris; species Ceratopteris richardii. The sequence continues at coordinate 59,783,459 of CM035414.1, forward strand.
CTTTGTTTGAGTCTTCTGTGTAGTTATTGTAGTCTCTCCTTCCTTTGTAGCCTCCTTGATAGTTTGAATGATTGTAGTTGTTGTAGTTGCCATGGTAGTTGCTGAACCTTCCTCTTGAGTAGCCATAACTTCCTCTATTGTATCCTCTGCCTCTTTGATTCCTGGAATTCCTAAAGCAATTTTCAGTTGTATGATTAGTTAATCCACAAATAGAACATGAGTTGGAGTCTTGGGATCTCCCCCTGCCTTGTCTACCTCCTCTTCCTCTACCTCTGCCATGTCTTCCTCTACCTACATAGTTAGCTTGATATGTACCTACTTCATCATCCACTTTCTTTGCCTTTCCTTTGTTATCTTTAGACTTGCTTTTATCCGTGTATAAAGCTGAAGATTGATTACCTTTAGAGCTTTCTCCATTTTTGATAAGCTTTGCCTCTTGAGTAAGTAGTTGTCCAATGAGTGTGTTGAAATCAGGTACATGCATGTCCATGTACAAATCCATAGCTGTGGTGAATGCTTCCCACTTATCATCTGCCTTCAAGCCATTGATGACCTGCCTTACAATTTGCTCTTCATCTATTACCTCTCCAATGCTTCCCAACTGATCCGCTATGTCCTTGAGCTTTGTGACAAAATCAGTCACATTTTGTTTGGGAGCCTTCTTGAGAGTTGTGAAATCCAGCCATAGTTGATGCTTCATAGCTTTGGTACTTGAAGAAAAGAAAGCTTCAAGTGCATCCCACACTTCCTGAGATGTCTTACAACTTCTAATGTGAGGCAACAAAAAATCTGAGATAGAGTTGAGGAGATAAGACCTTGCAAGTGCATCCTTGGAGCACCATGTGCTCAATCTTTCTTGCTCTTCTTGTGTTGGTTGACTTTTGTTCCTGAAACTTGGCATAACTTCATCTCCAGCCACATAACCATATAAACTTCTACCTTGGAGATAGGCTTCCATTCTTAATGACCAAGCTGAGTAATTACCTCTATCCAATTTGTCAATTGATGAAGGAAATCCATCTGCCATGTTGTTCAACCTTGCTCTGATACCACTGTGAAGAGATGGATAAGTATGTGTTTGAAGATGAAGAGGTGTTGCAAAATCCTTGATCTACACTAGCCAAATGAACTCCAGGAGTAGATGGTGGGCCCTTTTAGCTTGCCAATGGATGTATTAGACACCCTATGTACCTTGGAAGATCACTCTCAAAAAGATAGATCAAAACAGATAAGTTGGAGTTAGCTCAGAGGTGAAAACTTGCTATTCTTGGTTCATACACCTGCCCAGTGTTTTACATAATTCTCTGAGCACAGCATCAATTAGCTTAATTCCTCTTGGGGAAGTCTAGTTAGCTTAAAGAGCTAACTTTCAAGATTAATCTCATCAAAAATAATGAACCACACACTGAGAATGAGTTTTAACAAGTGATGACATCATCCCGATTTTCACGGGCTGCTACAGAAATAGACCAGTGAGCAGAAAAATCAACATAACTCAAAATGTAGAAATCCAATGATTATGAAAAGTTGTATGATTATACTAGACAGTAAGCTGAATCCAACAAGCTTTAAATCACTGACGTTGGATAAGTAACCACTGAGAAATGGCTCTGACAAGATGAGTGAAAAAGTCGGGTACCTGACAGAGAAGTGAAGATGAACAGACCCTGTTGACTTCAAATGAATATAACTGAAGATTGCAATATCCAAATGACATGAAAATTTGTGAGCATATAGTAGACTTTCAGAGCTAACGTTACCAAGTTAAATCATTGAAAATGATGCACCAAGCTCAGAGAAAACATCTCTGCAAGCTGACTGAGAAAACTGAGAGTAATGGCAGTGAGTAGTACACTTCACAAGAACATGGAAAGATGAACTCAAATAATCATGAAAATGAAAGTATATTGCTTGTACAATACAATGAATTACTGATACATATGTGTGCCTTGTAATCACACCTTGATATGGCATAAAGCTCAGCTCTTGGAGGTCTTCACATAGGTCTCTCTAACCACGACTAAAACTGCCATCTATTTATAGTTGAGTTTGGGAGGCTAACTTCCCTCAATCACTCTCCAATCAATCAATGATTGATTTGATTCTCTACCTACCACAAATCACGAATTCGTGGCTCCTCTTTCCATTCTTGATCATGTGGACTCAACCACTTAAGATTCTCTTACTTTTACATTAAGTAAACTCTTCAAAAGTTACAAGAGGTAGTTCACAAGTGAACTTTACATAGTCTTCTTTTTAAAGCTTCTTCTAAGACTTTGTGAGACTCAAGCCAATACTTAGGCTTGTCATAGACTTGCTCCAACATTAAGGCATCCCAATTGCCAATAATATTAGGCCTTACTTTTATTGGTCAAGATGGATGCACTACTTATGATCAAGTACCAGCTAAGAGCAGCAGAGCTGTTTATATTTGTACTCGATTGCATATTCAATCTAGTGTTCCTGAACGTGTTCAAGGGTGATCTCACCATGGAGGAGCAGAAGCGATATAGACTGGGAATTGATGGTGGTGCTGGAGAAACCCTATTCTAGAGCGGATGGAAAAGCTGACGCGAACTTCCTCTGAGTCTATTCAATGACTGCCTTCTAGGTACATTGAAAAAAGGGGAGAGTCCTGAGTGACTGAGGAGGAAATTCGCCAGATCTTGGACATAAGATGCGAAGAGGAGGATGTTGAAGTGTCAGGAGATGCAAAGTTGCTTCTAACAAAGATAGGGTATGAAACTTCACTACGGTATGCAATTCACTTGATTACAGCTGCTGCACTCGCATGTCAGAAGCGGAAAGGCAAGGAGGTTGATATAGAAGATGTG
>CM035414.1:59796292-59801292 GCA_020310875.1 Ceratopteris richardii
GGTGTAGCTCAGAGATTAGAGGTGCAATTTCCCAATAGTGCTAATCAGCTACAAGTTGTGGTAAGGTCGTGTTGAAATAGTATTTAGATCAAAGCAATTATGAAACTCAAAAGTGAACAACTCAGAACAGTATCGACACAGATATTAAGATATCACTTCACAATATGTGTTGTGCAAACAATAAATCAATTGTACCAGAACATTTGAAAATCATTGTTAGATGAATGCAACTGAATCATTCTTCTCCTACTAATGTAGCACATCGGATCTTCAGAGTGTCAAAGTAAAGGGTCAAAAGTCGGTCAGATATTTGCATATGAGTAGCGCTGGCACGAAATACTCACATGGGCAAGATACTCCCATGAGCAGCATCAGAATTAAAGCAATTGTCTAATCTAAGTTTCACTAGAGTGGAATTTTAATCAGAAACGTCAAAATCAATTAGCGTTGGCAACAGAAAGTCATCGCTAATCATTATAGATTCTATCACATACGTCAACGGAGATTGTGCACTCAAGAATCGTTACAAGGATTCGATATGAATTAGAGTGGTTCTCTGTTGGTGAAGTGTGTGAGGTAGCATTCGATTCTATAGCATCAATTCTAACTCCTCATGGATGTGTATAGGTTAGGAGACGGAATTACGCACTGTCGGATTCATAAAAAAATAATGAAAGAAGAGTTCAAAACATTTGTGCAGTACTTTAAAAGTTCAGAGAACTTACAGAGTATCATGTATCATACAAAACAGTAATTAATAATGAAAATCATTAATTACTTCTTCAGCGTCTGTGTGCAGGTCTTGGAGAGTTGGCAGCAAAACAGAATTGATGTTGCAATCAAGTCCACAAGGTTGTCAGTGGAGAAGCGGCTATACCGGATGCAAGGTTAATCCACGAAAATTCTGATGCCAGCTGTTTTTGATTTTTTTCTTACGGACATGAGCGTGAAGATGAAGCTCGTGCTTGCTCCTGTTCAAGTCAGTAGATGATCGCACATGGTCCTTCTGATTCGTCTCCTGCTTCTTTCCAGCATTAGATCCTCTCCTCCACTTTACTAGAAGAATTTACATGTATATTGGCCTCTTTCGTCAGATCAGATGCGTGCCACACCTTCTATCTCCTTAGATAAAAAGTAGAGCTCTCCTCTTGTTTCTTTTCCCCAAAACGTATGCACTCCCTTTCTCAATCAGCAGCACCTATCCAGCTTCTGCGCACCCTCGAACACCGCAATTAAGCATGTTTTTCTGAACATTAGAAAAGTTGCCGCCTTTTTCACCTTGATCGTTCTTTTTCATAAGCTTTTCATCCTTTTTAGTAATCTCTTGATAGCCGCCTTACAAACTAAACTCTTTTATTAGAGCTATAGGCAGAAATCGTTTTGCTAAATATATCATATTACAATCACCATTCATTGCGTTCCCTTAATGAAAGGCTAAAACATTCAAGAAAAAATTGGTTTGACAGTTTAAGCATGTAAGAATTATTTCAAGTTAAAACTGTATAAATATGCAATAAAGATGTATAATATACATAATAAATCTAAAAGTACTGAGATTTTACATCATCAAAGGTTCTCTTGAAATCTTAGTGCCACCAAATAGATGAGCAGTCATAAACCACTAAGAGATTGCCAAATCATCAATATCAAAAACATGTATTTTGTAGTGTGTGCCTAGGAAGTTGATGATTCTAATGAATTTTGATGCAATTTTTTCTTGAAAATATTATATCCCAATGTTAAGTGCATGGAGAAGTAAAGTTCGTTGTGTTTTTGGTGGCGCACTCCAACAGCAGACGGAAAACGAATGGCGGATGTGCTAAAAAAGCGGAGTCTGGTGGTAGAATGAGGGGGGGAAAAGAGGGATATCTATGTGCATGTCACCGTGCTGCTGTGATGGTACGTCAGAGGAATTCTTGGAAGAGGGAGGTACTTTTGGAAACGCTTGGCGGCCGAAGAACAGAGCAAGAAAGGATTCACGATCTGCAGAAGAAATCGTCTGGAGTTTCCTTTGATTGTATATATATATATATGTGTGTGTGTGTGCTGTGTATATATATATACACACACCGCTGTCGTAGAGATTTTCATCTCTACTCTCACTTCTACTTGCTTCAAATCAAAACATTGTTCGGAAGAAAAGCTCAAGATGACAAGCTCTTGCGGAATGATATCTTATCTTATCTCATGTTATTTGTGCCCATTGATGGTGACTTCTCTCAACTTGTGGCCTTCAAAACTTGTATAAATACGAAGCAATTATACTCAATAATTGCATACTTGATATGCATATGGGCTTGTGGCTAAGGAGTATTACTCTTTATGAAGGAGTAATGGGTTCATATTCCATTATGATCAATTTTTGGGTGTTATACATGCCTAATGATCTAGGATTGGAATAAACGAATATGAAACTATTCAATGCTTAACTTGATGTAGATTCTATTGGTTCCAAGAGAGATAATATTGTAGATGTATCAATAATAAAATCGAAGTAAAGAGATGCATATGGAATGACCATATGAAAAATATGGTGAAATTTATTATGTAATTTTAGCAAACAAAGCAATAGGAATTCCATAGAAGAGTCTTTCTATTATCTCCTAAAATGATTCGAATATGTAATCCAAAAAGATCAAGGTAGAGCAAACTCATTATTTAAGCACAAATGGATTACATCAATATTACAAAAAATCAATGAATGAACTGATTAGTGAAATTTTCTATGACCTCAATCGTGCATCTATACGTGATTCAATTAAGCATGAAACTATCTCTAAATCGTCTATGAATGCATTTGAAACATCGGATTATGCTTATTGTGAAGCAACATGAAAAACTTTCTAAAATACAAGATAAAAATCGTAAATGATGACTATGACAACACTTCAGTTAGTCAATAGTTTCATGTTATATGGATATTTGTGAGGTGCACAACTATGCCTTTCCAAGAAATATGTGGATCCAAAGTGATAAGCACCATCAACGTTATATATTGGTGGAATAACGATTATGTTGCATATGCGTTGATTTTTTTCCCTTTGTATGTGTAATGAATGCAATGAACTTTTCAATGCCATTGGTAGGTTGGATCTTTACCAAATCTTTACCTAAGGGCATTGAGTCAAAGGCTTGTAATCTACTTGATCCATTTTTGGTACAAACAAAGCAATGGCGATCCTTGATTGTTTATCAAAGAAAAGGTGAAGCATTTTCTACTTATTTGTGAATGTAGATGACTTGATTAATGTAGGTGATCATGAAAATGGAATGAAGGATATCAAGAAAAGACTTGGAAAGGAGTATCACATCTTAGATCTTGGATACCTAAGATACTTTCTAGTAATTGGAGTCATATAAAAAGATAATGGTGTTTGAATAACACAAGTAAAATAAATCTTGAATATTGTAGAAGTATGGACTTATAGGTTTAAAACCATTGAGCAATCCAATGGAGATCAATATGAAATTACCTTCCATAAAATGTAATCAAGTTCAAGCTACACCTTTATATAGGTCTATATTGAGCTCTTTGAACTATGCCACTATCACAAGGCCAAATCTAGACTATATAGGTGGTTTTCAACTCATTCACACATCTAGAGTCCCTTACTTGCAACAACGGGATTACTCATATATGTCAAGGGATCCTTGAATGAAGGTTTTTTTATTCCTTTGGAAAGTTATTTTTTTTTAAACCATATTGAAATGTTGGGTGGTCTAGATTCAAAGAAGGTAGGAGGCTTGCAAGTGGATAGATAGTGATTCCAAACAAGAAATCCATATCATGAATGGAAAAGAAGCAACCAAGTGTTGCTATATCCTCAACACAAGCTATTGATTGAATTGAGCTTGTAGGTAAATTGATTTACAATCACGTGTGACAATATGCGTATTGTGTACCTATCTACCAATCATATGTTTCACATTAGGAGCAAGAATATAGAGGTGGATTATCATTATATTTGAGACATTCTACTCACTAAGGAGATGGAAGTCCAACAGGTAAGCACCAAGGATCGGTGTGGTGATATGTTTCTTAAAGCATAAAACTAAACCAAGCTAATGAAGTAAAAAAGAGGAATTGGAATGATGGAAATTGGAAACCTTGCATTCCTTGGTCCACTAAGCTTCATAATTATTCTTCATCTCTTTGATTCCTCTCTACTTCATCAAAGTGTTTTGTCACTATATCATTTTTCTTACCAGTTCATGGGAAGTAAGACATCTAGTTTCTTATCCATGAGGATACTTGGAAGTTCATTACCTTCATCATCAAGTTCCAAAATTCCTTCTTTAACTTTATTGGATTGATCTCCTTGGGTTGAGTAGTTTCTTTCTCTCCCTCTCCATTGGGAAGTAATTTCTTGTTATTCATAACAAATTGAGTTCCTTGGTCAAGTAAGATTTATAATTATTCTTCATCCTTAAAACAAATCTTAGGAATCTCGGATTCAAAAGTATCAAAAAATATATATGAAGGGAAGAATAATATAAAAATAAGATGCACACTGTGTCTTTGTGAAGATTTATTTGAGCAATGCATATACTAGACTAGAGCGAAACTTCATTTTTCAATCAGTCAAGGACATTATAGTCTCCGATAGATTTATTGAAGTGGTTTATTATCCCATGTAAGATTGTCAACTTTTATCTTAAGAACAAATTACTGTCCTCCCTTCTTCTTGCGAAATCTACTAGATAAGGTTGTTCCTCGATTGTCTTCCTCTTTACTACTTCTAGGAATGGTATCAATTTTCTCATGGATACGCACCATCATTGGAGAAATACCAAATGTGTTACATTGGCAATGCCATTAGAAATATGGATCATAGCTTTAATGGATTGGTTTCTCTTTAAACCAAGGATTGTCTTTTAAATGATGAATTAGGCCCAAGTACAACTTTCTATACTATTTTATGTTCTTAAATTAGTCTGAGGAAGTCCTTCTATAATATTTTATGCTAAAAAAGTAGCCATAGGAAGAGTCTTATGAAATC
>CM035414.1:59811292-59831292 GCA_020310875.1 Ceratopteris richardii
AGAGGATTAAACTTCAGTTTGAAAAACCCAAACTTAAGTTTGTAAATAAGACAGGATTGAAATTCAAACTATGAACTTTAGTTTGAATTTCATTTCAACTTGGATCAAGAGAGTTTGAACCTATATTCAATTTGGAGCTCGTGAGTCATATCAAGTTTGGAATTGTTGGCTCACATGATATGAGGCTCCTACTTAATTTTGAGCCTCTCAAGTTTTTTGGCAAAAATAGGCTTTAACTTAAGTTCAAGCCTCTCAAGTTTTCTAGTAAAAACACTAATATTTTTAACTCAAATCTTGTTGCATCTACAAAAGCTAAGCCTCTGAATCTTATGAGTTGAGTTATGAAGCTTAGACTTTTTCAGCTTTTCCAAAAGTTGCTAGAACTTAAGTTCAAGCCTCTTAACTCATGAATCCAAAAGAGCTAAGAGGCTCGAACTTAAGTTCACACCTTTAGAATCATATCAAGTTTAAGTCTTCACATGATATGAGACTCGAACTTAAGTTCGAGCCCATGAATTTTATGTTGTGTCACATAATATGAGGCTCCGACTGCTTTGAATCATGTCAACTCTCTGTTTGTTTAGTGACAAATGAGGCTCAAACTTAAGTTCGAGCCTCTAAGCTTTTCCAGCAAACATGATAGTATTTTTAACTTGAATCTATTTTTTAAATTTTAATAAAAGATGCTCGAACTTAAGTTTGAGCCTATTACGTTGGATAGACTCTTACATCCAAAAGAACTAACTGAAGGTGAAACTTAGATTTGGATGTCGATTCAAGTTGGAGTTTAAAATTGAATGTCTGTTAATTGTAGAGTCGGCCCATGAATTTTATGTTGTGTCACATAATATAAGGCTTGGATTGCTTTGAATCATGTCAAGTCTCAGTTTATTTAGTTATAAATGAGGCTCGAACTTAAGTTCGAGCCTCTAAGCTTTTCCAGCAAACAGGATAGTATTTTTAACTTGAATCTATTTTGAAATTTTAATAAAAGACGCTCGAACTTAAGTTCGACCCTATTACATTGAATACTCTCTTACATCCAAAAGAACTAATTGAAGGTGAAACTTACGTTTGGATGTCGATTCGAGTTGGAGGTTAAAAGTGAATGTCTGTTGAACGTAGAGTCGCAGAGGTTTGAACTTAAGTTTGAACCTCTATTCAATGTGCAGTTTGAAGGGCTCGAACTAAACCTATTCAAGTTGGAATATAACAAGCTCGAAATTAATTTCGATAATTAGAGGATTAAACTTCAGTTTGAGAAACCCAAACTTAAGTTTGTAAATAAATCATGATTGAAATTCAAACTATGAACTTCAGTTTGAATTTCATTTCAACTTGGATCGAGAGAGTTTGAGCCTATATTCAATTTGGAGCCCGTGAGTCATATCAAGTTTGGAATTGTTGGCTCACATGATATGAGGCTCCAACTTAAGTTCGAGCCTCTCAAGTTTTTTGGCAAAAATAGTCTTCAACTTAAGTTCGAGCCTCTCAAGTTTTCTAGTAAAAACACTAATATTTTTAACTCAAATCTTGTTGCATCTACAAAAGCTAAGCCTCTGAATCTTATGAGTTGAGTTATGAAGCTCATACTTTTTCAACTTTTCCAAAAGTTGCTAGAACATAAGTTCGAGCCTTTTAACTCATGAATCCAAAAGGGCTGAGAGGGTCGAACTTAAGTTCACACCTTTAGAATCATATCAAGTTTGAGTCTTCACATGATATGAGACTCGAACTTAAGTTCGAAGCCATGAATTTTATGTTGTGTCACATAATATGAGGCTCCGACTGCTTTGAATCATGCCAACTCTCAGTTTGCTTAGTTACAAATTAGGCTCGAACATAAGTTCGAGCCTCTAAGCTTTTCTAGAAAACATGATAGTATTTTTAGCTTGAATCTATTTTTTAAATTTTAATAAAAGATGATTGAACTTAAGTTTGAGCCTATTACGTTGGATAGTCTCTTATATCCAAAAGAACTAACTGAAGGTGAAACTTAGGTTCGGATGTCGATTCAAGTTGGAGTTTAAAATTGAATGTCTGTTAAATGTAGAGTTGGCCGATGAATTTTATGTTTCGCCACATAATATGAGGCTCGGACTGCTTTGAATCATGTCAAGTCTCAGTTTATTTAGTTACAAATGAGGATCGAACTTAAGTTCAAGCCTCTAAGCTTTTCCAACAAATAGGATAGTATTTTTAACTTGAATCTATTTTGAAATTTTAATAAAAGACGCTCGAACTTAAGTTCGAGCCTATTACATTGAATACTCTCTTACATCCAAAAGAACTAATTGAAGGTGTAACTTAGGTTTGGATGTCGATTCAAGTTGGAGTTTAAAATTGAATGTCTGTTGAACGTAGAGTCGTAGAGGTTTGAACTTAAGTTTGAACCTCTATTCAATGTGCAGTTTGAGGGGCTCAAACTAAACCTATTCAAGTTGGAATCTAACAAGCTCGAACTTCATTTTGATAATTAGAGAGGATTAAACTTCAATTTGAGAAACCCAAAGTTAAGTTTGTAAATAAGACAGGATTGAAATTCAAACTATGAACTTCAGTTTGAATTTCATTTCAACTTGGATCGAGAGAGTTTGAGCCTATATTCAATTTGGAGCCGTGAGTTATATCAAGTTTGGAATTGTTGGCTCACATGATATGAGGCTCGAACTTAAGTTCGAGCCTCTAAAAATTTTTGGCAAAAACAGGCTTCAACTTAAGTTCGAGCCTCTCAAGTTTTCTAGTAAAAACACTAATATTTTTAACTCAAATCTTCTTGCATCTACAAAAGCTAAGCCTCTGAATCTTATGACTTGAGTTATGAAGCTCAGACTTTTTCAGCTTTTCCAAAAGCTGATAGAACTTAAGTTCGAGCCTCTTAACTCATGAATCCAAAAGAGCTAAGAGGCTTGAACTTAAATTCACACCTTAAGAATCATATCAAGTTTGAGTCTTCACATGATATGAGACTCGAACTTAAGTTTGAGCCCATGAATTTTATGTTGTGTCACATAATATAAGGCTCCGACTGCTTTGAATCATGTCAACTCTTAGTTTGTTTAGTTACAAATGAGGCTCGAACTTAAGTTCGAGCCTCTAAGCTTTTCCAGCAAACAGATAGTATTTTTAACTTGAATCTATTTTGAAATTTTAATAAAAGACGCTCGAACTTAAGCTCGAGCCTATTACATTGAATACTCTCTTACATCGAAAAGAACTAACTGAATGTGAAACTTAGGTTTGGATGTCGATTCAAGGTGGAGTTTAAAATTGAATGTCTGTTTAATGTAGAGTCGTAGAGGTTTGAACTTAAGTTTGAACCTCTATTCAATGTGCAGTTTGAAGGGCTCGAACTAAACCTATTCAAGTTGGAATATAACAAGCTCGAACTTAAGTTTGAGAATTAGAGAGGATGAAACTTCAGTCTGAGAAACCCAAACTTAAGTTTGTAAATCAGATAGGATTGAAATTCAAACTATGAACTTTAGTTTGAATTTCATTTCAACTTGGATCGAGAGAGTATGAGCCTATATTCAATTTGGAGCCCGTGAGTCATATCAAGTTTGGAATTGTTGGGTCACATGATATGAGTCTCCAACTTAAGTTTGAGCCTCTCAATTTGGCAAAAATAGGCTTCAACTTAAGTTTGAGCCTCTCAAGTTTTTTGGTAAAAACACTAATATTTTTAACTCAAATCTTCTTGCATCTACAAAAGCTAAGCCTCTAAATCTTATGAGTCCAGTTATGAAGCTCAAACTTTTTTAGCTTTTCCTAAAGTTGCTAGAACTTAAGTTCGAGCCTCTTAACTCATGAATCCAAAAGAGCTAAGAGGCTCGAACTTAAGTTCACACCTTTAGAATCATATCAAGTTTGAGTCTTCACATGATATGAGACTCGAACTTAAGTTCGAGCCCATGAATTTTATGTTGTGTCACATAATATGAGGCTCCGACTGCTTTGAATCATGTCAACTCTCAGTTTGTTTAGTTACAAATAAGGCTCGAACTTAAGTTTGAGCCTCTAAGCTTTTCGAGCAAACAAGATAGTATTTTAACTTGAATCTATTTTGAAATTTTAATAAAAGACGCTCGAACTTAAGGTCGAGCCTATTACATTGAATACTCTCTTACATCCAAAAGAACTAACTGAAGGTGAAACTTAGGTCTGGATGTCGATTCAAGTTGGAGTTTAAAATTGGATGTCTGTTGAATGTAGAGTCACAGAGGTTTGAACTTAAGTTTGAACCTCTATTCAATGTGCAGTTTGAAGAGCTTGAACTAAATCTATTCAAGTTGGAATCTAACAAGCTCGAACTTAATTTTGAGAAATAGAGAGGATTAAACTTCAGTTTGAGAAACCCAAACTTAAGTTTGTAAATCAGATAGGATTGAAATTCAAACTATGAACTTCAGTTTGAATTTCATTCCAACTTGGAGCGAGAGAGTTTGAGCCTACCTTCAATTTGGAGCCCGTGAGTCATATCTTGTGTCTTATGTGCAAAAGAACAAAGAGGCTCGAACTTAAGAGCTTTTCCAACCACATCAAGTTTAGGATTGTTGGATCACATGATATAAGCCTCAGCTTTTCTAGCCATGTCAAGTTTAGGATTGTTGTGTGTTAGGTGCAAAAGAACAAAGAGGCTCGAATTTAAGTTCGAACCTCTCAGCTTTTCCAACCATATCAAGTTTAGAACTGTTGGATCACATGATAGGAGCAAAACAACAAAGAGGCTCAAACTTAAGTTCGAGCCTCTCAGCTTTTCCAACCATATCAAATTTAGGATTGTTGTGTCTTATGTGCAAAAGAAGAAAGAGGCTCGAACTTAAGTTCCAGCCTCTGAGCTTTTCCAACCATATCAAGTTCAGGATTTGTTGGATCACATGATATGAGCCTCAGCTTTTCCAGCCATATCAAGTTTAGGATTGTTGTGTCTTATGTGCAAAAGAACAAAGAGTCTCGAACTTAATTTCGAGCCTCTGAGCTTTTCCAACCATATCAAGTTTAGGATTGTTGGATCGTATGATATAAGCCTCAACTTTTCCAGCCCTGTCAAGTTTAGGATTGTTGTGTGTTAGGAGCAAAAGAACAAAGAGGCTCGAATTTAAGTTCAAGCCTCTGAATTTTTCCAACCATATCAAGTTTAGAATTGTTGGATCACATGATATGAGCAAAAGAACAAAGAGGCTCAAACTTAAGTTCGAGCCTCTCAGCTTTTCCAAACATATCAAGTTTAGGATTTTTGTGTCTTATGTGCAAAAGAACAAAGAGGCTCAAACTTAAGTTCGAGCGTCTGAGCTTTTCCAACCATATCAAGTTCAGGATTTGTTGGATCACATGATATGAGCCTCAGCTTTTCCAGCCATATCAAGTTTAGGATTGTTGTGTCTTATGTGCAAAAGAACAAAGAGGCTCGAAGTTAAGTTCGAGCCTCTGAGCTTTTCCAACCATATCAAGCTTAGGATTGTTGGATCACATGATATGAGCCTCAACTTTTCCAGCCATATCAAGTTTAGGATTGTTATGTCTTATGTGCAAAAGAACAAAGAGGCTCGAACTTAAGTTGGAGCCTCTAAGCTTTTCCAACCATATCAAGTTTAGATTGTTGGATAATATGATATGAGCCTCTGAGCTTTTCCAACCATATCAAGTTTAGGATTGTTGATATGAGCAAACGAACAAAGAGGCTCCAACTTAAGTTCGAGCTTCTGAGCTTTTCCAACCATATCAAGTTTAGGATTGTTTGGTCACATGATATGAACAAAAGAACAAAGAGGAGTTAGAGCCTCTCAGCTTTTCCAACCATATCAAGTTTAGGATTGTTGTGTGTTATAGGATTGTTGGGTCACATGATATGAGCAAAAGAACAAAGAGGAGTTCGAGCCTCTCAGCTTTTTCCAACCATATCAAGTTCAGGATTGTTGAATCACATGATATGAGCCTTAGCTTTTCCAGCCATATCAAGTTTAGGATTGTTGGATCACATGATATGAGCAAAAGAACAAAGAGGCTCGAACTTAAGTTCGAGCCTCTCAGCTTCTCCAACCATATCAAGTTTAGGATTGTTGTGTCTTATGTGCAAAAGAACAAAGAGGCTCGAACTTAAGTTCGAGCCTCTGAGCTTTTCCAACCATATCAAGTTCAGGATTTGTTGGATCACATGATATGAGCCTCAGCTTTTCCAGGCATATCAAGTTTAGGATTGTTGTGTCTTATGTGCAAAAGAACAAAGAGGCTCGAACTTAAGTTCGAGCCTCTGAGCTTTTCCAACCATATCAAGTTTAGGATTGTTGGATCACAGGATATGAGCCTCAGCTTTTCCAGCCATATCAAGTTTAGGATTGTTGTGTCTTATGTGCAAAAGAACAAAGAGTCTCGAACTTAATTTCGAGCCTCTGAGCTTTTCCAACCATATCAAGTTTAGGATTGTTGGATCGTATGATATAAGCCTCAGCTTTTCCAGCCCTGTCAAGTTTAGGATTGTTGTGTGTTAGGAGCAAAAGAACAAAGAGGCTCGAATTTAAGTTCAAGCCTCTGAATTTTTCCAACCATATCAAGTTTAGAATTGTTGGATCACATGATATGAGCAAAAGAACAAAGAGGCTCAAACTTAAGTTCGAGCCTCTCAGCTTTTCCAAACATATCAAGTTTAGGATTTTTGTGTCTTATGTGCAAAAGAACAAAGAGGCTCGAACTTAAGTTCGAGCGTCTGAGCTTTTCCAACCATATCAAGTTCAGGATTTGTTGGATCACATGATATGAGCCTCAGCTTTTCCAGCCATATCAAGTTTAGGATTGTTGTGTCTTATGTGCAAAAGAACAAAGAGGCTCGAAGTTAAGTTCGAGCCTCTGAGCTTTTCCAACCATATCAAGCTTAGGATTGTTGGATCACATGATATGAGCCTCAGCTTTTCCAGCCATATCAAGTTTAGGATTGTTATGTCTTATGTGCAAAAGAACAAAGAGGCTCGAACTTAAGTTGGAGCCTCTAAGCTTTTCCAACCATATCAAGTTTAGATTGTTGGATAATATGATATGAGCCTCTGAGCTTTTCCAACCATATCAAGTTTAGGATTGTTGATATGAGCAAACGAACAAAGAGGCTCCAACTTAAGTTCGAGCTTCTGAGCTTTTCCAACCATATCAAGTTTAGGATTGTTTGGTCACATGATATGAACAAAAGAACAAAGAGGAGTTAGAGCCTCTCAGCTTTTCCAACCATATCAAGTTTAGGATTGTTGTGTGTTATAGGATTGTTGGGTCACATGATATGAGCAAAAGAACAAAGAGGAGTTCGAGCCTCTCAGCTTTTTCCAACCATATCAAGTTCAGGATTGTTGAATCACATGATATGAGCCTTAGCTTTTCCAGCCATATCAAGTTTAGGATTGTTGGATCACATGATATGAGCAAAAGAACAAAGAGGCTCGAACTTAAGTTCGAGCCTCTCAGCTTCTCCAACCATATCAAGTTTAGGGTTGTTGTGTCTTATGTGCAAAAGAACAAAGAGGCTCGAACTTAAGTTCGAGCCTCTGAGCTTTTCCAACCATATCAAGTTCAGGATTTGTTGGATCACATGATATGAGCCTCAGCTTTTCCAGGCATATCAAGTTTAGGATTGTTGTGTCTTATGTGCAAAAGAACAAAGAGGCTCGAACTTAAGTTCGAGCCTCTGAGCTTTTCCAACCATATCAAGTTTAGGATTGTTGGATCACAGGATATGAGCCTCAGCTTTTCCAGCCATATCAAGTTTAGGATTCTTGTGTCTTATGTGCAAAAGAACAAAGAGGCTCGAACTTAAGTTCGAGTCTCTGAGCTTTTCCAACCATATCAAGTTTAGGATTTTTGAATCATATGATATGAGCCTCTGAGCTTTTCCAACCATATCAAGTTTAGGATTGTTGGATTACATGATATGAGCAAAAGAACAAAGAGGCTCGAACTTAAGTTCGAGCCTCTGAGCTTTTCCAACCATATCAAATTTAGGATTGTTTGGTCACATGATATGAGCAAAAGAACAAAGAGGAGTTAGAGCCTCTGAGCTTTTCCAACCATATCAAGTTTAGGATTGTTGTGTGTTATGTGCAAAAGAACAAAGAGGCTCGATCTTCAGTTCGAGCCTCTAAGCTTTTCCAACCATATCAAGTTTAGGATTGTTAAGTCACATGATTGAACAGTGTGTTATGTGCAAAAGAACAAACAGGATGGAACTTAAGTTTGAGCCTCAAGATCAATTGAATTTCGATGGCTCGAACTTAAGTGGCCTAGGATTGTTGAAAAGAACAAACAGACTCGAACATAAGTTCGAGCCGTCCGATCAATTCGGCCTCAAAATCAATTGAATAACCTCTTAGCTTTTCAAGCCATATCAAGCTTAAGATTGTTGGTTCACTTGGTATGTTGCTTGAAGTTAAGTTCGAGCCTCTTCAATTTCAGCCTAAGTTTGGGATTGTTTATTCATATGATATGAGAGTTCGAGCCTCTGAAATTTGATATTGCGTCATCAAGCTCAATCCTTTCAGGGTCGAGCCTATAAATTATATCAAGTTCCTTAATACCAAGTTCGAAATTCAGTTCGAGCCTTTGAATCATATCAACTATCACATGATTGAACAACGTTTTATGTGCAAAAGAACGAATAGGCTCGAACTTAAGTTCGAGCCTTTGGGTCACATGATTGAACAGCGTTTTATGTGTGAAAGAATGAACAGGCTCGAACTTAAGTTCGAGTCTTAGGATCAATTCAATTATGGGGTCTCGAACCTTAGTTCGACCCTCTCAGCTTTTACAACCATATCAAATTTAGGATTGTTGGCTCACATGATATGAGCCTCCCAGCTTTTCCACCCATATTAAATTTAGGATTGTTGTGTCTTATGTGCAAAAGAACAAAGAGGCTCAAACTTAAGTTCGAGCCTTAGAATCAATTCAATTTTAGGAGCTTCGAACCTCTTATATGATATGAGTCTCTCAGCTTTTTCAACCATATCAAGAACAGGGAGGCTCAAACTTAAGTTCGAGCCTCTTAGCTTTTCAAGCCATATCAAGCTTAGGATTGTTGGTTCCAATTCGAGTCTTTGTCAGTTTTCTTAGTTCCACCATATCAAGTTTGGGATTGTTGGCTCACATGATATGAGGCCTCTCAGCTTTTCCACCCATATTAAATTTAGGATTGTTGTGTCTTATGTGCAAAAGAACAAAGAGGCTCGAACTTAAGTTCGAGCCTTAGAATCAATTCAATTTTATGAGCTTCGAACCTCTTATAGAGTCTCTCAGCTTTTTCAACCATATCAAGAACACGGAGGCTCGAACTTAAGTTCGAGCCTCTTAGCTTTTCAAGCCATATCAAGCTTAGGATTGTTGGTTCCAATTCGAGCCTTTGTCAGTTTTCTAAGTTCCACCATATCAAGTTTGGAATTGTTGGCTCAGATGATATGAGGCTCCAACTTAAGTTCGAGCCTCTCAAGTTTTTTGGCAAAAACAGGCTTCAACTTAAGTTCGAGCCTCTCAAGTTTTTTGGTAAAAACACTAATATTTTTAACTCAAATCTTCTTGCATCTACAAAAGCTAAGCCTCTGAATCTTATGAGTTGAGTTATGAAGCTCAGACTTTTTCAGCTTTTCCAAAAGTTGCTAGAACTTAAGTTCGAGCCTCTTCACTCATAAATCCAAAAGAGCTAAGAGGCTCGAAATTAAGTTCACACCTTTAGAATCATATCAAGTTTGAGTCTTCACATGATATGAGACTCGAACTTAAGTTTGAGCCCATGAATTTTACGTTGTGTCACATAATATGAGGCTCCGACTGCTTTGAATCATGTCAACTCTCGGTTTGTTTAGTTACAAATGAGGCTCGAACTTAAGTTCGAGCCTCTAAGCTTTTCTAGCAAACATGATAGTATTTTTAACTTGAATCTATTTTGAAATTTTAATAAAAGATGCTCAAAGTAAATCTATTCAAGTTGGAATCTAACAAGCTTGAACTTCATTTTGAGAATTAGAGAGGATTAAACTTCAGTTTGAGAAACCCAAACTTAAGTTTGTGAATCAGACAGGATTGAAATTCAAACTATGAACTTCAGTTTGAATTTCATTCCAACTTGGATCGAGAGAGTTTGAGCCTATCTTCAATTTGGAGCCCGTGAGTCATATCAAGTTTGGAATTGTTGGCTCAGATGCTATGAGGCTCCAACTTAAGTTCGAGCCTCTCAAGGTTTTTGGCAAAAACAGGCTTCAACTTAAGTTCGAGCCTCTCAAGTTTTCTGGTAAAAACACTAATATTTTTAACTCAAATCTTCTTGCATCTACAAAAGCTAAGCCTCTGAATCTTGTGAGTTGAGTTATGAAAGTCAGACTTTTTTAGCTTTCCCAAAAGTTGCTAGAACTTAAGTTCGAGCATCTTAACTCATGAATCCAAAAGAGCTAAGAGGCTCGAACTTAAGTCCACACCTTTAGAATCATATCAAGTTTGAGTCTTCACATGATATGAGACTTGAACTTAAGTTCGAGCCCATGAATTTTATGTTGTGTCACATAATATGAGGCTCCGACTGCTTTGAATCATGTCAACTCTCTATTTTGAAATTTTAATAAAAGATGCTCGAACTTAAGTTTGAGCCTATTACATTGGATAGTCTCTTACATCCAAAAGTAACTGAAGGTGAAACTTAGGTTTGGATGTCCATTCAAGTTGGAGTTTAAAATTGAATGTCTGTTGAATGTAGAGTCGGCCCATGAATTTTATGTTGTGTCACATAATATGAGGCTCGGACTGCTTTGAATCATGTCAAGTCTCAGTTTATTTTGTTACAAATGAGGCTCGAACTTAAGTTCGAGCCTCTAAGCTTTTCCAGCAAAGAGAATAGTATTTTTAACTTGAATACTCTCTTACATCCAAAAGAACTAACTGAAGGTGAAACTTAGGTTTGGATGTTGATTCAAGGTGGAGTTTAAAATTGAATGTCTGTTGAACGTAGAGTCACAGAGGTTTGAACTTAAGTTTGAACCTCTATTCAATGTGGAGTTTGAAGGGCTCGAACTAAACCTATTCAAGAATCTAACAAGCTCGAACTTAATTTTGAGAATAAGAGAGGATGAAACTTCAGTTTGAGAAACCCAAACTTAAGTTTGTAAATCAGACAGGATTGAAATTCAAACTATGAACTTCGGTTTCAATTTCATTTCAACTTGGATCGAGAGAGTTTGAGCCTATATTCAATTTGGAGCCCGTGAGTCATATCAAGTTTGGAATTGTTGGCTCACATGATATGAGGCTCCAACTTAAGTTCGAGCCTCTCAAGTTTTTTGGCAAAAACAAGCTTCAACTTAAGTTCGAGCTTCTCAAGTTTTCTGGTAAAAACGCTAATATTTTTAACTCAAATCTTCTTTTATCTACAAGAACTAAGCCTCTGAATCTTATGAGTTGAGTTATGAAGCTCAGACTTTTTCAGCTTTTCCAAAAGTTGCTAGAACTTAAGTTCGAGCCTCTTAACTCATGAATCCAAAAGAGCTAAGAGGCTCGAACTTAAGTTCACACCTTTAGAATCATATCAAGTTTGAGTCTTCACATGATATGAGACTCGAACTTAAGTCGAGCCCATGAATTTTATGTTGTGTCACATAATATCAGGCTCCGACTGCTTTGAATCATGTCAACTCTCAGTTTGTTTAGTTACAAATGAGGCTCGAACTTAAGTTTGAGCCTCTAAGCTTTTCCAGCAAACATGATAGTATTTTAAACTTGAATCTATTTTGAAATTTTAATAAAAGATGGTCGAACTTAAGTTTGAGCCTATTACGTTGGATAGTCTCTTACATCCAAAGGAACTAACTGAAGGTGAAACTTAGGTTTGGATGTCGATTCAAGTTGGAGTTTAAAATTGAATGTCTATTGAATGTAGAGTCGGCCCATGAATTTTATGTTGTGTCACATAATATAAGGCTCGGACTGCTTTGAATCATGTCAAGTTTTAGTTTATTTAGTTACAAGCGAGGCTCGAACTTAAGTTTGAGCCTCTAAGATTTTCCAGCAAACATGATAGTATTTTTAACTTGAATCTATTTTAAAATTTCATTCCAACTTGGATCGAGAGAGTTTGAGTCTATATTCAATTTGGAGCCTCTGAATCATATCAAGTTCGAGATTGTTTGGTCACATGATATGAGGCTCAAACTTAAGTTCGAGCCTCTCAGGTTCTTCAAGAAATAGATTGATATTTTTAACTCAAACCTACAAGAGCTAAGCCTCTGAATCATATCAATTTGAGCCATTCAGGTTCAAGAGGACTAATATCATCTTGCATCTACAAGGGCATGAGGCTCGAACTTAAGTTTGAGCCTCTATTCAATTTGGAATTTGAGGAGCTCAAAATTAAGTTTGAGAGTCAGAAAGGATTCAACTTGAGTTTGAGTTTCAATTCAACTTGGAGATAGAGAGAGATTGAGCCTATATTCAATTTGAGTCGGACTTACCTCTATTCAACTTTGAGTAATGTAAGTTTCGAACATAAAGTGGAACCTCTATTCAACTGAAGTCAGTATTGTACACACTAAAATACACACATACAAAGACATACATAACATCATTTCAGGGATGGTTTGAGTGCCTCTTAACATGCTAGCATGAAAATGAAGTTAGAGATTTTTATTCTTGTAGTTTCCTTGATTTTTGACTAGACTCAAAGTTAAGTCTAATTAGTGAATGTCTGTATATGCAAATATGGATTATTTTTTGTGGAAATGATGTTTGTGTTCTAGTTTTAATTCAATTGATTATTTTTACAATAACTATTGAAAGAATGATCAATTGAATAGCATTGTTAATTTCTCATTTATTCTTTTTACAGGCAAAATCAATATGGCAACAAAGCAAACTATATCTGGTCAACTTGAAGAAAGAGAAAAGTGGAAAGGAAAGAGAGTCATCTTGTTGGATCATGAAAAGCGTGAAAGATATGCAACTGCTATTGTTTTATTGGTAAATCCATGGGATGCTATAAATTGCAAAGAGTTGGGAGAAAGTTGCCTAGGTGTTATTATGGATGAAACTGTGGATCCATCAACTTTGGATTCAACTTTGAAATTGGTGAGTTGGCCTATACTCCAAATCATTACAGAAGATGGTGAGCCTATGATACAAAAATTAGGCTTTAACTCATTGTATGACATTGAAGATGATCATTGCAATGGTATTGAGGATGTGGATCTTGAAGCTGGAGAGAATCCAAATTTTTGCTTTACGTCATCGTACAACATCGATGATGATAATTGCAATGGTATTGAGGATGTAGATGTTGATAAGAATTATTCTCATGTTATTGATATTCAACATTGTTTTTATGATATACAAGTTGTTTCTCCTCTTCGAATGGAATCAGATCAACAAGAGGATTTTCATATGGAAAATACTAACTGTGGATATTTTGAAGTGAACAAAAAAAAAAAAGAAGTTACATCCACAAGGTTAGAAAAAGTAATACATTGGCTCCTAATAAGAGATGCTCATTTGAGAGAATTCAGATGGTTTCAATGCATGATTGTTGTGAACAGAGATGTTGTCAAGTAGCTAGTAGGGCTAAAATAATGGATGCAAGATTAAACTTTTGGGGACAATGCTATTCAGATAGATGCAAATATGTATTGGATTGCATGAATATGGTCTACAAAGGTAACTGTGTGAACTCAAGTCAGCACTTGAGTTTTAATTTCACGTTTGATGCAAGAGAAGTATGTATCAAGGCATGGTATTTAATTCATGGTATTTGAAAGAGCTCATTTTATAGGCTACGAGAAAAGTTTCTACTTGGTCAAAAGGTATCCATTCATGGGAATAATGGAATACTTAGAAAAAGTATCAAACATGTAGAAATAGCAAAAGCTTTGATACATGATTTCATTGATAATAATGCAGATCAAATGCCACACAAGTTGAGAACATGTACTGATGGTTCTCGTGAAACACAAAGAGTGCTTCCATCACATTATAAACAAGTGGATATTCTTCGAGAGGTGAATATGACATTAGAGAGTTTGGGATATAAGAAATTATCTCAACCAACATTTTCAAGAATGTGGAATACAGAATTTAGAACAGTTTCTTTATCAAAGTCAAGTACCTTCTCCAAATGTGACTTTTGTACAGGAATAAAAGCAAAATTACAATCTACTAAAAACCATGAAAAACGTGCAAGATATTTAGCACAAAGAAGATCTCATATGCTACGTCAAATGAGTTGTAGAAATCTATATTATGCTTGGAGAGTTTCCTCATGATTATTTCCAGATAAATATTTATGCACTATTCATGATAAAATGGATCAAAGTAAAACAACTATACCACATATTAGACTAGTTCCAAAATCTCTTAATGGCATTGAGAGATTACCAATATCTTTAACAGGAATGCTTACTCATGGACATGGACAATGTGCTTATGGTCATTTTGCTTTAGGATTGTGGCCCGGTGATCCAAATTTCACAATTGCATCTATTTCAATGTGTTTAAGAAACTTAGAAAAAAAAGATAGTCAGTTGTATGGAGATTTGGGATTGAAGAGTTCTGGTGTGAATTACACAAAGAGTCTATTTGATTCTTTGTTATGGCCTGATGCACTTTATCATCATATGGATGTATTAAAGGAGAAAATTTTATATGAAAATGTAACACAATGTAATATTACATATGAAAATCAAAGTAATTCATTCAAGGAATTACCTAGAACATTATTTTTGCAACTTGATAATTGTGGTTCAGAAAATAAGAATCGCTATGTCTTTGCATATTTGTCTTTGTTAGTTGCTAATGGGATATTTGATATGGTGCAACTTGGCTTCCTTATGGTTGGACATACACATGAGGATATTGATGCTTTATTTAGTTACTTTTCAGAAAAGCTCAGAAAACAATCTATTTTTAGTTTTCCACATCTTATGAGAACTTTTAATGAATGTTGCAGCATGCATCCAACACCTTTTCTTATACAAAAGTACCAGATTTCAAAAATTTTGTCAAAGGTACTTAAATGATGGAGCAAATACTCTTATTGGGCATTCGAAACCATTGCAGTTCAGATTCTACATGAGTCAAGGGGTGCCCTTGATGCAATATAAATTGCATCCAAAAAATATTGATTGGTTACCTGCAAATGGTATAGAGCTATGGAAGAAAAATGAAGATGGCATATTGAAGCTTCCTGAAGGCGTTCCAAAATTATTGCCACCTAGTGAGTATGTGAAGGATAATGAAAGGGTCATGGAAGGACTTTTGAGATATGCCAATTGGTGGAAAATGCATCTGGAAGAGAAGGGGGATAACTCAGATTATGGAAAATGGATTAATCCGGTACTTACTTATTGGAAAAACCATATGGAGGTTTTGAAATCTCAAATAATATGGAAGGATACATTTTATCATGATTTTTGGCCAAAAAGTGGATGCAAAACATTTGGATCTTCAAATCTTGTGCAAGATAATACATTTGATAATGAAGATGCAGGTGAAAATGATGTACACTTTTGTGGTCCATTGTGTAACAAACCAGCAAAGGAATTCGATCCATGCCTTGTTGTGAGAAAAGGAGATTTCCTTCTCATAGAACCATGTGATGCAATGTACCCTGTGTGGCTTGGCATGGCGGAAACTGAAGTTAATCAAACTAGAGAATCAGAAACATATCTTAAGGTTCACATACAATATTGGATACCTATTTCAAAAAGGAAAAACATCAGTGATGAAGAACTATATAGGGATTGTTGGACAAAATATTGGAGAGAAAATTCTAAACACCATACAATGTCGAGATCATTCAATTAGGTGGATATTTAGCCGTACATTAAATTTAATTAGGTGTTTCTAAACACCATATGTTTTTGAGATAATTTGCTTTAAATGGATAATTATAGATTCAATTATATTTTCTCATCATTTAATAATATTCTATGTTATTCATAGATTTTGAGTTTTCTTGAAGTCATTTTCTTTTTATATTTTGAAGATATTGATTCAAACGATTGGATGTACACACACAACACACACACACACACACACACACACACACACACACACATATATATATATATATATATATATATATATATATATATATATATATATATATATATATATATATATATATATATATATATATATACATATATATGTGTATATATATATATATATATATATATATATATATATATATATGTGTGTGTGTGTGTGTGTGTGTGTGTGTATTTGAAATTTCTTTATATATAAATTATATATATAAGTTGAAATTTCTTTATGTATAAATATATGAATATTTAATATTAAATATTTTGAGTTCTCTGGAAAGAGGTATATCTTTATAATTTGAAAATATTTAATTAAATAATTGATATGGTTATGTACATATATATACACATTGCTCACACATGCACACACACACACCCATATATATATATATATATATATATATATATATATATATATATATATATATATATATATATATATATATATATATATATATATATGTGTATATATATATATATATATGTGTGTGTGTGTGTGTGTATATATATAATATCAATATTTAATATAATTTTTAAAGTACTTGTTACTTTCATTTGTTTTATCTTTTAATCTAATTTTCAATATGTTTATAAAACTAAGATAATCAATTTTGATTTTTGTAATATTAAGGTCAATCTTCTTTTTCTTGGAATCTCCATTCATGAACTAGTGTAAAGTCATAATAAATTGCTCAATGTTGAGTTTTGTCAGCTGTCTCATTAATATGCTCAATCTTCAGACTTTGAATTAATTTTTTGCTTCTTATATAGAAGTTCAATCTTAGTGTGACTAATATGGTTTATAATTAATTTGAGAGTTCAAAGAGCCTCTTACATATACTCAAAGCTTTATTTTTTTTAAAGGACTAGAATAATGAGACTATATGAGGTTGAAACTCTAATATTGATCCCTTAAACAATCATAAATTGTAATATGTATATTGACAATATGAATATTTTTATCCACTTAGGAAGAGGCTCATTGAGTTCAAACCCAGTTACAAAATTAGGAGCAACTTAAGCCCAGCCCAAGTCCCTTCCAATTTGCAATATTAGGCCCGAGCTAAGATTTGAAGTTTTTGTTATCAACAAGAGAAGAAACTACCTAGAGAAGCTTGAATATCAATGTTGACCTATTTTAAAAATATTTAAATAATATGAATCATTCAAAAAACATAGAATTGGAAAACATAGATTTATCCCAAAATCATGAATAAGATCAATCTTCTTTTTCTTGGAATTTCCATTGATGAACTAGTGTTTAAAGTCATAATAAATTGCTCAATGTTGAGTTTTGTGAGTTGTCTCATTAATATGCTCAATCTTGAGTCCTCGAATTAATATTTTGCTTCTTATATAGAAGTTCAATCTTAGTGTGACTAATATGCTTTATAATTAATTTGAGAGTTCAAAGAGCCTCTTACATATACTCAGAGCTTTATTTTTTTTAAGGATAGAATGATGAGACTAAATGAGGTTGAAACTCTAATATTGATCCCTTAAACAATTATAAATTGTAATATGTATATTGAAAATATGAATATTTTTATCCACTTAGGAAGAGGCTCATTGAGTTCAAATCTTAGTGTTGTAAATTAGTCCCTTCCAATTTGCAATATTAGGCCCGAGCTAAGATTTGAAGATTTTGTTATCAACAAGAGAAGAAACTACCTGGAGAATCTTGAATATCAATGTCAAGCTATTTTTTAAGATATTTAAATAACATGAATCATTCAAAAAACATAGAGTTGGAAAATTTAGAATTGTCCCAAAATCATGAATAAGTCCCATTTTTTGTGAATAGGCCTTACATGCTTCTTCATATGCATCCGGTTCTTTGTCTTTGACCACCTGTGTCATATATGCAAAATGATTTGCAATAAAACTATCATAGCTCAGCCTTTCAATTGGATACCTTGCTCTTGAAGACCTCCTTTCATTTCCTTTTGAACATTGCTTCTTCAACTGGTTCAGCTTTACCTTTGGTGTGATCACCTCTTCATACTCTTCTTCACTTGCATTTGAATCACTATTTTGGGCAGCACTTTCAGCTTAAGATCTTTCATAAGCTGATGTTGGTGATGAGGAATGACTCCTTAGCCTCCCCTTCCATGTTGAGCTTTCTCCAAGTGATGTAGAAGCTTCTGGACCTGACATTTGAGTGCTTGTTTGCTGAAATTCTTCTTGGACAGCACCTCCATCATCTTCGCAATCTTCTTCAAGAATCTTCTCTTTCCCTTTGTCTCCAAACCATGGTCTTAGCTCATCAAATACCACATCTCATGAGACTCGTAGCTCCTTTGTCACCGAATCGTAGCACCTATATCCCTTTTGCTCCGATGAATATCCAATAAAAATAAATTTTTTGGACTTTGCCTCCATCTTTGTCCTTAGTTCTTGAGGGATGTGAACATAACACACACATCCAAAACCTTTGAGATGTGTAAGGTCAGGTTTCTTACCGGAATAAACCTCCTCGGGAGTTAGATTATGCACTCCAGCCGTTGTGCACTTGTTTATCAAATAAACGACCGTACTAGTTGCTTGAGCCCAATAGTTTAGTGGCATCTTCATCTCGTTGAGCATGCATCTTGCAACTTCTATGATATGTCGATTTTTCCTTTCAGCTATTCCATTTTGTTGAGGTGTGTACCTACATGTAAATTGTCTCTTGATGCCATTTTCATAAAGAAAATCTGAAAATTCTTTGGAGAAATATTCTCCTCCTCCATCGGACCTCAAGGTCTTTATGTAGCATCCTGTTTCCTTTTCTACCTGTGCTTTAAATCTCTTGAACATGGAGAACACATCTGATTTTTGTTTTATGCAAAACATCCATACTTTTCTTGAATGATCATCAATAAAAGTGACAAAATATCTATTACCAGCCACTGATGGTTGTTGTGATGGTCCCAATACATCCGTGTGTATCAAGTCGAGGACATTCCTTGCCACAATTGATATGTCCAAACCTTTTGTGCCACAAATCGATTTCAGCAATCCTCTTGTTTCCAAACTGAATATACATCATCTTTCCATGTGGTTGTTGAATGTCCAAAGTGAACATCCTTCCTTCTTTCCTTGCTTGAGCAATGACCTTGAATCCTTCTTTTGGATTCTTTATAAAGCAGCCTTTTTCATTGAAGATAACATGATATCCTTTCTCTACCATTTGTCCTACTGAAATCAAATTCTTTGCAATAGTAGGAACATGAAGAACATCAGCCAATACCTTTCTATCTCCAAGCTTGATATCTCCAACATGCTCAATTGCGTGTTGAGTTTCATCGCCGGTCTCCACACATCCTTTTCCACTTGGAGCTTGTAGCTTTGTGAATAAATCTCCTTGGCATGTCATATGGTTGCTGCAACCTGAATCTATGAACCATTTTTGGTCATCACTTCTCGAGTTGTTGTAGTCATGCTTCATGGCAAGCATGGTTTGCTTGTCTCCTTCACTTGATGTACTCGCATAGTTATTTTGGCTCCTTTGGTTGCCTCCATTCAGCCTTCCATTCTTTTGCCAACAATCATTTGCATAATGTCCTAGTTTACCACAATGATAACATGTTATACCTTTATGAGGATTGTATGAACCTCGACCTCTTCCTCTATTTCTTCCTCGACCTCTTCCATGTGTGTTGTCATTTGAGTTGTCCTTGTTGTCCTCCGAATTGTGTTGGCTGAAATTTGTGTTGTTATAGCTTCTTCCTCTTCCTCTCGAGCCTCCTCTTGAGTTCCTTCCTCTACCTCTTCCTGCCTATAACATTTGACTATGGTTGTCCTTACCTTTGTTGCCTTCTCTTTGTTGAGCAACCTCTTCAGCCACAAGATTTGGTATAATCTCGTCGAATGTTGGTAGAGGATCTCTATAAAGAATGTTTGTGATGAGGGGCTTCCACTTTTCTTCACTCCTCAAGCCATTGAGGGTTGTTTGGACGATGTCTTCCTCTT
>CM035414.1:59838792-59843792 GCA_020310875.1 Ceratopteris richardii
AACAAGCAAGCAAGGGGGTTGCTTAAGCAAGGGGCTTGCTTATCACAACTCCAGCACTTAGTGCTCACTTTACATGAGCTAAAAACCCAAGAAGATGGCCCAAAAGAAGTCGGGATACATGCTCCTTTTATAGTGAGAGGTGTGCCCCTAAAATCTAGGAACTACCTTTCCAAATCAGCCTCCTAACTTGGAGGAATTAGTTGAGATGACTTGGGGAGTGGTTGAGTGACTTTTCTTGATGGAATCTCGTGGCTTTTGGCTTCCTTTGATTGCTCCACATGTCCATAAAAGATTCCCCACGAATTTTTGGCTTGAAGCTTGATTTTTAACACTCCCCCTCAAGCTTCAATTCTTCATCCTCATCCAAGCTCCTTCATGTTGATGCATTGCTTGAATTTTGAAATCTTCATCCCATCCAAAGCCTTTGTAAATATGTCCGCAACTTGGTCCTTAGTACCAATATGATGTACTGAAACTTCCTTGGATATCACCTTTTCCCTTATGAAGTGATAGTGCACTTCAATATGCTTGGTTCTAGCATGATAGACAGGGTTCGATGCTAGATGAATGCTACTCATGTTGTCACAAAAAATTGGATATGTGTCAACCTGCAAATTAAGCTCCATAAATAACTTCTTAATCCACATTAGCTCACATGTGACTTGAGCCAAAGCTCTATACTCAGCCTCGGTGGAAGATAATGCCACCGTGGGTTGCTTCTTTGAAATCCATGAGATGATCTTGCTACCTAGCATGACTAGGTAACCACTTGTACTCCTTCTATCTTCCTTTGAACCGGCCCAATCGGCATCGGAATAAGCTTTGACCTGCATATCATCATCAAATGAGTAGAACAATCCTTCATTTATAGTGGCTTTGAGATATCGCAACATTCTTCTTGCAGCTTGCAAGTGTGTAGTCCTTGGACTATGCATAAATTGTGATAACACTCCAACTCCATATGCTATGTCAGGCCTGGTTATTGTGGCATAATTGAAAGAGCCTACAATAGATCGATACAAAGTTACATCCTCTAATGGCTCTCCATCAATGGAGCTTAGCTTTACATTAACTTCCATGGGATTTGAAATAGGCTTGCAATGTAGCATCCCAAACCTCTCAAGTAGGTCTAGAATATACTTCCTTTGTATGAGCATAATACCTTCTTCTTTGTATACAACTTCAATGCCAAGAAAATACCTAAGATCTCCAAGATCAGAGATCTTAAACTCCTTTCCAAGCTTTGCCTTGATCTCCTCAATGCCCTTTGTATCATTACCTGTAATGATAAGATCATCTACATACACACACATGTAGACCACAAGTTCTCCTCTTTGTTTGATGAAGAGAGATGGATCCGCCTTGCATTGATTGTAACCACATTTGATCAAACAGTCCACCAATCTTTGGTTCCAAGCCCTTGGAGCTTGCTTTAGGCCATAAAGGGCCATAAAGTCCATCTGAATTCCTCTTTACTTTATACACCCACTTATTACCTATTACCTTCATGTTCTCCTTCTTGGGCACTAGAGTCCATGTTTGATTTTCCTCAAGTGCGTCGATCTCTTCTTGCATTGCCTCTTTCCATTTGGTGTACCTGCTTGCATCTTCATAGCAATCGGGCTCATGATCTTCTACTACTTTGTTCATATATGCATAATGTGTTGCCATGTATGAATCATAAGTAAACCTTTGAGTTGGATACTTAACTCTAGAAGACTTCCTTTCTTCACCTTTTGGAGGAATAAACCTCCTTTGCCTTGGGAACTTGATCTCTTTCTTTGACGTGGCTTCTTTCTCCATCATGTGTCCATCATCTTCAACTTCATTACCTTCTTCATCCAACTCCACCAATGTTGCTTTGCCTTTGTTGATTGATTGTGCTTCATAGCTTGATGAAGATCTCCCCCTCCATGGTGAGTTCATGCTTGAACTATCTTCATTGATGGAACACTTTGGGCCGCTTAGCTCTAGGTCGATTTGTTCTTCATCATGTCCATGCTTTTCTTCTTCATAGTCCTGCATACAATCATACTTCTTATACCAAGGGAGTAGCTCATCAAATGCTACATCCCTTGATATCCTCAAGTCCTTTGTATTTGGGTTGAAGCACCTGTAACCTTTATGATCATTTGAATATCCTAGAAACACACACTTTTCTGCCTTTGGTTGTAGCTTGTGCCTCAATTCACTTGGCACATGTACATAACAAGTACATCCAAATATCTTCAAGTGGGAAAGATCAGGTTTCTTACCATAATAGGCTTGATATGGTGTCAAGCCATGGATCCCTGAGGTAGGAGCCCTATTCATTAGATACACGGCGGTATTTGCTGCATCACTCCAAAACATGTTAGGTACATTCATCTCATTAAGCATTGCTCTAGCGATCTCGGCAATGTATCTATTCTTTCTCTCTGCTACTCCATTTTGTTGGGGTGTGTACCTGCATGTTACTTGCCTCTTGATGCCTTGATCCATTAAAAAATCAGAAAACTCATTTGAGAAATATTCTCCCCCTCCATCGGACCTTAGCTTCTTGATATATGTACCTGTTTCCTTCTCTACCATTGCCTTGAATGCTTTGAAACATGTAAACACATCTGATTTGTTTTTGATGAAATAAACCCAAACCATCCTTGTGCAATCATCTATAAAAGTGACAAAGTACTTGTTACCTCCAATGGATTGCTCTTTCGTTGGCCCCCACACTTCTGTATGTATCAACTCCAATGGATGTTGGCTTATGTAGCCACTCTTCTTGAATGGAAGTCTCGCTTGCTTCCCTAGTTGACAAGATTCACATAAATGCTTCATACCTTGTCCTTGGAAGTTGGGAAGACCTTCAACCAGCCTCTTGAATTGCATTTCCTTCATTCTTTGTATGTTGATGTGACCTATCCTCTTGTGCCACAAGTCCAACTCCGAAATCCTCTTGTTTCCATATGTGAAGTAGACATGTTGAGTAGAATGAGAATTTACCTCCAAAGTGAAGAGTCTCCCTTGCTTCTTTCCTCTTGCTATGACCTTGTAACCTTGCTTAGGGTTCTCCACAAAGCATCCACCTTTGTTGAACCTTACTTGATAGCCTCTTTCAACCATTTGCCCAACGGACACCAAGTTCTTTGTGATGGTAGGTACATGCAAGACATCCTTGAGACATCTTCCTTCCTCCTTGTCATCCAAAGCTACATCTCCAACATGGGAGATCTCATGGGCTGTATCATCACCTGTTTCTACATGTCCTTTACCTTTGGGAACATGTAGAT
Organism: Ceratopteris richardii; assembly: GCA_020310875.1. Classification (NCBI taxonomy): domain Eukaryota; kingdom Viridiplantae; phylum Streptophyta; class Polypodiopsida; order Polypodiales; family Pteridaceae; genus Ceratopteris; species Ceratopteris richardii. Next base: position 59,842,062 of record CM035414.1, read on the forward strand.
TAGTAAACCAAGAAGCATTGCAACTCATATGGTTGCTACATCCACTATCAATATACCAAGTGTTATCTACTTTGCTTGAATTCCCATTCATGTGCATCATCAAGAGATTGTCATTTTCTGAACTTGTAGAAGCATAATTACCTTGGCCTTTGTATGAAGAACCTTGATTATAGTTCCTTTGGTTTCCTCCTTGGTAGCAATCTCTAGCATAGTGGCCAAACTTGCCACATATGTAACATCCTTCGCCATCTTGATTCCTGTTTTGTTGATGTCGTCCTCCTCTTCCTCTTGATCTTCCTCTCCCTCTTTGTGATGAGGTGCCTTGGTCATGTCCTTGATTTCTTGAGTGGCCTTGCCTTCCTCCAAACCTTCCTTTGCCCCTTCCTTGTCCTTGTCTTCCTTTGCCCCTTTGATTACCTGCATAGAAAACTTGTGCATCTTTGCTTTTAGTTGAACTTCCACCTATGTTCATTTCTTCGGTGACCATGAGAGCAACCAATTGCTCAAAATCGGGAAGATTATCCCTTACATAAACTGAAGTGGTAAAGGGTTTCCACTTCTCATCATCTCTCAAACCATTGAGAGTATAAGCCACAAGATCGTCATCGTCTACGTGGCTTCCAATGGATCCCAATGCATCTGATAACTCCTTGACCTTAAGTATGTAGTCATTTATGCTACTCCCTGAGCTCTTCCTAAGGTTGTTGAGCTCATTCTTGAGTTGGATCTTCCTTGCTTTGGTGCTTGTTGAGTAAAGCCTTTCAAGTGTCTCCCATACCTTCATGCTTGAATCCAGGTCTTGGATATGGCCGATCATGCTATTGCTAATGTGTTGGGAAAGAATAAAGATAACCCTCTTGTCTCTTTCATTCCATTCCCTAAAGGCCCTTCTCTGGTCATTGGTTGGATTCTCATCCAACCTAGGTCTTGGTTCACTTCCACTAATCAACCCCCAAAGGCCCTTGCCCATAAGATAGTTGGAGACCCTAAATCTCCATGGTTGATAGTTACCTTTGTCTAGCTTTTCAATTTGAGTGTTGAAGTCTCCCATATCTAGTCTTTGATACTTGACCTAGCCCTTGGCTAATGCTCCAATGTGTGTAAAATGAAAATGAGGCTCTGAGGTTACCTCAATCCAAAGCTTTCCTTAGATGGACACCTTGTGCTCTTGCAAATTTGAGTAGAATAGCTCCCCCTTGATGTGAGCTACCTCCAAGAAGCTTTTGTTGATGCAACTCTTCAACCACCAACTCCAAGAGGTCTTCTTGCTTGTATGTGATACCTCCAAGATGCCCAAATGCTCTGATACCACTGAAGGGGGAAGTATCTCAACCCCTAAGCAACGATGAAGCGCGAATGACCTCCACAGGTATCCTTCTTTGACCTCTGCACACCAAAAATGCTCTTACTCAGAGCTTATGCAAAGAACTCCAGTGAGCTTTTGTAGACCTGTAGTAGACACCAAGGGCTTTCCAACAAAACAAATTTCACTTGAAATGGATGCTTACACAAAGAGAAACAATGTCTACAACATGCGCTAGTTGAATGCTCACAACTGCTAGTCAAGCAGAGACCTCACTTCACTCCAGCAAACTTTTCTCAGAGATTATACAGAGAATGAATCTCAAACTTAAGTCAACTTTAAAAGACTCTAATAGCTACCCAATGACACCAAAATCATAGCAAATGGATACATAGAGAAGGAGAACCAGCCCTTACAACAGAGAGCAA
>CM035414.1:59870675-59875675 GCA_020310875.1 Ceratopteris richardii
CTATCAAGCTTGGTCATTGAGAATGAAGACCTATCTACAAGGGAGAAGTCTATTTGGATACATATCAGGAGATGAGGAGTTGCCCTCATTCAAGACTAGAGGACTACCTACAAAGGATGAACATGAAAGACTTAACCAGTGGTGTGCAAAGGATGCTTTGGCAAGGTCTTATCTCTTAAACTCTATATCTGATTTTCTTTTACCTCATGTAAGGAACTGTAAGACTTCCCAAGAGACTTGGGAGACCTTGTCAAATTACTTTTCTTCCAACACAAGGGCCAGGAAGAATCAATTATGGATAGAGTTCACAACACTTAGGAAGCAGCCCAAGCAATCAGTCTCAGATTATGTGACAAAGATCAAAGATGTGGCAGACCAACTAGCAAGCATTGGAGAGGAAATTGAAGAGGAGCAAATAGTCAGGCAAGTGACAAATGGACTCAAGGCAGATGATAAGTGGGAAAGTTTCACCACTGCAATGGACCTCTACATGGACATGCATACCCCTGATCTCACAACACTCATGGGCCAACTATTTACACATGAAGCAAAGTTCACCAAGGCTGGAGATCAATCAAAAGGTAATAACCCCTCTGCTCTCTTTACTGATAAGAAAGTTAAAGATAAAGGCAAGAAGAAACAGGATGAAGAAGGCTCTACCTCTCAAGCCAATTATGCAGGGAGAGGTAGGTCATCTAGAGGAAGAGGCAGAGGAGGTAAGTCAGGTAGGGGGAGACCCTACAACTCATCACCTTGCAACATCTGTGGGTTGTCCAATCATACCACAGATGAATGCTACAAGAACTATAAAAACCAGAGAGGAAGAGGCTACTCAAGAGGTGGATACTCTCAAGGAAGAGGCAGATTCAACCATAATCAAAGCTACAATGGGTACAACAACCAATACAACAACAATTACAACAACAACCACAATGGAAGCTACCAAGGTGGATTCAGAAATAGAAGAGACTACAACAACTACACAGAGGAGCAAGATGACTCCTTATTGATCATGAATATGACCTCAAAGATAGGTACAAATGATGATCATTTATTTTATATTGACTCAGGATGTTCTAACCATGTAGCTGGCAATGTGGCATTGCTTTCTGATTTGGAAGAGCCCAAGGGCAAACATCAGGTACAAACAGGTGATGACACTAAACACTCTGTGGTCAAAATTGGAAATGTGAAGACATGTGATGGTAATCAGAACCTATTAAGCAGGGTACTCTATGTACCAACAATAACTAAGAATCTGATGAGTGTTGGTCAGATTGTGGAGAAAGGTTTGCAGGTCAGATTCACACAACATGGAGCATATGTGGAGGACCCAAAACAAGGATTCAGGAGGATAGCCAAAGGGGAGAAATCAGGTAGATTATTTACATTTGAGCTAGAAGATACAAAAAATATTGCTTTGTATAATTATAAGGATCAGACACTCTCAGAGTTAGAGATATGGCATAAAAGACTAGGGCACATAGGTGAAAGGACTATCAAGCAAATGTGCAGGGATCAGTGTGTGCTTGGGATACCTAATGTATCCAAGCAACACATGATTTACAAATGTGGATCATGTCAATTTGGTAAGTCCTCACAAATTACCCTACTCAAGAAAAGGTTTCATGCATGAAGACTACCTAGACTTGGTACACACAGATGTTTGGGGACCTAGCAAGGACCCTTCCATTTCTGGTTCAAGGTATTATGTGTCCTTCATTGATGACTATAGCAGATGGACCATTTTGTACTTTATGAAGCATAAAGATGAAGTGTTTAATTGTTTCAAAAGGTATCTTGCACTTGTTGAGAATCAAACAGGTAGAAGCTTGAAGAGGCTAAGGTCAGATGGTGGAGGAGAATACTTCTCCAATGAGTTTGAAGATTTCTTGCAGGAAAGAGGCATCAAGAGAGAGATCACTACAAGGTACTCACCAGAACAAAATGGGGGTAGCAGAAAGAAGGAATAGACTTATAGTGGAAACAGCTAGGTCTATGCTCAATGAAAAAAGGTTGCCAAATTACCTATGGGCAGAGAGTGTGTCCACTGCCACTTACCTCATCAACAGGTTGCCATCCAAATCACTTGATGGCATGACTCCATATGAAGCATGGCATGGTAAGAGACCCTCTCTGGATCATTGCAAAATCTTTGGTTGTATAGCATATGTGCATATTCCCTCACAGGTAAGAGGAAATCTAGACCCAAAGGCAGAGAAATGTATCTTCATTGGTTATGATTTGAACCAAAAGGGATACAGATTTTACAACCCCACAAACAAAGGGTTCAAGGTAAGCAGAGATGTCATATTTGATGAGAATGACTCATGGTATGAGAATGAATGCAGGAAAGTGAGTCTACCTTATGACATGGAGGAAGATTTTCCAAAGCTTACCAAGGAAGAGCCAACTCAGCAAGAAGATTCAAGCTCAGATGATGATACCATCAACCTTGAAGAGTTCAAGGCTTGGAAATCCAAAGGAAAGATGAAGATGAAGCAATTGGAGGACAAGGCAGAAACTTCCACTCAAGCTATGAGAAGATCTCAGAGAGAGAAGAAGAAACCTATCAGATTTGGGTATGACACATCACTTGTAACTAAACATTCTGTATACCTTGCAAAAGATTTGTTGAATGAAGAACCAGGTACCTATGAAGAAGCAATTACAAAGCCAGAATGGAGAGAAGCAATGGATGAGGAGATAGAAGCCCTAAAAGAGAGTGATACTTGGGACTTGGTACCCAAGAAGGAGACTATGAAGGTAATAGGATCCAGATGGATCTACAAATTGAAGAAGAATTCAGATGGGACAATTAACAGGTACAAAGCTAGGTTGGTAGCCAAGGGTTTTGCACAAACCCAAGGCATTGATTATGAGGAGACATTTTCTCCTGTGGCCAAGATGCCAACTATCAGAGTTTTGGTGAGTATAGCTGCATCCAAGAATTGGAACATGTACCAATTGGATGTGAAGAATGCATTCCTAAATGGATGGATATCTGAAGAAGTCTACATGTCACAACCACCTGGCTATGAAGATCCAAGAAAGGTACATTATGTTTGTAAATTGAAGAAGGCTCTGTATGGTTTGAAGCAGGCACCTAGAGCATGGAACTACAGATTGACCACCTACCTCCAAGACCAAGGATTTGTGATGAGCAAAGCAGACACTTCTCTATTCATAAAGAGAAGTAGTACAGAGGTAATCTACTTATGTGTCTATGTTGATGACATCATCATTACAGGTAATGATGTCAATGGGATTAGACACATCAAGGGTCAGATGATGAAAGAATTCAAGATTAGTGATCTTGGATTACTAAAATATTTTCTAGGTCTTGAATTAATCTACACAAACTCAGGTATATACATTACTCAAAATAAGTATGTACAGGATATGGTCAAGAAGTTTGGTTTGCAGGATGCTAAGGTATCTACTACTCCAATGGAGATTAACCAAAAGCTCAGTGCTCATGAAGGAGAAGAACTCAAAGACATTACAGGATATCAAAGTATAGTGGGTAGTTTGAACTATGCTACCTTGACAAGAATTGACATAGCATATGGAGTAAGTGTGCTTAGTCAATTCATGCACAAACCTAGAGTACCTCACCTAGAGGCAGCAAAGAAGATTTTGAAGTACCTCAAGGGAACTCAAAGTCATGGTTTGTATTTTCCTTACACATCAGACATTGATATTAAAGTCTACTCAGATGCAGATTGGGCAGGATGCAAGGATGATAGGAGGAGCACCTCAGGGTACATTTGTTTTGCAGGAGATAAGCCTATCTCTTGGTCAGCTAAGAAGCAACCTACAGTGGCATTGTCATCCACTGAAGCAGAGTATAGAGGGCTTGCAAATGCTACTCAAGAAGCTATCTGGTTGAAGCTTCTATATACAGAGTTAGGTCTATTCACAAGACCACCTATTATATTTGGAGATAACACTAGCTCTCTTCACCTTGCAGCAAACCCAATTTATCATGCCAGAACCAAACACATAGAGGTTCATTACCACTATGTGAGAGAGAAATTGTTAAGTAAAGAGATTCAATTGACATATGTTTCTACTAATATGCAATGTGCAGATTTACTTACCAAGGCATTGGATGGAAACAAGCTAGGCAGATTCAAATCTATGATTGGATTGCAGGAAGTGATTGAAGAATAAAGAAGAAGACTTAAGCCAAAGTGTTTGGCTTGAGGGGGAGCTGTTGGTGCAAAACAAGCCTACACACATTGGCTTGAACCCTTGGACTTATGGAAGACTAGCATGGATAAAGGTTTATCAAGGCTTCAATCAAAAGCAAGGCTCATGTGAACATATGCTTATATGTTCTTACTTGTTTACCCCTTGTAAAAGTCTAAGTGACTTGACATTTGTTTGTAACCACTTAAAGTCATCCACCTACCTCATTAGTCGTGGAAATTTGATTGTTGAGATGGAGAGAATATCTCCCTACTTTTAGAGGAGAGATTCAAGGGAGCCTAAGTTTGAAATTCAAATTCAAAAGGAGATCAAATTCCTATAAAGCATGTAATGAAAAAGTCGCGGGTTAGACTGTCATTCTAGCTCACTCCCCGAGGCTAAATCTCTTTGTAATTCATTGTGTGTGAAGGTTACTTCATAGCCAACACCACAATACCTCATATAGCTCTGCTTGGCAAGCTAATGAGATTGTACAAACACATATATCAATAGAAGTATACATTCATCATCTCTGTTTTATCTGAGTCACCTACTCCAAGTCTGTCAACTTCAAAGAAACATTGCTCTGGATCTACTGAACCAAATCAAGAGATCTATAGCTCATTGGAACCAGCTCAAGGTCTACTACAAGCATACAAAATTTCAAAGGATTCCATTCAGCCATTTGGGAGAAAATCAAGTCGAGGTGCTCACTGGTATTTGTCTGCAGAGTTCCTGAAAAGTCGGGGGTAGATATAATTTTGCTAAACTTATTTCTCAGAGCATAGTTAGTCAATTGAAGTGAT